>JAVANC010000019.1:31210797-31492901 GCA_033319125.1 Parnassius glacialis | reverse complement strand
AGGTTGCCTCACACGAGGGTATTGTCATAGTTATCACCTCAAGTGTCAGTGTCAAGCGGTTTGGCAACCGCAGTTTATTATTATTTTCAGTTGTTATTAGAAACTTGCTACACATCTCTTGTTTCAGATTCCATCTTTCGCCTCTTGCAATACCTATAGAATATTAAAATGGAGTAGATATTATTCCGACGCCACTAAACAACATTTAAGTGTGATATAGTTACACTGGCACTAGGTGATTAACTTAGTATAGAATTTGAAGTAATAATCCTAACATAGTAGAGATTTGATTTAGTGGAACTTGTTTCGAACTCAAGGTAATTGTTATTCATGAAACCTAAACAAGCGCAAAATCTAATGGTGGCTAACTTTTCAAACAACTTCGATCATATATTCCGTGAGGATCAAACAATTCGTACGCCTCACTTTGCATCTCCTAATACAAAGTCATTGTAATCAAGAAACGCGATCAAAATTCAAATTTAAATTTACAATTGCCAAAAGTAGTTTGGATCATATTATTGGATTGTTTTAATAGTTTAAATAGAATTTCTTTTGGAAATTAGATAATAATAGCTCAACTTGCGTCACTGTGAGGAAGCACACTGCATGAAAATTCGGCCTGAAACAATATCTTGTGGTATATTTGCTGTAAAACTTATTTACTTTTGCCTATGATTTGGCAATTTATTTAAAAGAGCACAGTTTTTCCATTGACGGCAAACTTGTTCCCTATTATCGAGTTATAATGTTGGGGTGAACGTTTTACGATAGATTTCTCGGCATCAATCTAGCATTAGTATATTGTTTGTCAATAAAGAGGACGTAGGAATTTTGGAAAAAGCTGACATATTTCCTCTTATATTCTCACGGCGGTGAAAGGTAAAGGTATATTGAAATTTTCATTTCCATATACCATCAACAGTGGTAGAGCCACGCGGCGGCTTTGCTGTCGCACGGATGGGCCGGCTTGAACCGGGGTGGTACCACGACCTCACAGAAAACCGCGTGAAGTAGAGGTTTTCCTCTGCGTTTCGCTTGGTAAGTGCAGGTGGCCGGAGGCCCTTTTTACTGGAAATGAGGCATTCCATCTTAGTCCTCACGGGTAAAAAACGCATCTACACTTTGATTAGTAATAGAAGATAGATGTAGATGTCTATGGGCCGCAGCAACCACATACTATCAGGTGGACTGTGTGCTCGTTTGTCACCCTTATCCTGTAAAAAAAAATAACATTATTTTTTTTTGATGAAACGACTGCAGTAAAATCTCAAACCATCCTGAACTCAGTAGATATTTAGTTACATTTTTCTCGTAATAATATTTTGTAACAGTTTCTACTTGCTAGTTAAAAATTCAAACTTAAACAGTTTCAAAGTTAAAACTAATTAAATCTATCTAAGTTTAGACCTCAGTAGCCAAGGCTATAGCTGCAATCACTAAATTATGTTAACGTAATTACCTGTAATATCAATTATAAAGCATTAGGGTTTTGTACACAAAACAGTGTTTGAAACCCAATCATTTAACTTAGTAAAAAGATAAGAGAAAACTTGTCTATGTTTTTAATTTACTAAGGTTTGTAACAAGTCTAAAGTTATTGTTACAAGCTAACAGGGCCGGCTCTCTGTTTATCTATCTATAAATATATTATTAAATCTGTAGAAAAATCGTGTCTGTAATTCTAATATATTATTGAGAAAACAAGTCCAGGGGACTAAATAAAGAGTTCTGAAGCCAAATCAGTAGTTTTTAGGATGTTTGTATGTCTGTCTGTGTATACCAGATTCACGCAAAAACTATTGGACTGATTTACATGAAATTTTGGATGTAGGTAGTTTGTAACCCGGGGCAACTAATAGGCTACTTTTTATCCGATTATGGAACTTCAAAAAGAAGGTTAAGTATTTTCCTTCCTTTAAATGTTAATTTTTTATTATATCTTAGTTCTAGGTGGAATGACGGGTGTTTTTCAAATAAATACCATATTTACAAATAAAGAAATTCATAAATTTAGAGCAAGCACTTAGACCTAGAGCTACATACTAATACGACACAAATAAATACGATTCAATAAATATAAACAATTACGTACTTAACACATAAACAGTCGATAGCTCGCGACGCCTACCGAACGAAGCCACAGCACCACACCGTGCAATGTAATTGAAAATGATTAACCGCGACATAAGTCAAAGAATAGAATAAAATATAATAATTTTTATTCAATATGTTCAGTATGGTGTAATTCTTATTAAAAGTAATTTCTTACTTTACCACTGGTTCGTGAAAAAACTTCTGTCCTGGGAAGAACCAGCAAGAAACCCAGCGCGACTTTTTTTTACAATTTTATTTTATATTAATGATTGGTAGATACAAAAATTATTTTAGAAATATCTTGGAAGCGATCATCTCATTCCCAGGGGTTATTATCAACCATGTATTCATTTTTACTATAATTACCCTTTTTATACAGTTTCAACTTAACAACACATTTAAACTTGGTAATAGAGAGAGTCTGTACACTTTCCGGGACCTTGTTGTAATAACGTATACATTGCCCCATGAATTAATTACTGACTCTGTGGAGTCGAGAAACTGGTATCACTAGCTTGCGTTTGTTCCTAGTGTTTACATAATGTACATCACTTTTTTTTAACTAAAACTACCTTTGTTTTTGTGAACATACATTAAATTTTCGTAAGTATACTGAGATGCCAAAGTTAATATATTAACTTCTTTAAATTTATCTCTAAAAGGCTCTCTCGGTTTTAGGTTGTAAATAGCTCTAATAGCCCTCTTCTGTAAAACAAAAATAGTTTCTGAATCAGCCGCATTTCCCCAAAATCCATAAGACATTATGCTATGGAAATAACTGAAATAAACTAATCTAGCTGTCTCGACACTGGTGAGACCTCTAATCTTTTTTAAAGCATAGGCTGCAGAACTTAGTCTGCTTGCTAGTTTGGACATATGGGGGCCCCACTGAAGCTTTGCATCGAGAGTGATGCCAAGAAAAATAGTGGATACAACAGGGCTCCATTCCCCCCCCCCCCCCCCCCCCATTTAAAAACACATTGGTATTCAGATTTTTAACATTCGTTGTTATAAATTTAACACAATGAGTTTTATTTCCGTTCAAATGCAGTTTATTAACGTTAAACCAATGCACTAATTTTGATATAGCATTATTCACTTCGTCACATTTAAATGATTGACGTTTAAATTTAAAAATCAAGGAAGTATCCTCAGCAAATAATACTTATCCCCTAAAAGAGAAGGTAACTCATTAATATATATTAGAAATAGGAATGGGCCGAGAATGGAGCCCTGAGGGACACCCTTTAGTACAGGTGACCCGGAAGAACTTTTACCATTGATTTTGCATTCTATTACTTAAATATGAAATAATAAATTTAAGCGCTGTGTTCTTGACACCATAGTACTATAGCTTTCTGAATAATGTCTCATGGTGAACCCAGTCGAAGGCCTAGCAAAGTTCACAAAATATACCCAAATCATCCTCTAAATTCTCCCATGCACGAAAGATATGTTTGAAACTCTAGCGTCAGTTGTCGAGCGACCCCTTGAAAAACCGAATTGATTTTTATGTGGCAATTTATTAATATTAAAGAAATATAACATCTGATCCAAAATTATTTTTTCTAAAATTTTACTTTTTTTATAGGAGAGGGGGCAAACGAGCATGTGGATCACCTGATGGTAAGTGACTACCGCCGCCTATGAACAACTGCAACACCAGGGGAATCGCAGATGCCTTGCCGGCCTTAAGATCTAAACCTAAAGTTGGTAGTACAAAAATTGGTCTAAAATTGGCGGCGTCTAATGTACTACCAGATATAATAAAGGTATAATTTACTATGTTTCATTAAATCAGGAAACACACCAAATACGCTTGTTATAAATATAGTGGCTAGATACGGTGCTATTATATCAATTATAGATAAAATAACTTTAACGGAAATCCCCTATAAGTCTGCCGTTTTCTTAACATCAATAGTTTTAAAATACAAATACAAAAATACAAACACTCACGCCTGTCACCCAGAGGGGTAGGCAGAATCTACGGACTTCCATTTGGCTCGATCTTGACACACCTCTCTCGCCTCCTTTACATCCATATATCTACGCATACACGCTCGTCGGTTAAGAGTACTCCTAATCGGGCCCATTTTTAATGTATTGCCGATTTTGGTCGGTAAACCTTCGTCTAGGGCGTCCCTTCTCGACCTTGTCGTTCACTTCTGTAACATTAATTTGCTTTGTCACTCTTTTCTCGTTAATTCTTTCTACATGACGAAATTACCGAAGCATTCCTTTCTTAATCCTTGTCACAACGGCATCTTGCAAACCACACTTTTCTCTTACCACACTATTTTTCACCCTGTCATTCAGATTAAGCCATAGCATACTCCTTAAAGACCGCATTTCTACAGCATTTATTCTACTCTTATGCTTCTTCTGCCAGACCCAACTTGCACTACCATATATTAAAGTAGGGACTAACACAGCATTATGAATTGCCATACGTGCCTTATTTGACACATTCTGACTCCTCATAATAGCGTGTAGAGCCCCATTCACTCTATTTCCTGCGTTCACTCGTCGTTCTATATCCTTATCATATCTACCATCCTTGCTAAATAAACATCCTAAAAATACAAACGCATCCACTTGCTCAATCAACTCCCCTTCTATTCTTGTTTCTCATAACGTTTTACTTTCTTCTCTTTCAAAATCCATCACTTTCGTCTTACTTGCTTACTTAATTCACTTTCATACCCCTTTTTTTCAATGACCAGTTCGTTAAAGTAACCATCATTTGCAACTCGGTCGCTGACGATGCAAATATACGCGACTTGATCATCGGCGTACAAAAGGCATTTTACGGTTAACTCACCAATTCTCAACTCACATTATTCAATTTCAAAGTTTTCAAACAACAGTCTATAAATAGGTTAAATAGCCACGGGGAAGCCACACATCCCTGTCTGACACCTTTATGATTGCCAAACCAGTCCAAGTAGACCCCGTTGATCCTGATACAAGCACTAGAGTCCCTATAAAGAGACCTTAATGCCTGTATCAAGCCAGACCTCAACCCAAATGAGTTCAGTATTTGCCATAACACATTCCTCTCCACTCTGTCATAAGCCTTTTCCAAGTCCATGAACGCACAAAAAACTTTCTGGTTTTTGACCAAAAACATCATCGCAATCATGCGCATGGAAAAGACTTGATCCGTACACCCCATCTTCTTTCTAAATCCAACTTGCACATCCCAAATTTTTATCAGTTTCTTTCATAACTCTTTCAATTAACACCTTAGCATACAGTTTACCCATAATGCTAAGCAAGCTGATACCACGGTAGTTTTTACAGTCCTGCTGCGAGCCCTTTCCTTATATATTGGGAATATAACGTCTTTGCACCAGTCTTCCGGTACCTGCTTCAGTTCCCAACATAAATTAAACAAGATGCACAGCAGGCCTGCAACCACACACTCTCCAGCCCTTAGCATTTCGAGTGATATTCTATAATACTGCCTTACCTGCTTTCATGCTTTTCATTGCTTTCATTATTTCATCTAAAGTTATCTCCCTACTTCTCTTCACTTCTTCCGGAATTTCTATTTCACTTACTTCAGACGACTCTTCACTCTTAAACACGCTTTAAAAGTATTACTTCAATCTCTTTAAATTCAAAACTTCATCAGCAGCCATTCTCGTCTCGTATAGCATTCATTCTAGGCTGTTTTGAATTTCCCCTGGCAGTTCTTACGAGCTTCCAGAACATTTTTATATTTTCCTGGAAGTTATTAGATATTCTTCTATCATTCTTATCTATCCTTTCTTGCTTTTCTTTTCAACAACTTCTTTTACTCTCTTATTTATACGTCTAAAATCTGCCTTTTTTCTTTCAATCTCATCAATCATACCGCCCGAATTACTAGCTTTGGTTGCTAGTAAATCTAGCCATGCTCTCTTCTTTGCATCAACTTCAATCCGGACCTCATCATCCCACCACAACGTATTACTTTTTGTTTCATTCTTTCTCTTACTGACACCACATACTTTGGTGGCTGCATCCACCAAAACTATCTTTATATTATTCCATGCATTCTTCAAGTCTTAATCATTCATACATAATTCCTTCAACCAACTTATATTTTCCCTCAGTCTGCATTTATACTTCTCTTTCACACCTTCATCTTGTAACCTCTCTATTGTTATACGCTGTAACGCAGTAGTAAACACATATGTCCGATGCCGCCAACGCCTGAATAGACCATTAATTCGGCATAAGACCAAGTAATGATCCGTCCCTACGTTGGACCCCCGGTAATTCCTTATATCTGCCACTGCGTTTCTTATTCTTTCATCCACAAATATGAAATATATCATGCTTCTATCATCCCATCTTTCCCATGTATATGACGGGACCAGCACCATTGCACGTAAGGCGCGGTAGCCGTCGGTGCAGTTAGACAGAATTCTTGTAAATAACACGTGTTCCGCATACCTGCACCATTGCACCTGCAGTGGCGCTCGTTTTGCTTGTATAAAACGGACGGCGCGGCCGCCGTTAGGACAGTCTTGGCTCTGACGTGGAATGGTGCGCTTGTCGTATTCAGTTACTAGTTTATCTTCGACTCGTTGGATAATTAATTCGTGTAAACGAATTAATATTATTCGTAACTACAAAACTAGTCTCCGTACTATACTCAATTACCCTTTCTACATCAGAAGTGGAATAAAGTCCCCATTTTTGCCCACATATAATCTTCGAATATTATGAGGATTATTACATTTGTGGAAGACTGTAATGCATTTCGCATTGATGAATCTGTTTTTATGTTAAATACTGTAATGAAATTTGCTATGCTACTTACGATATTTTCGTATCATTAAAGTGTAGAGAAAAGATAAAGTGAAATTATTTAAGCCAATTTTTTTAATTTGTTCGATTTGTATTAAAAGTACCCCGCAAGTATTTTCATTATTTCTTGATGTACCTAAATATGTTAACAAATGTCGAAAGAAGTTGGAGGCTTTCTAATTAACTTATTCAAGTTATGTTGTAATTTGATAGTTCACGCGAAACATGATTATCATTTGCTATATTTTGAAGTTCAAAACGTTTAAGGGATGTACCAAAATAAAGGATTAACTTTAACACGCTATGAATTGAAAATAATAAGTGACATTTTTGTGTTATAATGTCGACAAGATTGGGGTTTGATGTCGAGGGATTCGTAGAAGTCTCTACAACAATGATCAATGAGGAAGATGTTGTGACGGCTAATCGAACATGGTCAGGTACGGCCGAGCGCTGGTAAGATTGAGCCTACACCGCTACAGACGGTAACTTATCGGCTGATCTTACGGCAGGGCAATTTAAGCGGCCGCCGAACAAATGGTGCTTTGGCGCTGTAAAGGGACGTCTGAGGTCGGCTTTCGTAGATTTTGCGCAGTTGCCTCCTTCCCTTTGAAATGTTGTGGTATTTGCCTCTACACATAGTTTCTGTTATTTTTTTGCAATGTTTTCAAATGTCATAATGTTGCCGTTTCTTAAGAGAATATATGATGAATTTTGGAAGCGCGGAATTCCATGGTTCGCAATACATTTATCTCGATTTATTTTAATTTTACAAAGCAGTGCAACGATTCGCTAGAGCTAGTACGGCTACGGCGCGACGGCTCGCTGGCGCGATTGTGGCACAAACGCAAAAGAGTGAAAAGCTGGAATGCGTTTGCCTGAAGGTAGCCATATCGGCGCGTTCATGACTTAAATGAAGTCTGGGATGGTCGACCGTTGTAATATTTAACAAGAGTTAATATCTGTTAGCAGGTGGTGATAACTGATAGACCGTATGCTGTTCACTGTCAACCGCACGAGGACGTGCGACAGTCAGAGGTAGCCGTGTCTGTGCATCTAGAAAATACTAGAGACGTTGCAACACTCTAGCGAAATAATTATTCTTGTGCAGGAAAGGAACATGGAGTTGCAGGAAGGCTGGTCTGTGTTACACTGGGATGTGTCGTCTTGCTGTTGGTTTACATACTTAGGTGTTATCATGTCACTACGTCCCTCACGATACCCTTTTGTGTGATTGTGACAGGTACATGTTTGCGGTATGGTTGGTCTGTACCTGTTCTATATTGAATTGAAAAAAAAAAAGAGTAAGAAAAAAAAGTGGTTCTTACTATCATTACAGGGCTTTGTGCCGGTCCAATGATAGATATGGCTATAGGGAATAGTGATTCCGGACTAACAAAAATAGTACTTGAAAAAAAAAGAGAAATATAGAAAAGCTACAGACTAATCATTCCGATCTCGCATAAAGTTGATTAAAGTTTTGTAGGGCTTACTGCCGGAACAAAACTTATTGTCACCCAAGTCTGAAGGGTCAATATAGACCAGACCAGACGCTGTTATGTCAGGATAGTCGAACAATGTTTTTTGTCTACAGATAACTAAAATTGTGATGGAGCGCGTGCGAGGACGCACGCATGTCAGTATGGCCGTGACGGGACCAGCACCATTGCACGTACGGCGCGGTAGCCGTCGGTGCAGTTAGACAGAATTCTTGTAAATAACACGTGTTCCGCACACCTGCACCATTGCACCTGCAGTGGCGCTCGTTTTGCTTGTATAAAACGGACGGCGCAGCCGCCGTTAGGACAGTCTTGGCTCTGACGTGGAATGGTGCGCTTGTCGTATTCAGTTACTAGTTTATCTTCGACTCGTTGGATAATTAATTCGTGTAAACGAATTAATATTATTCGTAACTACAAAATTAGTCTCCGTACTATACTCAATTACCCTTTCTACATATACATGTGAATCCTCTTATGGTGTGGTGAAAGTGTTCGCCACAAAAAGATTATTTTCCAAACATACGGTGAGAAGGTATATACCATTCTCATTTATTATTTTATCGCCAAACGTTCCTAACATCTTTTCATAACCAGACATCTTCACCCCAACCCTTCCATTAAAATCTCCTAACATAGTAATATTTTCATTGTCCTTATATTTCATCAACACCAGCCTTACCATGTCTCAAAACTGCTCTCGGTTATAAGTGGGCTTAGACATACTTACACATTCATATTCTTTCGCACTGAATTTCTGAAAGGATGACGCCGACTCCCTGGCATGCCCGCTCGGTCTCATCTACACCAGACCAGTAAGCGGTATACATGCCATATGCAGTGACATCTCTTCTCTTTCGTTTCGTCTCGTTTACACATAACACGTCTATTTCTCTATCATTCATCATTTCGCATACTTCATCCATCTTATCATTCATTGTTCCACATACATTCAACGTAGCCAGACGGGCCTCCGCAATCCACTTTTCGCGCCTCCGGGAGACAGGACGTGACGGATGGCGAACCTCGTCGCCGGTTTTTCTCCCGGAGATTCTTCGCACCCCTGCCCCATTAAAGGGGCGCCGGGAACTTAGCGGCAGGGCCATTTCTTTTATTTCTTGGCTCATGGTGCGAACTAAAGGGTGGTAGATTTTATGCCGATACCAAACGGCGCGGAGCCGAGTCTATCCTATCGGCTTTGTTGGCTTTGTCGCTCGTTTAGCACCACCGCGGCGACACGTGTAGGGTGGGCCTAGGATTAGGTAGTTGAAGCTTACGGACGCGAGCGACTCATCCCCCAAGTTTTAAAATATTTAACGGTAACTTTTGGCAGTACTCTATGGAATTTAAAAGTATTTGAACAAGCCTTTACATTTTGTTTGAGCAATGATTCGGCGACAGTAGGAGAAGAATTTAATGATTTAGTTGTCAAAAAAGGAAAACAGCGATGCGCAAGCATAAAGGTAGTATCACTTATACTTGTCACTTCTGGAGTCTATAAATCTTTGCACTTTTCTAAGTAATACAGAAAGTAATCGCTAGACGGTGTTGACGTCGGCTAAAATTTCTGCGGTCGCCGTTTCGTCAAGGTCATTCAGGCTTCTTGAAGCCTTAATAGTAACGTTGAGCAAGCAGATTGACTATCGCTGTATGAGACATCTTATATCTTAACGCTGTTGTGCGTCGCAGATCTGAGTATTTTATAAATAGTATAATATAATATAATAGTATGTAAACGAATTGGTATATCATTATTGGCGTTATATCGCCATTCATCGGAAGCATGTCAGGAACAGACATATCTCATAGTCCCTTCCCACGACACTCAAGGGATAATCGATTTTCTTATATCGTCATCTTTCAAAATATTTTTATTTAAAATAGTAAGTTATTGATTCAATTTAATTCAAGATTCTAAATAAGGTAAGATAATCTTGCTACACAGACTTAAATTCTTCGAATGTTTGACTCTTTGAAACACATAACAAATAATTATTATATAAATATATATTAAATAATAAAATAAATAATTAAATTAAATTTACAATAAATTTTACGTGGTAGAGCTATGCTGCAGCTATATTAGTAGTATAGTTGTAGCACGAATGGGTCGGCTCGACCGGGGAAGGACCACGCTCTCACAGAATACCAGCGTAAAATAGCAGCTTAACATTGCTGTGTTTCGTATAGTGAGTGTAGAGAACCGGAGACCCTTTTTACTGGAAAAGAGGCATTCCATCTTAGTCCTCACGGGTCCTCACGGGTCCTCACGGGCGCACAACGCATCTGCATTTTGATTCGCATACGAGGATAAATTTATATGTCTATGGACCACAGCAACCACTTACTATCAGCTGGAATGTGTGCTCGTTTGTCAGCCCATCCTATAAAAAATATAAAATAAAAACCAGAATCTTTCCACTCCACAAAATGTGATTGCCACATTTATAGAATGGAAATATGATTTTCAAATTTATAGAAATGTTTAATGTTAAATATTCGTACCTTAAGTTTTTTTTTATAGGCGAGGGGGCAAACGAGCATGCGGCTCACCTGATGGTAAGTGACTACCGCCGCCCATGAACAACTGCAACACCAGGGAGGGAATTGCAGTAGGTAATATATAAAAAATAAAACAATATTTTAAAAGTACTCCTGCACAAGTATGAAAGATATGAAATTTAAAGAGCCGTGGTAGCGCAGATGGTTAGCGCTCGCTGTAAGCTTCACAGTACTCGAGCAACCCGGGTTCTATCCCCTCCGGGGAACTAATGAAATTGTTAATTGCAATTTTAAGTGCCGATTTACCACTTGCTGGGCGGTAAAGGAAAACATCGTCAGGAAACCTGCATTTCATGTTTGATTTTGTTAGTATTTTCAATAGTTTATATCAACTAGTTTCCAGACAAATGTAACTAATTGAGAGTTTTCTTTAGTTTTAATACTTACTTACTTACTTATCTTCACGCACAATCCCTGACGGGGTAGCCAGAGAGAACAGATCGCCAAGTGTCACGATCTTTACATACCTCTTTCGCTTCTTTCAGATTCATTATCTTCTTCATACATGCACGTCTAGGTATCCGAGTACTCTTGACCCTCCCCTCTTCGAGCAGTTTGCTCACATGGTCTTCGAAAGTTAGTCTCGGTCTACCTCGACACCTTTTAATATTAACTTTCGCGCTATATATTTTCTTCACCATTCGGTCTTCACTCATTCGCTCAACGTGCCCAAACCATCGAAGCACGCCCTTATCAATTTTTGTGATAAGGTCATCTTTCAAACCTGCCATATTGCGAATCTCTTCGTTTCGCTTTCGATCGGCCATGGTGACGCCGCACATTTTACGAAGAGATCGCATCTCCACTGCATTCAACTTGCTTTTATGCTTCTTCTGGCATACCCAGGTTTTGCTGCCATATAACAAATTCGGTACCAACACTGCGTTATGTATTGCAAGGCGTGCACTCTTCACTACGCCTTGCCTTTTGACTAACGCAGTCAGGGCACCATTGACTTTGTTCCCGGCAGCGACACGCCTGTCCACATCTAAATCACATCTTCCATCCCGGCTAAAAGCACTCCCCAAGTATACAATTTCATTTACCTGTTCTAGACATTCCTGATTTACCCATATTTCACACTTCGTTCTCTCTTCGTCCCTTTCAAATACCAGAACCTTAGTTTTATTAGCATTCAAACGGAGACCTTTAATTTCACATTCCTCTTTCATACACGTGACTAATGCCTGCAGTTCTGCCTCTGATGGTGCAATAAGCACTGCATCATCAGCATACAGCAGACAATTTACTTTTATGTCACCCAATTTCACACCCAAACAGCTATCTTTCAGCTTCTGTAAACAGCTGTCGAGATACAGTATGAACAGCCAGGAAGACATGACACAACCCTGTTTCACGCCCGTTTGGACGCTAAACATGGGTGGCAGGTCATGCCCTACCCGCACACAGGCTTTACAGTTACAGTAAAGTGACTGCACAGCCCTTAGCAATCGACCATCCACACCGTACCCCGGCAACAGTTCCCACATTTTCTTCCTTACAACCTTATCAAATGCTTTCTCAAGATCCAAAAAAGCACAGAAAATCTTCTGGTTAGCAGCCAGAAGCTTTTCCGTGATCATGCGTAGAGAAAACATTTGATCCGTGCATCCTCTTCCAGGTCTAAATCCGCATTGTGCCTCCCATAGAAATCTTTCCGATTTCTCTTGCATCCTACGTGTCAAAACCTTCGAGTAAACTTTACTTGCTAAACTGGTCAAGCTGATCGCCCGATAGCACCCGCAGTCAAAATGTGAACCTTTACCTTTATATAAAGGCACAATGACTGCGGATCGCCAATCATCCGTTACATCCCCCGTCCGCCAGCACAAATTGCACAGCAGATAAAAGCTGTCCCAAACGCGAGGCCCACCATACTTGACCATTTCAGCAGTAACTCTGTCTAGTCCCGCAGCCTTACCACATTTCAAACTTCGAATCGCCCGTTCAATCTCTTTCATACTGATGACCTCAGTGTCATTGAGGTCCAGGTCTGGCGTACCAGTCACGGCGTCATCCCCGGATCCCTCACTAAGATCATCACACGCATACATTTCTCTATAAAATTCGCTCCATCGCTGCATGACGTCCGATTTTTCTGTGAGGACGTCATTAGTTCTCGAAAGCACTTTGTTCATTCTTAAGGCCGTCGCACCACTTCGGGTCCTTCCAACCTCTTTCCAGAAGAGTTTGGAGTTCTCCTTAAAGTTGTACGACAACCTTTCGTCCGCTTTCATTCTACACCTTTCACGCATTTCCTCAATCAATGCTTTCGTGTGAACTTTCTGCAGCTTATATCTTTCTTTCATCTTCTCTCTCATATCTTTATCATTACTAGAGGCCAAGTAGTCTAACCATGCTTTCTTCTTCTTCTCTACAGCTTCTTTCACTTCATCATTCCACCATGCATCTCTTCTTTTACTACTGCCTCTTTTTATTGTTCCACACACTTCTTCCGCTGCACTTACCATTCCATCCCTAAGGTTCTGCCATGTTCTTTCCACACATTCATTTCTGCCATCGATGGTGTCAAGCTTTTCGGCTACCCTCGCATGATATTTGTCCCTAGTATCCGCTTCCTGAAGCTTCCAGCTTCGGATGCGACAGACCGACTGTGGTTCTGTTACTGCCGTCCGGTAGCGCCAACCCGCGAACAGACCCCTAAATCTAGTAATCACTAGATAGTGATCCGTTCCCAGGTCAGCACCCCTGAACACTCGCGTATCCATCACCTGTTTTCGCAGTCGGTCATCCACCAGAAACAAATCGATCATACTTCTCTCATTCTTTCTTTCTCTAGTATATGGATTTTCTTGTGATTAAACATAGTGTTTGTCACAAGAAGACCCTTTTCCTTGCATACCGCCAGTATAAGATCATCATCATCATCAGCATCATTAACCCTTTTATCGCCAAACTTTCCAAGCACCGACTCGTACCCTGGTCGAGCGGTACCAACCCATCCGTTCAAATCACCACACACAACAATTCTTTCGTTTCCCCTAGCCAAATCTAGAACTTCTCTTACATTCTCCCAAAACTCCTCCAGCTCAGCCCTGGACGATGAAGCTACCGGCGCATAAACAGCCAAAAGGAATAACTTCGTCAGTCCCAATTTAAAGCGAACCCAGAGAAGTCTTGAGTTCACAACCTTATATTCAGTCATAACATCGACCAACCGAGACGACAGCAGCACCCCCACTCCTTGGCGGGCGCTCCCGCTCTCCGGGACTCCGGACCATAGAGCTAACGCCCCGCCAGGGAGCTCTTCAGTACCACTGCCCTTCCGTTTGGTCTCCGACATACACACGACATCTAATTCTCTTTCTTTCTTTATTTCAATCAACTCATTCATCTTATCTTTCATGCCTCCTCTAACATTCCACGTGCCAACTCTGCACTCTGTCCTCCACCTTCCGCCGTGTCGGGCTGTGCGTGACGGGTGGCGGTTCCCATCGCCGCTTTGCGCGCTGCATTCCACACCAACGGGGACTAGCTGGTGTGCGTCGCCTTGGGGGGACGCCCTAACCCTCGTTGGCATGGGTGCGCAGCTGATTAGAATTGCATCCCTGAAAAGGGCTGGCAGGGGTCGCGACGAGCACGCTTCTACAATGACCCCCTAGTTTTAATGATTTTATATTAACAACATTTTCTTTAATAATCCTAAAACGTTAAATTTTTCTAGTGTATATACAGTGTATATAATAAGAAAATTTGTAAGTAGTACTGAAACTCGTAAATTTTATAATTATTTACTCGTACGGTGCCGTGTATGGCTGTGTATGGTTTATGCCGTGTAGTGGCGGTCAAGAATATCCACTATCCCATATCCTCCCGTGGGTGTCGTAAAAGGCGACAAAGGGAAACAGGCGGGAGATGGGCAGCAGCATATTCCTGATAATAGCCAAAATTACAATAAAAAAACTGCGGTTGCCAACCCGCTCGCCAAGCGTGGCAACTATGGCAAATATCCCCCAATGATCAAAACAACACAGACGGCCCCCAGTCCCCGGCGGCCCCGCTATTCCTGGCTACGGTGGCGACCATGGTAACGGCGGGGCAGGGGTCGCTAAGAATCTCCGGTGGAGGTTCAGTTGCCACCTACGACGACTCGACCTGGCAACATACAACGCACGCACCCTGAGGACTGACGAGAAGATCGTGGAGCTGGAAGAAGAGATAGACAAGTTGCGCTGGCATATTATAGGATTATCCAAAGTCCGAAGAGAGGGGGACGGTAATCCTCGAATCCGGCAACTTGCTCTATCACCGGGAGGGCGACCATCTGTCCCAAGGAGGTGTCGGATTTATCGTCCACAAAACTCTCGTTAACAACGTTGTAAAGATCGGGAGTGTGTCGACGAGGGTTACGTACCTTATACTCAAAATCACCAAACGGTATTCGCTGAAGGTCATACAGGTCTACGCACCAACCTCAGCACACCCCGATGAGGAGGTGGAGGAAATGTATGAGGATATCTCTAGAGCCATGCATTTCTCCAAAACCCAATTTACGGTGTTAATGGATGGAGACTTCAATGCAAAACGAGGCAAAAGAGAGAACGGTGAGCTGAGAGTAGGGAAATTTGGAATAGGGCAACGGAACCCAAGGGACCAGCAACTGGCCGACTTCATTGAGAAATAGGGACTCTTTATGATGAAATCTTTCTTCAAGAAGCGGCCCCACAGGAAGTGGACCTGGTCGAGCCCTGACGGTTCGACAAAAAATGAGATTGACTTCATTATGACGACCAGACGACAACTGTTCAGTGATGTCTCAGTGATCGCGAGGGTGAAAACCGGCAGCGATCACCGAATGGTTAGAGGCACACTGAACCTAAATGTTAAGTTGGAGAGGTCTCGTCTGATAAAGTCAACGCTCCGTCCCCCTCGTGCTCTAATACAAAGTCCCGAAACCTTTCAGCTCGAGTTACAAAACCGTTTTCAGTGCCTAGAAGACTGCAATGAAGTGGACGATATGAATGACAAGCTCGTGGAAACTGTCCATGCGGTCGGAGCTAAGTTTTGCAAAACCCACCGCAGAAGAACACAAAAACTCTCCGATCACACTCTTAATCTCATGGCTGTTAGACGGGAGATGAGGCTACATTCTTCAACAGATTTGACAGCATACAGGCAACTGAACAGACAGATCTCCAAATGCATGCGGCGAGACTTACGCAACTTCAATACAGCTCGTATTGAAGAAGCGATCGAGTGGAACCAAGGCTCCAAAGTCTTTGCCAGAGATCTGTCTGCCAGAAAGAGCCAACTGTCAAAGCTGAAGACCGAATGTGGCAGCATCGTTTCCGGGGCACCTAAAATTTTGAGTGAGATTGAGAGGTTCTATGGGCAGCTGTACACGTCATCGTTGGAGCCACACGCAAGTGTGAGTAACGATCCAAGAGCGAGTCTTATTCGACACTATTCCGAAGATATCCCGGACGTCAGTCTGAGCGAGATTAGAATGGCTCTCCAGCACCTTAAAAACGGCAAGGCACCAGGCAAGGATGGAATTACAGCGGAGCTTCTGAAAGCGGGTGGAAGACCGGTACTTGAAGTCCTTCAGAAGCTCTTTAATTCCGTCCTCCATGGTGGCAATACACCGGAGGCGTGGAGCGGAAGTGCGGTGGTCTTGTTCTTCAAGAAAGGTGAAAACGCTCTCTTGAAGAACTACAGGCCGATTTCCCTTCTGAGCCGCGTTTACGTGCTGTTTTCGAGAGTCATTACGAATCGTCTCGCGCGCAGACTTGACGACTTCCAGCCTCCCGAACAAGCCGGTTTTCGAAAGGGCTTTAGCACCATAGACCACATACATACCCTACGGCAAATTGTACAGAAGTCCGAAGAGTACAATTTGCCACTATGTCTGGCGTATGTGGACTATGAGAAAGCCTTTGATTCCGTCGAAATTTGGGCGGTGCTGCAGTCCCTTCAGCGGTGCCAAGTTGACTGTCGGTATATCGAAGTGCTGAAGTGTTTGTACAGTAGAGCTACGATGGCTATCCGAGTACAGAACCAGAGTACGAAACCTATCCAATTGCAGAGAGGTGTAAGACAGGGTGACGTTATATTCCCGAAACTCTTCACCGCTGCATTGGAAGACGTTTTCAAGCTTCTGGACTGGAAAGGATACGGAATTAACATCAATGGCGAGTACATCACTCACCTTCGATTTGCCGACGATATAGTCCTCATGGCAGAATCGCTGGAGGAACTAAGCACTATGCTCAATGACCTCAATAGTGTCTCCCAACGGATAGGTCTTAAGATGAACATGGACAAAACAAAGATTATGTTTAATGTCCATGTCACACCTATGCCGGTAGTTGTTGGGAGCACTAAGCTCGAAGTTGTTGACGAGTATGTTTACCTGGGACAAATAGTCCGACTAGGTAAGTCCAACTTCGACCGAGAGGTCAATCGACGGATTCAACTCGGCTGGGCAGCGTTCGGGAATCTACGACACATCTTCTCATCAGAAATACCTCAAAACCTTAAAACAAAATTGTACAACCAGTGCGTGTTGCCAGTGATGACTTACGGAACTGAGACGTGGTCCTTCACTGCTGGCCGTATGAGGAAGCTCAAGGTCGCTCAGCGAGCTATGGAGAGGGCTATGCTCGGAGTTTCTCTGCGTGATAAACTTAGGAATGAGGATTTCCGCAGTAGAACCAGAGTAACCGACATAGCCCAACAGATTAGTAAGCTGAAGTGGCAGTGGGCCGTCCATATAGCTCGAAGAACCGACAACCGATGGGGAAGAAAAGGTTCTCGAGTGGCAGCCTCGTACCGGTAGGCGAAGTGTAGGGCATCCCCCCACAAGATGGAGTGACGACCTGGTAAGACATGCAGGAAGTCGATGGATGCAGGTGGCTCGGGACCGTGCTTTGTGGCATTCTTTGGGGGGAGGCCTATGTTCAGCAGTGAACTTGTGAAGGGCTGTAATGAATGAATGAATGAAAACACGTACGGTCAAACCAACACCACTGTATCAAATCGCAGTGCTGTTTGTAATTAGCCGTCTTTGTATAATAATCTTGAACTCGTTTACAAAACTGTATTAAAAAATGTGTAACATTAGTTAATAAACGGCCACTAGGGATGGTGGAATCTCTGGTGGAAAATCAAAAACAAAAACAAAACCTGCATTTCTGAGAAATAAGAAAAATTTTTTTCCACAAAGCATGTGCGTTACGACAATGCCAACTTATTTTTTTTAAATATTAAATTAAACTGACCAAATATTTATATAAGCTGACCAATTATCAGCGAATGCTTCTCAATCGCGCATATTTTTTATTTTTTTTATTTTTTCGCGAATGAGGTGCTAAAATTTCTCAATAACCTTGAAAAACTTTAATCCTTAATAAAATGTTTCTAACGCTGACCAATTAATAGGATCAACTGACCTTTTATGACCAATTTCTGACCTTTCAGATGGTATAATTGGTAAATCGAAATTCCGCACATAAGTTGCTAACATCGCGGAGCTTACAAACCACTGCTTTCGAGGCATTTCATCATTGTTGTCAGAAGTGATAACATATCTGCATTTTGATTTCTAATGTATGGTACAAGTTAAAATTTGTTAAAAGACGAATTAGAATATTCTACTTTAGAAAAATTGTAGCACAGCGGGAAAATATCTTGAAGAAATCTACATGTCTGAGGAATAAAATATTTGGACGACAACAACATGTGGCCACTACATCCTGAAGCACGCAGTGGAATCTTAAGTCCTTGAACCCTCCCCCGCTATATACAGGGTTATTTTTCAGAATAGCCAAATTTTAAAGATTAGTTCTAATATGTAAATAACGATATACCGTTACTGCAGTTTTTGAAAATTATTTAATGATTTATGGACAATAACGTTTTTGCCTAATGATAAACCCTAACGAATGTGTGCGTGCGCAGTAACATCAGCTAAAATAATGCATTATCATGCATTTGAATTAAAAAGATAAAAAGGACAGAATGTTTGATTTTTTATAATTTTTCTTTATCTTTTGCTAATATTACTCATACTGAACATTCTTTGTAAATTTGGCCGGTTCTTGCAAAATAACCCTGTATAAATGCCATAGTTGTCACGATTGGCAGACACATTGCCAACCGTACTTTGTATTACTGCTGTTTGTTACCAAGAAGATGATGTACATAAAAATATTGAGATTTTTTTATGTTTGTAAGATTTATATCACACACAAATTGTACATTCAGTGATAATAAATTAATTACCATTTCTTACATTATTAATCATTATTATAATAAGCAATTATTAATTCAACACAAATAATTTTTTATGTTGTAAATATGCATATTTGTGATTCAAACTGAATAATTGTTAGTTTAGTATGTCAAAATAATATTATTTGGGCGTAAACATTGATTAGGGTGAGGTCAACATATTACAAATTAGATTTCCATTGGGAACAAGTTAGTTATTGGTTTATGGGTCAGGGCGTCTTTTTGTCTTCAGAACTTCGATCGATAAATAGCCTTACGTATTCTATTGCATATTATACAGTTATGTGTTTAAATTTCACTGTTGTTATGTATATTTTAGTATTTCTACTTTACGGTAAACTATTTTTTTTTCATGTTACTAAGCATAACATTTTTAAATGAAATAAGGAGATATGTCTAATACAAAAGAATACTTATACTAGTGACGATAATAAGTATTATATTTTTTTTCATTCGTGTCAGATATGTATGTAGGTTTGAATGTCTTGGTTTGCGGCAGCTTAAAGAAGTATTCACCCTAAAAATACGTATAATATTATTTAATAAAATTGAATAGCGCAAAAATAATACGCAAAATATTAAAAGACACGGTAATCCACCGGGGAGAACGACCATCTGTCCCAAAAATGTGTCAGATTTATCGTCCACAAGTCTCTCGTTAACAACGCTGTAAATATTGAGAGTGTGTCGACAAGAGTTGCGTATCTTATACTCAGAACCGCACTAACAGTAGAGCCACGCGGCAGATTTTGCTGTCGCACGGATGGGCCGGCTCGAACCGGGGTGGTACCACGACCTCACAGAAAACCAGCGTGAAGAAGAGGTTTACCTCTGCGTTTCTCTTGGTGAGTGCAGGTGGCCGGAGGCCCTTTTTACTGGAAATGAGGCATTCCATCTTAGTCCTCACGGGCGACAGCGCATCTACATTTTGATTTGGAATAGAGGATAGATGTCGATGTCTATGGGCCGCAGCAAAAACTTACCATCGGGTGGACTGTGTAAAAGAACGTCGGCACATCCCGATAAGGAGGTTGAAAAAATGTATTTTATATAATGTAATTAATAATAAATTAATAATGTATTAACTTTGTTAATGGGAGATTTCTACTAAAAATTATGCACAAGAACGGATGGTGAGGAAATTTAAAATTCCAAATATGAATATGAAGAAAGAGGGACCATTTAGGATGAACTCTTTCTTCCAGAACAGCTTCACACAAAGTGAATCTGGTCCAGCCCCAACGGTTCGACAATAATGAAATTGACTTCATTACGACGACCAGACGACAACTGTTCAGTGATCACCGAGAGGTGAGAGGAATACTAAACCTAAACGTTGTGGTGGAAATAAAATACGTCTAATGTTTTCAAGGCTCCGTCCTATTCGTAACCTAATCCAAAATACCAAAAACTGTCAGCTTTATTTACAAAATCGTTGTCGTGCCTGGAAGACTGCAATGCAGTAGGCGATATGAATGAAAGCTTGTGGAAACTGTGTCCGCGGTCGGAGTTAAGTTCTACAAGACCCGTCGCAGAAGAACCCAAAACTCTTTGATCAGACTCTTAATCGCATGGCTGTTAGATGGGAAACAAGCTGCAGTCTTCAGCAGATTTGACAACATACACGCAAATGAACAGATAGATATTCAAATGATAACAGTGGTAGAGTCACGCGGCAGCTTTTGCTGTCGCACGGATGGGCTGGCTCGAACCGGGGTGGTACCACGACCTCACAGAAAACCAGCGTGAAGTAGAGGTTTACTTCTGCTTTTCGCTTGGTGAGTGCAGGTGGCCGGAGGCCCTTTTTACTGAAAATGAGGCATTCCACCTTAGTCGTCACAGGTGACAACGCATCTACTTTTTGATTTGTAATAGAGGATAGATGTAGATGTCTATGGGCCGCAGCAACCACTTACCATCAGGTGGACTGTGTGCTCGTTTGTCACCCTTATCCTATAAAAAAAAATGTGGTAGCACTTACGCATTTTAGGCTATTACGCACTGTCGACTAGTCGCCGGCGACTCAGTCCCTCGGCGACCGAAACATGGGAAAACAGGGCCCGGAGACCGAGCCGAGCGACAGTATTCCAAGTACATTCGTGCAGAATGGACGTTGAAGAACTTGCAATAGTAGCGGCGCTACTAATTATAAAAAGAAAGACAAATAAAAAAAAAATCAAAAGAGTATTGGGTGCATCCTTTGTTAGAAGAACGGAGGTCAAAGGGAATGTTTAAAATATTTTATGAAGACGTTAGAAAATATCCTCGTAAATTTTTTAATTATGCAAGAATGTCTGTGAGTTTGTTTGATGTCTTATTGTGTCTTCTAAAACCACATATAACTGGCATAGATACAAATATGCGACCATGTATTTCTCCGGAAGAAAAACTTTTTATAACACTAAGGTAACTGACAATTCAAATAAAATTCATTCCTAACATTTATTTTTTACGGGATTTTAACACAATTTACATTACATTCCCAAACCTAGTGTTTAAAGTGTTGACAATCCCTAGCTAAAAATAAATGTTAAGTGGTGCAATAAGTTTTTATGCAGTTTTTTACGAAAACGATGGCCAGTAAATCAGCTTCACACCTGCAAAAACTTATTGCTCCTCCTAAACATTTATTTTTAGCTGGTCTCCAGTCAAAACTTAAAACTCAAGGTGGGCCGATAGATGTGTCCGGGAGTGTGTTTAGAGTTACAGATAATGCCATCCACGAAGATGCGCGATTAAATTTAAATAGAGCATCTTTCGTGCTGTTCATAATACTCTTTCCTGATAAGTCAATTTCTATTAGTGTGCGTTTGCATTCATCGATAATTAGCGTGTATCGACAGATGTTTAACACATGCGGAAGATAGCACACATGCATTTGAACAAAGAGTGGGGCGCGTCTTCGTGGATGGCACTATCTGTAAGTCTACTCTTCGATGACATAATTTAAAAATATACGGTAAATAATTAAAAAACATGTATTTTTTTAAAGTACTTAATGAAATCAATATTATAAACGAACACACAACAAAAGGAAATATTCAAAATAGATCCAAAATGTCAGAATCTTGCGAGGTATTTGAAGTGACAGTAGAAAATCGCGACTCTGGGCGTTCACGTCCTGAAGGAGTTGAAGTTGGTAGCGTATAATAATGTTGTGCTTCAGGGCGTGATTGTTGACTTGGTGCTGTTGAACGCCCGGCCTCCGGTGTGAAGTAACCACGCTCATACTCGTACTCATTAAAATTTCGCCACATTGTGTTTGGATATATATTATTTTGAGTAGAGGATCGGAATGATTCGATTACACTGATTAATTGAATTTTCGCAGCTGACTTTTTGTGCTCCGGAATTGCCCTAAATGATGATAATAGGGACATCAGGAACATTCTGTCCTCATCTTGTTCCAAAATATCCTCCTTATTTTTGCGAGTTTCAATACACTTGTTTAATGTGGTTAACAGTTCGCTTGTGCCATCATCTGACGTTTTTTTCTTTTTTCTTCCGACTATATTTTCTCTCGAGTAAGGTCCTAAAGGTTCTTGATCATTTGTCAAATGTTCTTGTTCAGCAATGTTACTCTCTGTGTTCAAATTACCAACGGTATTCTTCAAAAATAACAGCTGATTATAATAAATATAGGGAGTTTTATGGGAAGCAGCAGATCCGCTTTTAGTATTTTTTAATCTTCGTACTTCTCGCGAAAAGCAGCTTCTTATATTTTTCCATTTCTATTGAAGTGAATGACCTGTAAATAATGTATATATTTAAATTATTTTTTAATTCCAGATATCTTGGAAGCGGTAGTAAATTTGTAGATTTACATTACTCATACAGACTTGGGATTTCAACTATAGCTGAAATAATAAGAGAAGTTTGTCATTTTATATGGGTTGTACTAAAAGACATGTGTTTTACCGTAACCGACAAAAGAAAATTGGTTAAAAATCGCAAAAGATTTTCATTTACGGGCCAATTTTCCAAATTGCATAGGTGCCGTAGATGGTAAGCATGTAAGAATTATAAAACCATACAACAGTGGATCATTGTGTTATAATTACAAACATTTCTTTACTGTAATTTTGCTTGCCATTTGTGACTCTGACTATAAGTTCATATACATAGACGTCGGTTCCTATGGAAAGGATTGCGATTCAACTATATTTACAAATTCAACGTTTTATCAAAAGCTAATGAACAATGATTTGCAAATACCCGAACCTAAGCCCATTTCATCGACAAACCCTATACCAGTACCGTTTGTTATTGTGGGTGACGAAGCATTTGGACAAACTGACAAAATTATGCGACCGTTCGGTGGATCAAATTTAACAACAAAGAAAAAAATATTTAATTATAGGCTTTCTCGTGCACGACGCCATATTGAATGTTCATTCGGCATATTAGCAAACAAGTGGCAGATTTTTCACAGACCTATCAACGTGAATTTAGATCTAGTATCATGCATCATCAAAACATGTTGCGCTCTTCACAACTATGTCCGAGAAAGAGACGGATATAAATTTGAAGATACCCTGAGCATTCCTGGCTTTGAAGAAGTCCCAAACGGTTTCCAAAGAGCTACGCGACGTGGTGCATCATACAGAGATGTATTTGCTGATTACTTTACAACTGAGGGTCAATTATCTTGGCAGATGAGCAGTATTAATTAATAAAAAATAAATGGCATTTCTTACTTACCTGAGTTTTTTTTTTCTTCGTCTGATAATTCTTCACCTCCAAATAACTCCACTATTTCTTCCCACTGATTTTTCTTCAAATCCCGATTAGCATATTCCTCACTTTGTAAATCCCAAATAGCTTTTCGGGATTGTATTTCCGATATAAATTTATCCGTGTCAAAACTCATTGTGCGCGGCCGTCCGGTCGTTACGACAGTTGCTCGCAGTGTGAATGCGTTCATTTGAAACCGTGCTCCTATTGGTCGCCGGCGACCGGCAGTTGCCTGTGCGTCGCCACTGCGCGGCGAGTCGCCGAGTCGCCCGGGCAACCGGTGACTAGTGCGTAAACACCTATTTAAACTATACAATATTACAGTCGTCGACAACTGAGTCGCCGGCGACTAGTCGACAGTGCGTAATAGCTCTTAAATACAACTGGTATTGAAGAAGCGATTAAGTGGAACCAGGGCTGCCATTAAGAACCAACTGTCGAAGTTGAAGACCGAATGTGGTAGCATCGTTTCCGGGACACCTGATATTTTGAGTGAAATTAAGGAGTTCTATGAGCAGCTGTACACAACATTGTTAGAGCCACACGCAAGTGTGAGTAACGATCCGAGAGCAAGTCTCATCCTACTCCATTCTGAAGATATTCCGGACGTCAGTCTGAGCAACATTAGAATGGCTTTTCAGCACCTTAAAACAACAAGTCCCCGGGCGAGGATGGAATTACAGTAGAGCTTCTGAAAGCGGGTGGAAAACCAGTACTTGAAGTCATTCAGAGGCTCTTTAATTCCATGATTCATGGTGGTTCAACTTCGGAGTCTTGGAGCAAATGTACGGTGGTCTTGTTCTTCTAGGAAGCCGACAACGCTATCTTTAAGAATTGCAGACCGGTTTTTCCTCTGAGCCGGGTCTACGTGCTGTTTTCGAGAGTCATTGAAAATCGTCTCGCACTCAGACTCGACGACTTTCAGCTACACGAACAAGCCTGTTTTCGAGAAGGCTTAAGTAACATATGCCACATACGTAACATATACCCTTCGGAAATTTTTAAAGAAGACAGAGTTTTTTTTATAGAGAAGGGGGCAAACGAGCATGCGGCTCATCCGATGGTAAGTGACTACCACTTACCACTAGAAAAACCAGGGGAATAGCAGATGCGTTTCCGGCCTATTAATAAGTAGTAGGTTCTTTTCTTGAAGGTCCCTAAGTTGTATCGGTCCGGAAAAATCGCTGATGGTAATCGATTCCACACGGAAGTTTTGCGAGGAAGGAAACATCTTCTAAATCGCACAGTGGTGGACCGCCAATCATTCAGATGGTGTGGATGGCATCGGAAATTCTGTCGCGATGGGCGTTTGTGAAATTTGGCGGCTGGTATTAATCCGAACAATTCCTAAGAGCACTACCCGTGGTAAATGCGAAAAAAAATGCAAAGGGATGCAAGATCTCTTCGCAGTGCCAATAAATCTAGCCGATCGGAAAGGACTCGGTCGTCGACGATTCGAGCCGCTCTGCTCTGGATGAGGTCAAGTGGATGGAGCTGGCACTGGGAAGCCCCTGCCCAGAGATGGGAACAGTATACCATATGAGGCCGAACTTGCGCCTTGTAAAGTTGCAGGCGGTGTGGCGGCATGAAAAACTCTCCCACTCTGCTGAGCACGCCAAGCTTTTTAGAGGCCGATTTGGTCTTCTCCTCCAAGTGACCACGTAACTGCACGTCACTCGATTTGTCAACTCCGAGGATTCCAAAACTGGCTGAGGCAAGAAGGGAAGTGCCTTGAAACTGAAGAGATACGACAAAGGGTTTATTTTTAGCGGTAAACGCGTAAACGTGTGTCTTCTAAGGATTAAACTGGACTAGACTTAATCGCCATTTATCCAAGACTTTGTTCAGCAAAGACTCGACTTCAGACACAAGTTTGTTCCGGTACTCGGCGTCGTTTTCTCTAGAAATATTGGCATTGGCGGTGTATAGATCATCACCAGTGCTGTCATCCGCATAGCAATAAATGTTAACAGTTATTAACATATTATCATTGATATGCAGAAGAAACAGCGTTGGTGATAGCACACAGCCTTGTGAGCCAGCGTTAATAGGCTTGTAGTCGGTCATGCACCGTCTACAACGACCTTGATGCTCCGATTTGCAAGGAAGCTGGTGATCCAATTGCACAATTTCTCGGGAAGCCCATAGGAAGAGAGCTTCAAAAGAAGCGCTTTGTGCCAAACCCGATCGAAGCCCTTCGCAATGTCCAAACTAACGTCTTAAGACTAAGAGTAAGTGCAATCTGCCACTTCACTTCGCGTATGTGGGCTATGAGAAAGCATTTGATTCCGTCGATATTTGGGCGGTGCCATAGTCCTTTGAGCGGTGCCAAGTTTACTCTCGGCATATCGAAGTGCCGAAGTGTTTGTGCAGTAGGGAAACGATGACTATCCGAGTACATAACCATAGTTTGAGACGTGTCCAACTGCAGATAGGTGTAAGACCGGGTGACGTAATATCCCCCAAATTCTTCGCCTCTGCATTGGAATACGCTTTCAAGTTACTGGACTGGAAGTAATACGGTATTAACAACAATGGCAAGATCATCACTCGCCTTCGATTTGCTGACGATATATTTCTTATGGCATAATCGATGGAAGACCTAAGCACTATGCTCAATGACCTCAATAGTGCTTCCCAACGGACAGGTCTTAAGATAATCATGGACAATACAAAGATCATTTGTGTAAAGTTAATTTCACACTTATGCCAGTAGTTATTGGGAACACTAAGCTAGAAGTTGTTGACGAGTATGTTAATCTGAGACAAATAGTCCGACTTGGCAGTCTAACTTCGATCGAGAGGTCAGTATACGAATACAACTTAATTGGGCAGCGTTTGGAAAATCATGACACATCTTCTCGTCAGATATGCATCGAAACTTAACAACTCGAGATTGTGCAACCAGTGCGTGTTGTTACTCGTGACTTATGGATCTGAATCGTGGTCCGTCACAGCTGGCCGTATGGCGAATTTAAAGTTCAATCAGCGAGCTATGGAGAGGGTTATGATGTGAGATTATCTGCGTGATAAACTTATAAATGAGGATATCCGCATTAGAACCAGAATGACTGATATAGCCCTACGGATTAGAAAGCTAAAGTGGCAATGGGCCGGCCAACAGCTTGAAGAACCAGCTACCGAGCCTCATACTGGTAGGCAAAATGTAGGGAGACCCCCCACCCTAGATGGAGGGATGACCTTGTTACACATTTTTATAGTTTATACATTTTATTACAATGCTATGCGTTTAATAATGTTTTAATATGATCAACAGCGTATAATATTCAATTTTATTTAGCCAACAATATTTTACACTTATTTGCCACTACTCGAAGCGCAATACAATTATGATAATTTTTAATGGGTGCAAGTGGTAGTTCAATTAATAATTCTTTTCCACAAGCAAAAGTGTTAATGACACACTCAATGGAATGAAATTTATGGGAACTTATGGCGGAATCATTTTCCGATATTCCCCTTTAGTAATCATAGACTCAATGTTCTCCTCTAGTATCTCCTAGTCAATAAGAGTGCTCTTGTGAAGTAATTATTATAAATGTACTTTTAGGAAAAGTACCCTCATATCAGCATGGTTAGACTACTTGGCCTCTAGTAATGATAAGGATATGAGAGAGAAGATGAAAGAAAGATATAAGCTGCAGAAAGTTCACACGAAAGCATTGATTGAGGAAATGCGTGAAAGGTGTAGAATGGAAGCGGACGAAAGGTTGTCGCACAACTTTAAGGAGAACTCCAAACTCTTCTGGAAAGAGGTTGAAAGGACCTGAAGTGGTGCGACAGCCTTAAGAATGAACAAAGTGCTTTCGAGAACTAATGACGTCCTCACAGAAAAATCGGACATCATGCAGCGATGGAGCGAATTTTATAGAGAAATGTATGCGTGTGATGATCTTAGTGAGGGATCCGGGGATGACGCCGTGACTGGTACGCCAGACCCGGACCTCGATGACACTGAGGTCATCAGTATGAAAGAGATTGAACGTGCGATTCGAAGTTTGAAATGTGGTAAGGCTGCGGGACTAGACAGAGTTACTGCTGAAATAGTCAAGTATGGTGGGCCTCGCGTTTGGGACAGCTTTTATCTGCTGTGCAATTTGTGCTGGCGGACGGGGGATGTAACGGATGATTGGCGATCCGCAGTCATTGTGCCTTTATATAAAGGTAAAGGTTCACATTTTGACTGCGGGTGCTATCGGGCGATTAGCTTGACCAGTTTAGCAAGTAAAGTTTACTCGAAGGTTTTGACACGTAGGATGCAAGAGAAATCGGAAAGATTTCTATGGGAGGCACAATGCGGATTTAGACCTGGAAGAGGATGCACGGATCAAATGTTTTCTCTACGCATGATCACGGAAAAGCTTCTGGCTGCTAACCAGAAGATTTTCTGTGCTTTTGTGGATCTTGAGAAAGCATTTGATAAGGTTGTAAGGAAGAAAATGTGGGTACTGTTGCCGGGGTACGGTGTGGATGGTCGATTGCTATGGACTGTGCAGTCACTTTACTGTGACTGTAAAGCCTGTGTGCGGGTAGGGCATGACCTGTCACCCATGTTTAGCGTCCAAACGGGCGTAAAACAGAGTTATGTCATGTCTTCCTGGTTGTTCATACTGTATCTCGACAGCTGTTTACAGAAGCTGAAAGATAGCTGTTTGGGTGTGAAATTGGGTGACATAAAAGTAAATTGTCTGCTGTATGCTGATCATGTAGTGCTTATTGCACCATCAGAGGCAGAACTGCAGGCATTAGTCACGTGTATGAAAGAGGAATGTGAAATTAAAGGTTTCCGTTTGAATGTTAATAAAACTAAGGTTCTGGTATTTGAAAGGGACGAAGAGAGAACGAAGTGTGAAATATGGGTAAATCAGGAATGTCTAGAACAGGTAAATGAAATTGTATACTTGGGAAGTGCTTTTATCCGGGACGGAAGATGTGATTAAGATGTGGACAGGCGTGTCGCTGCCGGGAAAAAAGTCAATGGTGCCCTGACTACGTTAGTCAAAAGGCAAGGCGTAGTGAAGAGTGCACGCCTTGCAATACATAACGCAGTGTTAGTACCGACTTTGTTATATGGCAGCGAAACCTGGGTATGCCAGAAGAAGCATAAAAGCAAGTTGAATGCAGTGGAGATGCAATCTCTTCGTAAAATGTGCGGCGTTACCATGGCCGACCGAAAGCGAAACGAAGAGATTCCCAATATGGCAGGTTTGAAAGATGACCTTATCACAAAAATTGATAAGGGCGTGCTTCGATGGTTTGGGCACGTTGAGCGAATGAGTGAAGACCGAATAGTGAAGAAAATATATAGCGCGAATGTTAATATTAAAAGATGTCGAGGTAGACCGAGACTAGCTATCGAAGACCATGTGAGCAAACTGCTCGAAGAGGGAAGGGTCAAGAGTACTCGGATACCTAGACGTGCATGTATGAAGAAGATAATGAATCTGAAAGAAGCGAAAGAGGTATGTAAGGATCGTGACACTTGGCGATCTGTTCTCTCTGGCTACCCCGTCAGGGATTGTGCGTGAAGATAAGTTTACCCTCATATCATATCCCGTGGATGTCGTTAAGCTTGACAGAAAATTCGTAAGAAGGAAACACAAATAGGAGATGTACAACAATATCTTCCTGCTAACCACTCAAAATAATAAAAAAACTGCGGTCGGCAACCCACGAATGTGGCATTATATGAACTTTGATAGGCTGTAATGACGATGATGATTACAATAAAGATTATGATTACTTTTACGGTTATAGAGCTAATTAGTATGTGGATACCTAAAGTGATTTTTTGAAGTAAGAATCTACATTTGTCTTTTTTTACCCAACTGCCAAAGAAAGATTATGTTTTTCGCGCGTGTTTTGTATGTATGTATGTATGTGTGTAAATTTCTTTATTACTTTGTTTATTCCAAACTGCTGGATGGATTTCGACAGTTAAGGTATCGTTGTATTCGTGTTAAAAACTCAAGTATTCTTATATAGCCGTTTAAAATAATGGCGGATTTTTGGCGTGAAATAGTAATATGTTAATAAAATAAATAACTAAACCTATACCAATAAGGTATTAAAAAAAGGAATTTAAAAGAGATTATGGAAATATACGATATATAAATTATTATTTAATTTTAATTAGGAATAATAAATTGGTTTAAAATGTTTGTAATTGATTTAATTGCGTAAAAATGGGCATGTTTGTGTCAGACCTCGTGCTATCATAAAATGCAATTTAGTTCATAATAGTATGTCGAACCATTAATTTTCTTTCGGTTTATAATTTCCATTTGGGTCCCGCCTGCTATTTAACTTAATGCAGGTATTTAACTTAGACTTTCAGCTCATAATATAGTCTGTTAAACCAAAGTATAGTTTAACTATAAACTCTACTTCTATTTTGTTTTAATTATATTCTTTTTTAATTATGTTTTCTGTTCTCACTCTTGTTTCGGTCCTATAAGTGCTGTTTACGCCTAAATTTGGTCATGTTTAACGTCATTCAATCACGTTTGACTTTGCCAATCGCCCGATCGTACCAGGTGTCACGCGTGTGTCGGGGAAGGGACAGCGGAAGGGAGCTTCCCAGCGTCTTGGCGCTGTCGGGCGAGATAGTAGGTGAGAGTGACTTGCTAGCGGCGACCGGGTTAAGCCGGGTTTTTCAGCTAGCGCAGCAGAAGTTCGAGCGAGACCGGGTTTTGTTTGATTAGGGTCTAGAATCTGAATTTGGGCGCGTGTTCCTTCGTCACGTAGATATGTGAATTGTGCGATAGTTGACTCGTGCGACAGTGCGGAATAGTGTACGCGCGTGGAGGAGATATACGATCTAGGATTCGATCCGCACATTCCTTGTTTGTGAGCTTCTCCCGGTTAATTGTCAGGATATCGTTATAATTTGTGATAAGTGAATCCAGGACCTTGAATATTGAACTTTGAACTACTGTCCGTTGCCGTGTCGGGTATCACGTGTTCGATTCTGCGATGAGTGTGGAATTAGGCGAAGTGAAGTTAGTTAAACGTACAATGAAGCTAAGAGACTGAATCAGTAACAGTGAAGAAAGAAGTGGCGGCGCTGGAGCTGGCGTCTGGAGCGATGCAGCATTTTGGAGCAGCCTGGAACTCGGCCGCTGCTGGTCGCCTATGCTTGCCAAGGCCCGCCACATTCACACACCACTGTACACGCCTCTCTATCTACCATTACACACACTCACGACCTGCCCAAGCCTTGGAGCGAAGTCGGCTCCTGATACAGGTAAGTACTTTTGCTTTCTTGTTTGCTCCCATATAGGTTATACTAATTAGAGACATTCCACGTGGCCATATCGAGGCCCGACCTGCGTCTGTTCGTTATTTCTTCTGCTAAATGGGCCCCGGAGCCGGAGTATTTTACCTTTGTATGCACAGCCGTCGGCCGTAACAAGTGCATTACTTAAAATTTTCTTTTTTTTCAGGACGCGTTTTTGGTTTTTTTTTAATTATTTTGTTTTGTTTTTCATTATTGAAGTGACCGTAACTGTGTATACTTAGTATATACAGTGTATACCCAACTTCAATCGAAAAAGGCTACAGAAGCGTTAGGGGTGCGTACTGATCAAGTAACATGTTGTATAACTTTTATTTTATCACACGTCCACATTATGTAACATTGCTTTTCAACATTGCAACAAATAATAATATTACTGTACACATTAGAATAATAATACAATATAACAATGTTATATGACATTGTCGTATGACATTGTCGTTTGTCGTTGCCCCGCGCGACGGAAATGAAGCTGCAGTCTTCAGCAGATTTGACAGCATTCAATTGAACAGACAGATCTCCAAATGCATGCGGAAAGACTTACGTAACTTTAATACTATTCGTATTTAAGAAGCGATCCAACTGTCGAAACTGAAGACCGAATGTGGAAGCATCGTTTCCGGGACAACTGAGATTTTGAATAAGATTGAAAGGTTCTATGACAAATGTACACATCATCGTTGGAGCCAAACGAAGGTGTTAGTAACGATCTAAGAGCAAGTCTTATCTGACACTATTCCGATGATATTCCGGACGTCATTCTCAGCGAGATAAGAATGGCTCTCGAGCACCTTAAAAACGGCAAGTCCCCGGACGAGGATAGAATTACAGCCAAGCTTATGAAAGCGGGTGGAAATTGCGATTTGAAGTCTTTCAGAAGCTCTTTAATTCCGTTCTCCATGATGTCACTTCACCGAGGCGTTGAGCAGAAGTGTAGTGGTCTTGTTCTTCAAAGTGACGTTTTATCCCCAAAACGCTTCACCGCTTCATTGTAAGATGTTTTACAGCTAGTGGACTGGAAAAGATACGGTATTAACATCAATGGCGTGTACATCACTCACCTTCGATTTGCCGACCATATAGTCCTTATAATTTATAGTAATTGTTGTTATCAATAATATGCTTTTTAAAAACTTTAGAAATAATTATAACTCTTATCCGTTTTTTGGATTTTTTAAAATTTATTATATTTAGAATACGATTGCTACTGTTTTGCCAACATTCATCATCATTATCATTATCGCTATTACAGCCTCTGACAAGTTGACTGTTAAACATAGATATCCCCCAAGTACTGCTCAAGAACGATTTTGAAACACCTGATCGATGTTTTAAATTTCGCAAGAACTACCAGCGTAGGAAACACAAAAACTCTAATGTCACAGTCTTAATTTTTGGTCTGCTAGACAAAATGTTAAGACTGTGACATTCAACGATAAGGCTCGTATATCAAGCTGTAGTTATCAGTTGATATAACACGGTTAAACAGACAGAGACAGAGGCGAGACTTAGTAACTGTTTGTTTTTACAGATCTGTATGCTGGAATGAGCTAGATGTCTTAATTTAAGTCGAATTCCAGAGCGTTAATAACAAAAGAGTTAGTGTCAGTGAGACTCAGTCAAACCAGTGAATGAGATTAAGAGGTTCTGCTGTAGGTACTGTACTCGTATATATTGTAGTTTTATTGTTTAATGTACATAAAAGTAAAAAAGGGACCTTTTTTATTAAGCAGAAGTGATAAAAAAACTTACTGTCCACCTTTTGGTAAATAGCTACTACAGGTCATGGACGCCTGCGATCAATTTCAACGAAGAAGGCTACAGATGTGTTGTAGTCTCTTTGTACTGAGACGGATTGCTTCACAGCCTACAATTATACTCGAATTATACTCGATCGCAACATAGCAGTCCAAGCACTACTATTGGCGAAAGAAATAGATAAGAGGGTGGTACCTAATTATTCCTAGGCAGAAAATGAGTCATATCACATATAAGTCTAAGATGAAAGCTGTAATTGTACCCTATTTTATGGTTAGATATGTTAAAAACTATTTGTAAATCCAATTGTGCATGCCCTAAGTGCATTAAATAAGTTATGTATGACATGATTATATGGATTTTTTTAAAGTAGTTTAAATACACACAAGTTTTCACTAATAACCTTATTATACTTCCAATTTTCCGATATTTTATGTCAAATTATAATTTATAAAAAGTTTGGAAAATCCAAATGTGCACGACTCATAATGCTCATATGATCATCATAACATCATTCAGGTCACTCCATAATGTCCGAAACGTATTTAAGTATAGATATATACATCCTACTTACTTTTAGTACATACTACTCTTATTTATTCTATGATTTTAAAATATTTTTAAAAATCTCTGATTATTATAATAATCAAGTATAAATGAAATTTGGTTTTTTCGAATATTTTAAAATTATTGAAGTTAGGTGTAATTTTAGGCCATTAACTCGGGGGATGTTCCTGGCAACACTAGTGCCTGTCGATGACGCCATATCATGTCGCTATTACATGATGCAGTCTTTTGTCGTTGTGCGAAGTGATTGTGCATTTATGGTATGCTCTATGTTATTTTCTTCTGACCCGGCTTTACATTGGACTGATCTTCCTCTGGCGTTTACCTGGCTATAAGTTGGACTTCGATTGCTTAACGACAGTGTCATGTTTATTGACGAAACATGGTTGAATGCAAACCATACGGGTTCGCGGACTTGGACCCATAATACAGCGGCCTGCACCTCAAAAATTCCATCGGGAAAAAGAGCCTGTCTTATTACATGTCATGCGAGCTCAGTTTCTCAAGGTTTTATACCAGACTGCCTCCTCGCATTCGCTTCTAAAACTACAAGTGATTACCATGAGGAAATGAACTTTGAGGTTTTTAAAGAGTGGTTTGAGAAGCTGCTAATCAGCTTATAAAACCCAGACAATGCACCGTATCATTCTGTACAAATTGATAAACCACCAACTCAAGCAAATAAAATGCAAGAAATTGTCTCGTGGCTGCTAAGAAATGGTTTGAAAGCAAAGTCAACTTTATTGAAAGTTGAGTTGTTGAATCTGGTAAACACAAGTAAGCCGTCCAAGCCCCGCTATGTAATCGATGAACTAGCTCTAGAGCATGCACACGAAGTTATTAGATTACCTCCCTGCCATTGCCAGTATAACGCTATCGAGCTTATTTGGGCACAAAAAAAGGGTCATGCAGGGCGAAACAATACTGAACCACCCTTTAGCACTGCTAAAATGTTGACTCTGCTACAAACTGCCCGTGCAGAAGTCACTACAGACGACTGGAGAAAGGTCGTGGAGAAAACAAAGAAAATAATATTACAAAATTTTGAGCGAGACGTGAATATAGACAATGTTATTGAAAATGAATTAATAATATCTCTGAGAGCTGACAGCAGTGATGAAGATGACAATACTAGTAATAGTTCTGATGGTTTAACTCAATAAATGCTATTTTTGTTAGATTATGTACTTGTCTTATTTCGTTCCTTAAATTTACGATAGAACATAATAATGGAACAGAAATTCGACTGCTATTCTTTTTTTATAAAATTACGGTATTATTACGGTATATTCAGTTATTATGAAAAATTAATTATAGGTACTGTAATTTTACTCACATATGATTGAAGTCCTTATCGATTCATTCAATTTAGTCAACGTTTTTAAGCAGGCCACCTCACTATAAAGCTAAAACTGACAAATGTCAAATGTGATCTATTAAATTGGCCCTACAGTAACGGTGCTGTTTTTTCTACGTGCTTTAGCGGAGAAGGAAATCATCGTGAGGGAACCTCAAGTCAAGAAAAACAACTCTATAAAATTAAAAAATATTTCCGGTACATGTGAAGTCAATACGTAATATAACAGCGCAGCGGTATTTTTCTTTCCTTAAACCTTTTGAGGGATATGATAAAACCTGTGGATCGTGTGTTACCTGTTACACTTTTATCTTTATCTTTATTTATTTAATTATTACTAAAGAAATAAATGAATGCTAAGAAAATGTATAAGTGATTAGAGGCCCGAGTTCTGTAGTGGACTTTTGATAGACTTTAATCATGTATGATTGAAAATATTCCTAGGTGCGTCCGTTAGTGATCATGTAGCTTCTGAACGACATTACTTATACACTGAATATAATTTTTGATTCATACATAAATACATATCCAAAAAGTCGCACCGTATTCAAGTTATTATCAAATTCTATATTGATAGAACAAAATGACTCATAATGACAAGATTCTGGAGCGGTGATTGAGCTATAGTCTAAGTATTTATAAATATCTTTACACTTTTAAAATTAACGAAGTAAAATCAGATTCAGTCAAACTAATTAGGAAGTGAATGCATATTCAATTTCAAACGGATGTTTTAAATTCCTCGGACTAAACGAGAACATTATCGGACGAGGCGGAAGTGAGATTCAGGTAGATTTTTAGCGTTGTTAATATAATATTGTTCAATTGTAGAAGACAATGTCACATAACCCGATATCTCTGTCATAAAAATCGTTTGCTTAAATGTTGCAAAATAACTTAATCTTGACTCTCTTTCAGGGGATAAATGTGAATTTTTCGACCCGGGCAAATTATGAATTTTTAAAAATAGTTTTATAAATTGTTTTAAATTTTATTTTCCATGCAAGCCATTCGTTGTTTAAGTCACAATCTCCTTCTACGTGTTGATTATTCTTAGCGATGCGAGTACAGTACGAATATAATAGTATACTCTTTATAGACCTTGAGTACCTTCTACTTCTGAAAATATTCTTATTCAAATGGAATCGGAGAAGACAGATAAAATAACTTTGGCTATTTGCTCAAACTTAATAGAATCTTAACCTTACTGACTTGGATTGCTTTGTGAATAATTCAAACGTGAATTTATCAACTAGAAATAAGTATTCAGTAGATACCTATAAAGTTATATGGCTCTGTCCGCGGATGGGTCCAAAACTTTATCTAATTAACTTCAATAAATTTAAGGCTTTATTTAAGCATGTGTTTACTTATACGATTTACGTAATAGATATAGATAAAAATTATAGGTACGTATTAAAAACCCGCTTAAAAGATCTATCAACCATTTTCGTCCCCTGCGTGTCGTTAGAGGCGAATATAGGAAATTTAAGAATCTTATAGATTCAGATAGATGAAGTAATCAGTACCATCATCTAGGTGTAGCATATACAGACCGGCTACGGGTAAATGCACCAAAGGCGTGAGTTTTGTGATACGTGATGATAAGAACGGAAACGTCAACAGAGTGTTGAAACGTCAACAGAGTGTTAAAACGTCAACAGAGTGTTGAAACGTCAACAGAGTGTCGCCACGGTCAACATTGCCTCCGTAGTAAAGTTTAATAAAAAAATAGAAGTGCATCGAATTTGCACAGTAAACTAACTTAAAACTATAGGTGTAGCGAAAAAAAAGTGCCACAAACGTTATTTAGGTGAAAACACTAAAAATGAATGTGCTAATGTGAATTTTTCGTTGTCTGTATAAACATTAAAAAAATCAACAATATAAAAGTGAGTGCATGAACAATTGACAATAATACAAAAAAAAAGGGGATATACTTCATTTTGACTCGGTGAGTGACTATGTAAAAGACAACACAATTGAATTTTCTAATTATCCAGACGTTATAATTTCAAACTTGACATGTAAATAAATATCAGCTGATGAATCATCATAACATTCATATCTAATCTCATTACCTGGTATAACTACTCATCACTAGACGTCGCTAATTTCCATATAATCAATTCCATTAATGAGCGCCATCTAGTTAATTATTGAAGGAAGTGGTGCACGTTTACGGATATCAAATTATAAGTACGTCAAAAGTAATTTGTCTACGCATCACTGGACGCCGCTGCCCTCCTTACAAGAAATACCCTGAAATAAGCGTCATCTATCTATCGGTAGTGTTACTGGATATAGTTTTGGTAAACTCCGCTAGGGTTAATAGAAACCAGACTATTGAACTCGTGAAACAATAACGACATCTATTAATATATTACTGAATTAAACGCATTGTATAGATTTTTCATTGATACATTGATAAAATGACAAAACCCAACTTAAAAAGTACAAGCAATGACCGTAAGATGGCACTACAAGTTACATGTGCCAAATTTAAGCGCAAGGTTGACCCTAAAAATACAATGTTATGCTCGCTATGCCGGAACAACTTCGAATTTGATTGCGTCGGATAATCGGAGAGACTATACCGCTTAAAGGATGCAGCAGCTAAACAAAATTGGAAAGTGCAAAGACTGTAGCCAAAAATCAAAAGGGACTTCGAGACCTTACTCCACTTTATCCCATGTAATCACAAGGAAAAATAAAACAGCAAAGAAATCTGACGAAAGCCCTTCTACTTCTAGTGCATTTTTTATGCCGACCGAGATCGAACCTTCAGGAATGGCGTCTGCAAGTATTTTATCTCAGCTGGACGAATCACAAACAATGCAAGCAAGCATTGCTCAACTGAATGCCTCACCAATAAATCAAATAGGACGACTCACAACCATTAACTTCATCCCATGATTCGTACGAACCTGACGACTCACATGTGTTGACTATCTACCGCCGCCTGAATGAGTCTGCGGATTCCTTGCATAAACCACTATCAAAAAGCTTAGACCACACTATAACCGACTATATTGCAGTACAGGAAATGAAGGACACAATTAGCCCGAACGGAATATACCACACTACAGAACGAATTCGACAATATAACATTAGAAAATAACGATCTCCGACAGAAAATAATCAAATTGACAAAGGAAAATAAGATGTTGACAGCCTTATGCCAATCTTCACATAACGTTACCCAAACAAGCCAGAGCGCCGAAAAAGGTAATAGACGTTCCAAACTACAGTCAGAAGTATCTTCTCCTCTCACTTCTCACTATCACACTGGTTTTGTTTCTCCAGCATATAGAAAAACAGCTCGTTCCAATAAAATACCCGTGGCACTCCAACTAAAAATTAAAGACTTAGAGAAACAGCTAAAATATACTGAAAACCAGGTAATCTGTTTAAAACAATATATAAATACTCTGGAACAAAAATTGACATCAGCCTTGGACAACACACAAACGCCTTTACAGGCTAAATCCACGAGTTTAGTATGCGCTGATAAAAAAGATGATAAGAACCGGTTATACATCAGAGGAACTCAACGCTGCACCGGTCTCGCCACCGCTCTAATTCAGTCGCGAGCGAACACGCTATACGAGAAATACGTAATCACAGCAATAACAAAACCATATGCACCGTCCGCAGATTTTATCGTGAATATTCGAAACATTAATGTAAAACCGAAAGACAAAGTTGCATTGGCGAAAACGACTATGATATTAATATACTTTCATCACAGCTACGACGGTTTCTTAGATATTTTCCAAATAATGACATAATTGTATTAAATTTATTAACAATATGTACCTAAGTGTTACTAACATAAATAAAACTATAAAGAGAATTTGTAATGGACATCAAAATTACCATTTCGTTGAATGTAAACACAGGAATCCTTTTCAATTATGTAAGTCGATTAATTATTTGATAGATTGCATTGACTACGAAAATGAATATCTAAATCCCAAACAATTGAAAAAAATAATAGCACGTAATAAGCCAACGCCGGAAAGGGCTCTCTCTAAAATGGTACAATATCTAAAGGGAACAATTCCGTACTATTTTTCCAGGGTTCGATCAGGGGCCTTCGCCTCTATTAGTGGATCTGATGCCAATAGGCCAACGCGCTTAACTCAAAGTACTTTACTGAATTTTTTTCCAAAAATAGATAAACCGTTCTTTCGTGCCTCACAGTAAAAAAACTTTTAAAATTTTGCACCAAAACATTGTGAGTGTCTTGGCAAAGCAGGAATTACTAGAAATAACATTACAAGAACTTAAAAAGACGGATAATGAACCAGATCTTATATGTTTATCTGAAACTTTTCTACGATCTGGTAGCGAGAAGTACCTAAATATTTATAGCTATGAGTTAGCAACAGCGTTTTGTCGGGACAAACTGAGGGGAGGAACCTGTATATTAGCCAAACAAAATAGTATCTACAAAGAAATGGAAAAACTAAGAACGTACGCATCACAAAAGAGCTTTGAGGTCTGCGGCATCGAGATGCCTCTACATAAATTAGTGGTTGTATGTGTTTATAGAACACCTACATCTGATCCGAATGTTTTCTTAAACAAATTAGACCTACTATTGCTCGACTTATTAAGAAACTGTAAGCCTGATACAAAAATGGTTTTGACGGGTGATTTTAACATCAATACGCTGAAACAGGGAAAAATAACAAATTACCTCCAAGATATTTGTCTAAGTCATAACTTAAAAATGCATATTAATGTACCTACACGCAAAAACTCATGCATAGACCACATGCTAAGTAATATTATAGACGCTAACGCTACGGTACTACCTTTATACTTGTCCAATCACGATACAGATCAGTTATTATGTATCCCTGTGCAAAACAAAATTAAAAACCAAAAACTTACACAGTACTTAAAAAGGACTATAGTTGCGAAAATATTTTCAGATTCAAGGAATGCCTGAAAAGCATCACTTGGTCTGAGGTATACGCAGATATGAGTCTTACTATCACTGGCCCTAAACGAGGTACCCCTGAGATAAATAAAATACCGTATGTTACGTGCGTACATAGGAATATACACACAAGGGTTTTGCTTCTCCCCCGAGGTACCAAAGTCATACCATCGAGTCTCCAACCATTGTCTTTTAGTATCATAAAAAGCTCTAAAATCAAGGAAATATTTATAGACGAAAGAACCCTTTGGATAACATAGTTCAGGAGAACGGTGACAGGACAAACTACCAGCACTTTTCTAACAAGAATCTTACTATTCAACGCCGATACCACAAAGATACTGATGAATATGATAGATAGTCGCACCTAATCGAATTCCTAATGCTAATCGCAAGCTTTCCCCGTCAATTTCTATGTCGAGCGAGATTACTTGATGTTAAAGCCTAGTCAGTTACCATTACATACTATTTTTTATATTAATTATGTAACAATCTTTACTTATAGCCCCAAAGAGCAGTATATATTACTGCTTCTGTTTATATTATGTAAGTATTAAAAATTAAATATCAGTTTTGTATTTATTCAAAGTATCATGTGGCTTATTTTAACAAATATCGTCCATAGTGTTTCTGTCTCTTGATTTCCAAGTAATCAGTAACTAAAATAATGATATAAATCATTGTTAGTTAGTTCAGTGAAGTAAACAGAGTAAAGAATTGCCTTTATCGTAAATTATCCATTATTCTCATTGAGTAAATATAAAAATTTGCTCGTGATGGCGCAAAGTAACGACGTTTACAGGATCTGATCATTGTTGAATACCTTTTAAATTTTTGTTTTTAAATATTTTGTTTTATTTAGTATGATTACAATATGTTAATTTATCAGCAGGGTAGCTAATACCGTTTATCTCTTTTCTTCTAAAGCAGCCTTTAAAGTCTCTAGCAGTAGACACGTGTATCTCACGTTATAGGGAGTGCCTTATTTTTTATTTTATTATTTTATCTTTATTTGCTTAAACATGGTATTTGTAGGTAGTACAGTAAAATAAGTACACATGTTTTGCCTATAATTAGCATGCAAATTTAAGTTTATGTTAAACACATTTCAAGTTACATTTATTTAAAAAAAGGGGTCAAATACATTCATAAAATTAATATTAACAAATCAATAATTATTAAGGCCTAAGGTCAATAAATTCTTTAATGTCGTACACTTTTAGTTCAATAAGCCACTTATATAGTCTCGATTTAAATAAATTCATTTTGAGGTTTTTAATGTCATTGGGAATCTTATTATATATTTTAACACACATTACTACACAACTTTTTCTGAATTTAGCAGATCTCGGAATGACGCTTAACACTAATCTATCCGGATTTCTTTTCAATCTAGAGTTTATATCTCTGATTTTCTGGAAGATCTCAGTATGACTTTTGACAAAGCAACTTATTTCAAAAATGTACAGTGCTGGCAACGGGAGTAAGCCCAGGTTCCAAAAAGATGCTCTACAGGACTCGCCCGGTGGAATTCCACACATGGCTTTGATGCATTTTTTTGCGCTACAAATGCCCTTTGTCTCTCAGTACTATTACCCCATATCATCACCCCGTAACGTAGAATGGAGGCTACATACGCGTGATAAGTGGTAATAGCTGTTTGCAAGTTAGTTACGCTTCTTGTTTTATAAAGAGCATAAACAAAGCTGTTGATACGCTTGCATAGGGACTCAATATGTAATTTCCAGTTTAGGTCCTGGTCTATCGTTAAACCTAAAAATTTGGTATGTGTAATTTCTTTAATCTTTTCGATATTGAGGTTAAAAAATGTGAATGCTCTGATTTCAAGCCTATCAACGCTGGTGTTCCACAAGGCTGCGTGCTATCACCAACGCTGTTTCTCCTGCATATCAATGATATGTTGCTAACTGGCAGCATTCATTGCTATGCGGACGACAGCACTGGTGATGCCTTATATACCGGCCGTGCCAATATTTCTCGGGAAAACGTCGCCGAGTACCGGGACAAACTTGTGTCTGAAGTCGAGTCTTTGCTTAACAAAGTCTCGGATTGGGGGCGACTAAATCTAGTCCAGTTCAATCCCCAGAAGACACAAGTTTGCGCGTTTACCGCTAAAAAGAACCCCTTTGTCGTATCTCCTCAGTTTCAAGGCACTCCCCTTACTGCCTCAGCCAGTATCGGAATCCTTGGCGTCGACATATCGAATAGTGTGCAGTTTCGTGGTCACTTGGAAGGGAAGGCCAAATTGGCCTCTAAAAAGCTTGGCGTGCTCAGCAGAGCGAGACAGTATTTCATGCCGGCACATCGCTTGCAACTTTACAAAGCGCAAGTTCGGCCCCACATGGAATACTGTTCTCATCTCTGGGCCGGGGCACCCCAGTGCCAGCTCCTTCCACTTGACCGCATCCAGCGCAGAGCGGTTCGAATCGTCGACGACCGAGTTATTTCTGATCGGCTCGATACACTGGCACTGCGTAGAGATGTTGCATCTCTTTGCGTATTTTATCGCATTTATCACGGGGAGTGCTCTGAGGAATTGTTCGGACTAATTCCAGCCGCTCAATTTCACCATCGCACATCGCGACAAAACTCGCGTTACCATCCATACCATCTGGATGATTGGCGGTCCACGACTGTGCGATTTAGAAGAAGTTTTCTCCCTCGCACGACTTCCTTGTGGAATCAATTACTACCAGCGAATTTTCCGGACCGATACGACTTAGGAACCTTCAAGAAAAGAGCTTACACCTTTCTAAAAGGTCGGCAACGCATCTGCAATTCCCCTGGTGTTGCGGTTGTTCATGGGCGGCGGTAGTCACTTACCATCAGGTGAGCCGCATGCTCGTTTGCCCCCTATTCTATAAAAAAAAAAAAAAAAAAAAAATTGTGTTTATCATGTTTGGATTTATTAAAATGTATGAAATTTGATTTATTTAAATTTAATTTTAGATTATTTTCCTCTAGCCATTTAATAATGTTGTCAATAGTATTATTAATTTCATTTTCATGGTCATGTATTGAATTATATTTATTTTTATCTGATGTCACAATTATTGATATGTCATCTGCAAATACGATACATTTATGACCCGTCACTCTGGTTATGTCATTTATGTATATTATAAACATAAGTGGACCTAGCACACTTCCCTGAGGGATACCACACGTGTTATTTTTTAAGGTAGAAGAACATGTTATCAGTTCGCTATTTATGATTTTATTAACAGTGACGCACTGACACCGATTCCTCAAGTAGGATGATAGCCACTGTAGTGTAGGTCCTCTTATTCCAATCGTTTCAAGTTTATTTAATAAGAGGTCGTGGTCTACAAAATCAAACGCCTTGGACAAGTCAAAAAATAGACCTGTTGTTAGATAACCTTTATTTAATTTTGTCAGTATTGTTTGCACAAGAGTAAATATTGCTAAAGTTGTCGACTTTTCTTTTTGGAAACCGAATTGATCTATATTAATGATGTTGTATGTGTTGCAATAATGAAGTATTCTCAGGTGCATACATTTCTCGAACACCTTCGATAGAACAGGTATAAGAGTAATTGGGCGATAATTGTTGACGTCATTTTTTTACCTCTCTTATACAATGGTTTGACGACAGATTGTTTTAATGCTTCCGGAAACGTCCCAGATGAAAATGATAGATTAATTAAATACGTCAATACAGGCACTAGTTCATCAGTACACATTTTAATTATTCTTGTACTGATTCCGTCAAATCCTTCTGAATTGGTGTTGTTCAAACCCATAATTTCTTTTTTTACTTCTTTTTTTGTAGTTGGAAGAAGAAACATCGTGTTTGGTATAAGTTTGCTCTTAGTAGTTGTTTTTTGTGTCTTATTTGTCGTCAGATTATATGTATTAGTCAATTTAATAAAATGGTCATTAAAAGCTGAGGCTATGTCAAAAGGATTTGTCAACTGTTTTTTGTTTAAATTTATTGCATTTATGATATTGTCACATTTTAAGCCATTGATTTCCTTTTTTATTATATTCCATGTCGCTTTACATTTGTTTTTACTTTTATTAATATATTTTATGTGCGAAATCCTTTTGGCGGTATAAATACATTTTTTTAATACTTTCGAGTAATTTATATATTTGATTTTATTGCTTGCTGTTTTTTTTTATAATAATTACACCTTAGTGACCGTTTAGTTTTACAGCTTGTTTTTAGACCTTTGCTAATCCACTCTTGTGTGTTCTTATGAGTGTTAACTTTAATTTTAATTATAGGAAAACACAGATTATAAAACATGCACAGTAGTTCATGAAAGTTATTGAAGGCACATTATAGTTATTGACGGTGCATTGAAGTTCCTAAAAAAAAACTTAATCCGCAACTCGTCGACGCTGCTTTAGACCAGATTGTTAATTCTATTCTTGCTTAAAGGCTAAGGTTAATCAGTTAGTGAAGAGATGCAGCTTGCGTTCTTAGAAGTATACCGCGCGGTGTTGTTGGTTTTTGGATAGAAAAAAATATTTAAATTCAAAATTTAAAATGTTTGCGGAAGTTTTTACATGCCGCGATAACGGATAGTCGTTCAAGCTGTCGAGACTCCAAGCTTTATTCATGCTATGAATAATGAATATGTTGCATTCTGTTTTACCGTATATTGCAAAGAATATACAGTAATAATAAAACTTGACAGTTTCTCTCTGGTTCTTTTCAGTAAAAATCTAACTTTAAAATTTACAGATTGCAATAAATTTAAAATAAGTACGTAGTTGGAGTTTTAGCGTGTAGATTGCGCCGTATGGTAAAGGACTATCCATTCTTAGAATGAAAAGATAGCTGATAGTATAACAAGATACAGGCATTGAATAATTAATAAGAAAATTAAAAAAGAGGTAATAGGTAATATTTTGAAGTTGAGATCTAAATTTCTAAAATACAAATTTATTTTTTTAAATATATTTACATAACATATACGTATATAAAAACAAGTAATAAAAAGCATTTTTGCGTTGATATAATCTAACAATATGTATTTTTTGGAGAATAGAAATAAGTCACATATAATACTAAAGATTTAGGAGATAAGTTTCCAAAGTTACAGTAAACAAAACGATTACCGTCGCTTCATGTCACGTTTACAGATAAACGCCTGGGAACTTTGTAATTTCCAAAGACATTTAAGTAGTAGTAGTAATAGACCGGACATCAGCAGCAAAATTGTCGTCTGTAACTTATGTCCTATAGGATATATCTCCGTTAGTCTTAGTGACATCGTCATAAAGGCAAGACGCATTCTTTTCATATCTTTAAAAAATATTTTTATAGAAAATATGCCCGGTTGTGTATTAAGATATTGTAAGTCACGATATGGAGCAAAAAATGAACGTGATTTTGGTTTTTTATCGTAAGTATAACGTATATTTACCGAATAATCTTTAAATTTTATTATTTCTAGTAGATTTTTCTAGAAAATTTATTTTTATTGTACTAAGCGCCCTCTGTTATCCTGTAGCGTCACTATTTAAAGTTAGTGATTGACGACGTTTATCGATTGGGGTTATCGATAAAAATATTATACAGGATGCCGATTTAATCATTTACAATATTTAAGGAGGTAAAACAGTCAAAGATACTGTACCCATACCAACAAAAATGAGTAGCATATACCAACTATGCTATGTGGCCTACTTTATGTGGAAGGTTGGGAAAATTTTTTTAGGCATGATGATGAGATTTTCTGTGTTGCTTATGAACATGCTGAGGATACTTGCTGTGTTGATGTTTAGCAATACAGCAAGTCTTCTCTTTTACATACCGGGCGTCATTGTCTGGTGGTATTCAAGGACAAAATCATTATAAATCCTGGCTTACAGTGTTAGGAGAGTGCTATAGGCTTGTGACATTAAAAACAATTGTACTGTTAAAGATATTAGATACAAGAAGTTGTAGGTTAAGCTTGAGTTAGGAAATAAGGTAAAAACTTAATATAACAATTTTTATTGATGTGGGTAGTGTCTTTTAAGTAGTGCAGCTGATGAAATTGACAAAATAATGTAAAAAGAGAGGAAGACGTCTCCATACATTCTTGGGCCCAAGTGTTAACAAGATGAAAGTACCATTTGAAAGCGTATATATAAACAATTAATAGCCGAAAAGATATGTAAATCTAGAAGCTGAGTTATTGTAGAATAAGTAAAATAGAGATTATCTATTACCTACACTGTAACAGGTGATTTTTCACTGTTATTACATTGTAACAGGTTATTTTTCACTATAATTACTTAAAGATATAAAAGCAGGATCAGTATAAAATAGAGGCATAAAAAGTTAAAGTGATTTTTTTTCGTGTGATGGAAGTCATGATAAATAGATTTATACAATGAAACAATCATTTTACTCCCTTTTATTATATTTAAAGTATTTCAAGCTTAGTAACCTTCAACAACATTATCGATACTTTGGTATCGAAAGGGTAACATTCCTAAAACAGTCAAATGTCACCTTTGTAGAACGCTCCATAGAGTATGGTAATATTTAGAAAGGACCCTCAGACCCTAAGAGTATATATATGATAACAACGTTTAGTCAGAAACATAGTTAAGAGTGCTCAGAACAATTATTTTTTAAATGTTATTTATATGAATTATAAAACTAATACTTTATTAGAATTAGTTTCGTTACTAAATTACGCTTCTCTAAATTAACAGAATTTACTTTAAATGACGAGTTTCTGTCGTTACGTCCTACGCGTCGCGTTTACGTCACATACTTTAGTGTTATTTCCTTCGCCGCGTGAGTGTAAGAGGCAACTACAAATTTATAAAATATTAAGTGGGTACAAAAGAAATTTTTGTTAGTTTTTATATAAAGGGTTAGTAATTACACTGTCTTTAAAAGTTAATTCCTTATATTTTGCTTCGTAACAATTTTATATACTTTATAAAATTTCCATTTCAAATACTGTGTCGTTCAAGTATCACTATATTTAATAGACAGAATTAACTGAAAATTAAATACAAGGTGTGAATGATCACTATAAATCTTGTGTAATTAACACAAATTTTCATATTCCACAAAGTTTTAAAATTACGTTTTATGTTATAATTTCGATATAATATAATGAACATTATGGCGAAGTTGTTTTCAACAATAATTAAAAATTTTGTTCAACCAACTTCAATATAAATTATTAAGAATAACAATATTAGACAGACCTTGATCAAATTTATATGGAACCACATGTGAAACACCAACTTTCAAATAAAAAAGAATCAATGAAATCAGTTCACCCAGAAGGAAGTTATGAGGTAACACACATAAAAAAACATAGAGTCGACTTGAGTACCTCCTCCTGTTTGAAGTCAGTAGAAAAATGGCGTTGGTCAAAGATTTCATAATAAAGTATATACCTATGATTAAATTTTTTTTTGAGGCTCTTACTGAGTATATCAATATAATCTTTGTATATAAAAATTACGTGTCACATTGTTTGTCCGCGATGAACTCCTAAACTACTTAACTGATTTCAATGAAATTTTGCACACTGTGTGCAGTTTGGTCCAACTTGAGAGATATGATAGTTTTTATCCCGATAAGTGACCCTCAATATTTTTTATTACGAATTTAATAATTTTTATAGGACACAGGATCATCGGAGAGGGCCGAACAACGTCTGCCTGGCCAGCTAGTAATATTATATATTTCTTTTCTTTATGAAAATTGAGTGTTTCTATATCTTTGTTTCTTTCTTCATAGTATTTATTTGATTTTAACATTTGACGATTCGTTAGATTTGCTTTAGTTGTAGAAGTGACATAATATGTTCTTTTTTTCTTTTCAGTGGAATTGTTTGGTTTTGTTATTTATTACTGTTCTAACCATTGAACTTGTTTACGCAATTTTTGTTTAATAAATTGTTTGATGTTTGATGACTTTTTTTGACTCACAAAAATATTGTTTCAAATAATAAAATTAATCCCTCCCTCTCCTTACAGTTTCCTTCCACTGCTGGTCATGGGCCATGGAAATAAAGGGGAGCACAGAATTTTGCTGCCACAAATATCACCCACCTTTGCAACCCTGCCCTAAACATCGCACGGAGTATCCGCATTTCACCGAGATTAAATTTAGAAAAAATGTTTGCCTTTTTCCTCCAACTTTTTTTCTTATCACTATTACAACAAACACCGTTACATCCTAAAAAAAACCCACTGAACATAGGCCTCCACTATATACCCTCATAGAGGGTATACTTGTCATAGTTGCCACGTTCTGTTCCACGGTACACGTACCTTGTTACTGTTACACAGTATCAAGGTACGTGTACCGTGGAACTGAACAGTGCATCAGTCTCCTCTTACGAAACCCACGGAATGATATGAATATTCATACACCGCCACTACACAGTAATTGGTAATTTCTCGAAACATTTCATTTATCGACAAATCGTCTTGCAATCGTCTTTACTCTAGCGCTCACTTGACCTTCATACAAATAATTCGATATTTTAATTGTTAATATTTTTTAAATTTTTGGATTAGAACATAGTAATGACTCTAAGTTATATTTACCAACTTTAAAAAAAATTGTCTTTGGCCTGACCTACTATACTCTTAGGCTTGACCATAGTTCTGACTAAGTATGTACAAAAAGTGTCAAGTTCTAAGAGGTTAAGCGTCACCTACTGGGGAATAGCTAAAATGTTGTCTTAATAAATGATAGTGTAGTTTTGCTATTTTTAGCTAGAGGGCGTCACACACGCACGAGCTTAAAGTTTTTGTATAGAAATTTCTCCAATGCCCGCTCTATAGTATATATATATATATTTTAAATCTCTTTGGTAATTTCTTTGAAACCTTAAGCTTGTATACTGAATTACTAAACGTGTTACTTTCTTGCTATAAGTTGGTATTACTGTACAGGAAACTAAAGCCAAAAAGAGTTTATTTCTATATTAAAGTTTATTTTTTAGGAAAATATGGTTAGTCTAATAAAAACAAACAAAATATAGTAGCGTGTTGCTAGTGATGATATCGATTAAGACGTAGTCTTTTTCTGCTGGCCGTATGAGGAAGTCGAAAGAAGAAAAATAACGTAGACAAGCATGCGCCTTATCTCTTGGTAAGCGTAACACGGAGATATCAGTTGCGTTGCCGGTTTAAAAAAAAAGAATAAAGTCCGTTTCTTGAAGGTCCCTGAATCGTATCGTCCGAAAAACTCACCGGTGGTAAGCGTTATTAACTCGCGCTGTTTTGGACCGCCACATCCATATGGTGAGAATGGTATCTTAAGTTTACTCGCATGTGCCTTGATGGAAATTGACGACTGAAATCAATCCAAACAACTCATTTGAGCCCACTCCGTGGAAAATGTGATAAAAGTTTTTAACAACAATTTTAACAGTGGTAGAGCCAAGCGGTAGCTTTTGCTGCCGCACGGATGGGCCAGCTCGAACCGGGGTGGTACCACGACCTCACAGAATACCAGCGTGAAGTAGAGGTTTACCAATTGCCCAAATCCGCCCCCCCCCCATCAACATGGTAGTGTAATTAAATAAAAGACTACCCCAGGAGAGTACCAGCAACCCTGGAGAATCCCTCGCTGAGCTTCCACGACCAAACTACTTCACTCCTGAGCGTGGGTGCTCAGGCTGCCCCGTGTATTCTGGGCAAAATTACGCTCGCGACTAATGCTGCTCGGGGCAAGCGGAGCAATACAACCAAGGTGACCCCTGTCACGCTATCCGTAAATTTTTACAACATCAGGGGACTTCATTCCAACCTTAACGCTGTCCATTACCATCTAGAGATGGAGAAGCCGGCCTTGCTCTTTTTAACCGAGAGTCAGGTGTCCTCTCCGGCTGATACTTCATATCTCTCCTACCTGAAGTACATTGGTACTCCTTTGTGCCCCGGGCTGGAATTTGCGTATACGTCAGAGAAGACATCTGTTTTCGACGCCTCGGCAGTCTTGAAGGTACGGACCTGTCCATCCTATGGCTGCGCGTAGATAGCGACGACCATCCCCGCGTGTACGGGTGCCTCTATAGGTCCCATTGCGGTAATGCCGACACAGACCGACTCATCGACCACGTCTAAATGGCTGCAGACTCCGTGCTACAACAGGTCCCATCCGCAGAGATCGTGATACTCGGTGATTTCAACGCCCACCATGCTGAATGGCTTGGTTCTCGTTTAACCGATCATGCGGGTAGATCTGTCTATGACTTTGCTTTGGCATATGGTCTAACACAACTGGTTACTTCGCCTACGCGGATCCCAGATGTGGAAGACCATGTACCTTTTCTGTTGGACTTTCTGCTGACCTCTCATCCGGACGGATATCAGGTCTCCGTTGATGCCCCTCTGGGCTCTTTGGGAAGGATGCGGTCTTTTTTTGCATCCTACCCTTGAGGGCAGGTTTGCTTCTCGCCGGAAAATACCAGAGTTGTTGCCGATTCTGTTGCTGATGTGGTGCTCCAGGTTATGGAACTTTTTATTCCATCCTCTGTGGTGCCCATCGGAGGCAGATCCCAGCCATGGTTTGGTCGCTCCTGTTAAATAGCATCACGCTATAAGCAGGAGTGCTACCGGGCCTTGGCTGACGCATCAACGTCTCGGGATGTAAAAACCAGCGCACTTAAAAAGAAGTATAATTCCGCCTCCAGGTCCTTCAAAAGCGTCATTGCCAAGGCAAGGTCTGAGCATATCGGCAGAATTGGCGAGAAGCTAGTTCGCCTACTTTGGGAACCCGTGCATTCTGGTCTCTCGCCAAGGCTGTCCAAGGGAACTTCTGTCAGCCATCTCTTCCATCTCTGCACAGAGAGGACGACTCACTTGCCTATGCCGCTAAGGAGAAAGCCGATCTGTTGAGCTCTCTTTTTGCGTCCAACTCGACTCTAAATGACGGGGGGAACACACCGCCGATCATCCCGCGATGTGAGTTTTCCATGCCGGATGTGCGATTTACACAGCGCTCGGTTCGCAAAGCACTCGTCTTCCTGGACGTCAGCAAGTCGAGTGGGCCCAATGGAGTCCCTCCTATTGTGCTGAAGACGTGTGCTCCGGAGTTGGCACCGGTTTGAATGCGTCTTTTCCGGTACTCCTACTCCCAAGGCGTAGTCGCGAATTCATGTAAGACAGCTTTGGTCCACCCGATCTCTAAAAAAGGCGACCGCTCAGACCCGTCCAACTACAGGCCTATCGCCATCACCTCCTTGTTGTTCAAAATAATGGAAGCCATAATAAACTGCCAGCTCATGAGAAACCTTGAGGACCACAAGCTGATTAGTGACCGCCAGTACGGTTTTCGTCGGGATGATCGCCACCAGCTGGTCTTCTAGTCTACTTAACTCATAGATAGGCGGAGGCAGTAAAGTCCAAGGGGAAGGCATTGGCCGTTAGTTTGGACATAGTGAAGGCCTTCGATCGGGTGTGGCACAAAGCGCTTCTTTTGAAGCTTCCTTCCTATGGGCTACCCGAGAAATTGTGCAAATGGATCACCAGTTTTCATGCTGATCGGAACATCAAGGTCGTAGTAGACGGTGCATGCTCTTATTTCAAGCCTATCAACGCTGGTGTTCCACAAGGCTGCGTGCTATCACCAACGCTGTTTCTCCTGTATATCAATGATATGTTGCTAACTGGTAGCATTCATTGCTATGCAGACGACAGCACTGGTGTTGCCTTATATACCGGCCGTGCCAATATTTCTCGGGAAAACGTCGCCGAGTACCGGGACAAACTTGTGTCTGAAGTCGAGTCTTTGCTTAACAAAGTCTCGGATTGGGGCCGACTAAATCTAGTCCAGTTCAATCCCCAGAAGACACAAATTTGCGCATTTGTCACTAAAAAGGACCCCTTTGTAGTATCACCTCAGTTTCAAGGCACTCCCCTTGCTGCCTCAGCCAAAATCGGAATCCTTGGCGTCGACATATCGAATAGTGTGCAGTTTCGTGGTCACTTGGAAGGGAAGGCCAAATTGGCCTCTCAAAAGCTAGGCGTGCTCAGCAAAGCGAGACAGTATTTCATGCCGGCACATCACTTGCAACTTTACAAAGCGCAAGTTCAGCCCCACATAGAATACTGTTCTCATCTCTGGGCCGGGGCACCCCAGTGCCAGCTCCTTTCATTTGACCGTATCCAGCGCAGAGTGGTTCGAATCGTCGACGACCGAGTTCTTTCTGATCGGCTCGATACACTGGCACTGCGTAGAGATGTTGCATCTTTTTGCGTGTTTTATCGCATCTATCACGGGGAGTGCTCTGAGGAATTGTTCGGACTCATTCCAGCCGCTCAATTTCACCATCGCACATCGCGACAAAACTCGCGTTACCATCCATACCATCTGGATGATTGGCGGTCCACCACTGTGCGATTTAGAAGAAGTTTTCTCCCTCGCACAACTTCCATGTGGAATCAATTACCACCAGCGAATTTTCCGGACGGATACGACTTAGAAACCTTCAAAAAAAGAGCTTACACCTTTTCTAAAAGGCCGGCAACGCATCTGCAATTCCCCTGGTGTTGCGATTCTTCATGGGTGGCGGTAGTCACTTACCATCAGGTGAGCCGCATGCTCGTTTGCCCCCTATTCTATAAAAAAAATTAAAAAAGTTTCAACTACAACAGTGCCAGTTAACGGAGCGTAGAAGAACTCGGTCGTAGAAGATTCGAGCTGCTCTTCGCTAGGTGTGGTCAAGTGGATGGAGCTGATCTTGATGAGACTTATAAAATTGCAAGCGGTGTGACGGCATAAAATAGTATTCTATAAAATTAACGATACCATCCACACCACCTGGATGCATGTTTTTTTTCTCTTACATGACTTCCTAATGGAATAGGTTACCGCCAGTAATTTTTCAGGGGCGGCAAGACTTGGTGTAAGCTCAAAAAAAGAGTTTATTGCTTTTTTTTAATCCGGCATTCCATCTGCGAGTAACCCGGTATTGCAATTGTTCATGGTCACTTACCATCAGGTGAGATCGTTTGCTAACCTGATAGTAACCTGTTCAAACGACATACGGACATCGTTAAATTTTTATTTACCATCTTAATAGTTAGCTAGCACACATCATAGTATCCTATTAGAACTAGAATATGGATTCTGGGTTTTTAACCCCAGCTCGATAAAATAGTTTTAACGCCAATTATGATTTTATTACGTTGGTTGTAAATTACATATTATTTATTTTTATGTATATGTACGAGGGGTGATCCAAAATTAATGATAATGAAAATAAAACACGGTAATTAAAGTTAAAATAATAATTTATTTTTCTACATAGTCTCCTAACAAATCAATACATTTAGTCCATCTTTTTTCTAAAACCAGGATTCCCTTTGAAAAAAATTCTTTGTCTTGATCCTTCCAACACGCTTCAACAGCGGCCATTACTTCGCTATCATCTTCGAATTTCTTGCCTAGGAGGCGTTCCTTGAGCCGAGGAAAGAGGTAGAAATCACTAGGAGCTAGATCTGGCAAATAAAGAGGGTGTTCAAGCAGTTCGAATTCCGTTTCTTGAATGGCAGCCATCGCAACTGCGGCTTTGTGAGCCGGTGCGTTGTCTTGGTGAAACAGCACCCCAGCTCGCAGTTTGCCGCGTCTTTTTTCCTTAATGGCCTCCCGTAATCTTCTTATTTAGTCTGCGTAGTAAGAGCCCGTAATAGTGGCTCCCTTTTCCAAATATTACACCATAATTATGCCTTGAGCGTCCCAAAAAACAGATGTCATAACCTTTCCCGCTGAACTTGAAACTTTGAATTTCTTTGGCGTCGGTGAGGAGGCTCGCTTCCAAGTCATCGATTGTTGTTTCATTTCAGGATCAAAATGGTGGATCCAGGTCTCGTCCATAGTCAAAAAACGGAACATAAAATTTTCTTGATCTGCTTGGAACTTTTCGAGATTGACCCTCAAAATGTCAACTCGATTTTTCTTTTGCTCGTCGGTTAACATTCTGGGTACCCTTTTGATATGCAACTCGTTCGCAAGGATTCTTTGAACGCTGCCATATGAAATCCCTGTGACCTCAGCAACATGCCTGATGGTCACTCTTTGATCTGCCAATACAACATCTTCGACTTTTTTCACGTTGTCTTCAGTGAGGGACGTGGATGGGCGTCCTTCGCGATGTTCATCTTCAGTGGATGTTCTGCCCAGTTTAAACTCCTTGGCCTAGCGTGCAATTATAGAATATGGAGGAGCAGAGTCCCCCAATGTTTCCACTAAGTCACTGTGTATGTCTTTTGAAGACATTTTTTTCAAGCAGAGGTACTTGATGACAGCTCTAATTTCGTTTTTCTCCATGTTGATGTTATCTCTTTGACAGTTCGTATTCAAATGAATGTATCTCCCGGAAATCGGGATCTATTTATATGATTTTTTAGGCTGACGTAGTTAGTATATAAGCAAGCCAAAAATATTTTTTTTGGATTTTTCTGCGGACCTGAAGTAACCGATTATCATTACTTTTGGATCAGCCCTCCTATGTCCCTAAATTATAAAGTATGACTTCGATATCTTTATTTATCATTTGAGTCTATTTATCGGAATTGAATATTTTAAATATTACTTTAGGTAATTTCAATAACGTAAGTTAATATACAATTACTCTTTAGATAATTAATATCATCGATCAAAAGTTATGATTGAGTTCGATCAAAATGTTCTTAAGACAATATACTCATAGCTCGCTGATTGAAAGGGGCTGCTTTTTCTATCGACTTCAAAAAGGAGACGGTTTTTAATTCGACTGTTTGTTCTTTTTTGTTTTTTTTTTTTTGACGTGTTTGTGTTACCTAATAACTTTTTTATGCGTAAACCGATTTTGACAATTATCCTTTTATTTGAAAGCTGGTGCTTCTCATGTAGTCCTATATAAATTTGATTTAGGTTTAACTAATAGCTTTTGAGTTATTTTTAAATAATTTAAATTGAAAGCGGTTGTACAAAATTTTTAATTTTAAATTATTGCTAAGAAAAAACTTTGAGTTACATCAATTTTCTTTTCATTATTCAAGTTGCAGAGGGCTGTAATACGTTAAGGATTTCTGTTATTGCGTGTTTTCTTGATTAAATTTTATATATGTTGAGCGAATTAAACAAAACCATATTTTAGAAATATGAATCCATAAATCAGAATAACTCGATTAAGTAAAAAAGTTTATTATATAAAAATCTGTGAATCAGTGGCAGATTCGCTGTGAGACATACATAATAAATACATACATATATAACAAACAAAGCAACATAACGCGATTAAGTGGTATGTAATATACACGTCTTAAATCCACGAGCCAAGAGTTTACAGTACCGTGGTTTCCACCATACGCCACTTAATTAAAAAGCAGTATGCGGTTTCAGTTAGGTGCTTAATTTATTACTTCATGTAATCATAGTTATATAAGGCAAAACGCTAGATTTTTTATGTAATTTTTCTATGTGTTTCAAATAAAACCCCAATAATAAGCGGTAGCGTTTGGCAATGGCTTTAAAATGTACATGGATACAAAACAAAGAACCCAATAAGATTTATTGTAACGATGAATATATTGAAGTAATCATAATCTGATTCGACTTCAATGACGTTTTATTTGGTTTTAGAAAAATAATGATCAAACGAAATACTTCAAGGCCAAATCCAAACAAAGAAAATTAATAGGTATAATATTAATTTTCTTTGTTGGATCAGTATATTTTGCCGTGTAATCGACACAAATGATGAGCGTGACGACGCCACTCCTATTAGTGGTGTTCCAAGTGGCGATGTCATTTTAATGTCATGTGATTTGAAATGTACCTTATCGTAAAGATACACAATTTAATTTTACGCAGAGCCGAGAGTGTCTCTCTGGCACTTGTCGAATCGAAGTGTCTTGACATTTTGTAGTCAATTAGGATTAATTGAAGTGCGATTTGAAACGCGCACGACACCTCCTCTAAATTAAGGAATTAGTAATTATTATTAACCTATAATTAGTGCTACCCTATTTATATAAATTTATAAAAATAAGCACACTTAGATTAAATATAAAGAGTGAATTTTATTATTTCAATTAATTTTATTATGTTTATTAAATATAACAAACATGACATTTGATTATGTTGGGTTTATAATGAGTTTCATATACGAGATACCAGTGGGCTCCCTATATATCTGGTAAAACGATAATTCTGGCTATGTTTTGGCCAACAAAATATAAGATTTTCCAAACACCATGCATCTGTGTGCATGGAAAATGTAATATGTTTGGTAAAGCTTACGAAAAATTTGCAACTAATACAAACTCTATTAACGGTTTCAGAGAAACAGCTGAGCAGCCTTTATTTATATTATTCCTAATATAAGTAAACGCTGATAGTTACTTTAACCTTTTTGATTTAAATGAGCTCAAAAGTGGAGTTGCCTAAAATGAGACATATCTTAAATGAAAAATATACCCATGTTTTCAATATTAGGATAGTTTCATGCTTGCATAGAAAAAATGTATTATTTTGTTATATCACTTATATTACAGAACTGGTAAGCACAATTGCTAAAATATTTATAGTATTGAAACATAAATTAAATCTAATTTATTATTAAGTATAATTACGTTCTTACCTGTGATATATTACGAGAAATACACAAAAATTAAAATGGTATCCCATATTTCGCAACTTTACCCTATAGTATTCATTATCTTAATGGTTCGTAATAAATAAAAAAAATAAATGGAAAAGACAAATAAAATATTAAAATTTCCTATATTTACGTGAACACTGCACATTTAATAAAAACACTTTTACGGATTCTATCGCGTTTAATTATAATTCTGGAATTAAATAAATAAGTATAATTAAACGCGATAGTACCCGCAATGGTAGTTTTATTAAGGATTTTACTAGCCTGAATGACCTTGACGAAACTGCTATCGCAGAGATTTTAGCCAACGTCAACACCGTATAGCAACTACGTTCTGTATTACTTATAAAAGTGCAAAGATTAATAGACTGCAGATATGACAATTATAGAAGTGACGTACTGCCTGTTATGCTTGCGCATCACTGAGAATTATGTCGTGGTTACGCATCTTCAATAACATTATGCTGTAGCTTTTTCCGGTAGGCGTCACGAGCTATCAAGTGTTCAAGTTTCAAGTACGTAAGAGTTTTTTATTATATATGTTGAATCGTATTTATTTGTATCGTATTAGTAGATCTGGGTCAAATCGTTCGCTGTAAATTATTCCCGGGTTTGATCCCCGACAGCACGAATGCAATTTGTAATTGCAATTTTCGTCAACACGCATTGGAGCAGTTCGGCGGGCATTTCCTTGCCCTAAAACCCTCTCAGAAATAAAGAAAGAGTTCTGTGCCCAGTAGAGGGACTTGTAGAGTCTTTTACTTTACTTTGTAGCAATATTTATATTCGTTTCAGATACAGAAGAGTACCTTATGCTGACAAAAATATCACGTGGAGGCGATGAAAACGTAAAACATCTTTGTACCTAGATAAATAGTTCGAAAGATTGTCAGTCATGTCATACGCCACATTTTCTATAGAACGTAGAACATTGCAGATAGGGCGAAATTAAAAATAATCCAAAATATTATGGGAACTATTTATTAATAATATATACATTTAAAGTTATTTATAATAAAAATAATGAACAAGCTGCAAGGTTCAACTAATAATGTTTCTTGTAAACACAATTGTAAAATTTCTGTTTTAATTTTACCAATGGTTAATTGGTGAAACGTAGTCATGATCACTTCATATAAAATATATTTAATTAAAATTGACACATGACCTATTTGGCTTTCTACTTACAACTCGGCGGAAATTTGAAAAGAAGATTTTGTCTTTTCACACAAGTATTGTTTACAACTGGCGTGGTTTCAGAAAGCGTGATTAAGTGTCAGCGGTATATAATCAATTAAATACTGAACTTTTATGAAATTTATTTTTATTGTTTATTTTTTTTATATCTTCTTAAAAACTGACGCCATCTGACTATTTTATAATTTGTTTTTTTTTGTAAGGCATAAGGATAAGTTAGACTAAGTTAGATCAACTTGGATAAGTTTGTAATTTTTTAAATTTTATCACAAAAATTCCGCAATAAATTATTACTTTTTCTACAGTGATCCTCTGCTTTTAGTTTCGGCGTGACTGTAGGATGTTATACTGAGTCACCGTCAATTACTAAGCGGCCATAAATCATTATATGTTTGTATAGACATACATATATATATATATATATATATATATATATATATATATATATATATTTTTTTTGATTTTAATATTTATGTTTTTTTTTAATTTTGATTGATTTTTTGAAACATGGCAAAATTATTTTTTTCCATACCAATTCATGGGCCTAAGTATAATGTCAGTTATGCTCTTTGGCTGAAGTTATTTTTTTAATTTATGCTCAATTGCAGACAAAACAATATTGATTGCGCATCTCTAAAACAAAATTTTACCTCGTCTCCTTCTAATAATAGCTCCTGCACCTAACACGGCGGAATAGTTATTATTATCTATAAGATCATTTGCAGAAACAGTTTTTGTTAACAGTTATGAGTGTAAAATTTTTATCAGCTGCTTTGTTTATAGTGTTACACTTATTTAAATAGAAAATTTAATTATCATTTGCATAAAATTCTAAATAGCACTTTTTACACAAGAAAGTGAACTTTTAGATCTGTCCATCTTGTTTTTCACTAATTAAGTGAAAAGTAAAACAAACCAATAGGTCCATGATTTAAAATTTCTTGCAACATTTTATAGAAAAGCATGACCTTATCATAATATAATAGTCAATCATTTAGCCATGTGATAAAACTTTTAAGTGTGCCAGTCAAACATTAATGATGATATTCGGGTCATTATACTGGAAATAGTCTATTAAATATTTTGTAGTACAATTGATAATCTTCAGTATGATTGACCGTGTATATGACTTTTATAAGTCTATGTTATTTTTGATGAAAATTATTATTGCAGATAAAAGCCCTTTCACATTTATTGTATTCTCGAATTAAATTAATCAAAATGAAAATAAGAATTTTGGCTCTTTATAACTGATCTTTAAATGTAAAACACTGACTTGAAATTATATAATTATCGGCATTTTTTAATTCAATGAACTATTTTAAGATTGTGTTGAAACTCTACTCGTAAAAAAAACAAATATATATATATATATATATATATATATATATATATATATATATATATATATATATATATATATTATAGTTCTTGATGAAAATAAAGTATGCGCGTTACATCGCATCCCATCAAGAATTTCTAATGTAATTCTTGGTTTAAAGCTAAGACGTGATAATAACTGTAAACAATAGAATGACAAACAATGAAAATATTTGTAAATACTTGCTTTATAACCTAATAAATATTATTTGACCGTAATAAAATAAAACAAGGTTGTCTTCGGCATGAAAGTAAAAATAAATATTTTCGATTATTTTTGCAATATCTAACAGCCGGATCAGCTTGCGATTCTGATCCATCTAAAGATGCTAACTTTCAGCAAGCACTGTCAAATTCAATAGGAGTGACAGAAAAACAGTTCTTGATATAGAAGGGTAAATAAATTTTTTAACCTATAAAGTAAAATCACTTTATTAAAAATCAAAATAGCCCAATAGCTTTATTAACATGAGATATATAATTGTACGAGTGCTTACAATACTTAACATTATTTTACTGAAATCTCAGAAAGTTTTTTTTTTAATAGAATAAGGGTGACAAACGAGCACACAGTGCACCTGATGGTAAGTGGTTGCTACGGCCCATAGACATCTACATCTATTCTCGATTACGTGTCAAAATGTAGATGCGTTGTCACCCGTGAGGACTAAGATGTAATGCCTCGTTTCCAGTAAAAAGGTTCTCCGGTTCTCTACACTCACCATACCAAACACAGCAGGGTTAAACTGCTATTTTACATGGTATTCCGTGAGAGCATGGGTCTTCCGCGGTCGAGCCGACCCATTCGTGCTACAACTATACCTACTCCTTATATACCTGCAGCATGGCTTTACCACGTAAGAAAAAATTGACGTTGAAAATTTAAGTATTTTCAGAAGCAACTTTGCAATTATTTTCTATTGGGTGAATTTTTCTGGAATCGTGTTTTGCAAACCGCCACCTGAAATACGTACAATGTTTTTTCGATAACGATGTGAAATTACAAAACAATCCCCATGCATATCAATGTGGCTCTATTCAGACTTTTAATATGAACATACCTCGGAATTCAGAGATTTTAAAAGTTTTCATGCGTAGGTAATGGAAGATATAATATTATATTATTACTGTCCCATGTGAGGCAACCTTTATACTTATATACATATTCTCATCATATTTTTATTGGTTGGTTAGAAAAATTATATCTAAATGCAAACTTTCACAGGGTAATTTTTTTTTACTATTTTTACCCAGCAACTACAATCCCATCGGTAAGTGGTTATGTAGCGTAAGATGGTGAATTGCACTGACTTAACAAAAACCTATTCACTCTTGCCTAATAGTACTAGGTAAGTATTATTTGCGACCTATTTGTGTGTGTGTGTGTGTGTGTGTGTGCGTGTGAATGCTGTGTGTGTGTGTGTGTATTTGTGAAGAAAAGCGTATGAGAATACGTGAAGAGGAATAAAGGTTGAGTACTACTTTGCTTACCTGTACAAGGTTGCCACTCGAAAACCTTTCTTGCTATTTTTTATCTGTTTTCCAAGTTATATAGCCAGCCCATTGCCATTTCACTGTAATATTCCGTTGGGCTATGTCAGTTACTCTGGTTATACTGAGAATATCTTCATTTCCAACTTTATCACGTAGAGAAACCCCTCTCCAATTTAAAATTTTTACATTTTTTGATGATAGGTTGTTTAACATAAAAAAAAACCAAAACCCAAGAATGTCTTTATATAGTTATTTATACTTAGGGAAGCACTATTTTTTATTTATTTAAATTGTTTGATTTAATTTGATAACAGTGTACCTAAATGTAAGTATCTGTATCTATATTTCCCTCCCCAATAATATTTTATAAAGTCATACTCATTGAAACAGCGTTTTATTGTAATACATAATTATAAAATTCAGTATCAACTAACTAATAACAATATGCAACAATAAAATTTCATAACAATACAACTTTTAAATAACTAAAATATAATAGAACGAAATCGCCCCAACACCGACGCGCGGTTCACCCTCGACGATGTCCGAAAACGGACTGCATAGATAATACACTATATACCAGGAATAGATGCGCCACTTTCATTTCAGTTTTCGAATGAATGTACCGTGTACGCTAGATGCCGCTGTATTCTTTAGTACAACGCGGCTTGCGGTAGTTACGACATGGTTACCACTAGATGGCGTATTTTGTCAATGACTATATTGATAAATATGAACTATGCAGTTTTATTATCAATGTTTCTGTTTATGCATTCTACCCGATAATTATTGGATATCTCCAATGATTATCTTAAATCACCAAATGGTAATTTTGCAGATAACATTAACACTAATAAAACTTAACCTATTTCATATAAGATTTTTCGAAATATTAATATCAAAGACTTATGAATAATTATGTATTTATTTTCTTTTATGAATGTTGTAATATTTAATAGCTTGAGTTTTCACATTATCATTTTCACAATCACCAATTAGCAGTTAATAATTTTCCGTTTAGCAGCATGTTAACATAGGTGCATAAACTGTGAACAACCACATTTATTGTTAAATTTAATAAATAACCATAAAGCCTAAATTATGATTTTCAAAGGAGAGGAGCGAAAAGTTGCAAAATATTTTCGTTTCCTGAATTATCGTATTAATAATATTCGTATTTATTAGAAAGAACTGTCAACTGAGTGTGTCAACCATAACCATAGACCAAAACTGCCATAGATTTAGATTTTTTTGCGCTTTGGATTCTGGGGTTTTGGCCTAATTAATGCCACCTATACAACGCTGAAGAAAACTAACCTACAAGTTTATGTACCTTGTTCACTAGAGGGCAGAACTTTCAATGTATTTTTTATTCTTGTAGATTTGTATGGAAGTTTCATCCCCCTGACGGACTGTGACAGGCTGACAGGGCGACGGAGCATGCGCGTTCGCGTAAATATATTCAATTTCCGGGAAAAATTATATATTCTCTTATAAACCTGGGAATAAAAATAAAACTCTCAATTAAAATTATTAATATTTTTAAGACCTTTTTTTAGTGTAAGAACTATTTAAAAAGCTTGTGCCGTTTTGGAGAAATTTTGCAAAATATGACAAAGATAGGTACTCTTTGGGGATTTTTTTTCTAATAAGGAGTTGACAAAAATACAATTTTGTTCTATTAAAAACATTTACCAAATCCTCTTCTGTTACCCTGTATTTCTTCTTTGTGGATTAAATGAACAGTTATTGAGATTTTTTCTTACTTCAATATCCTAGATTTATGCATTTCAACCACTGTTAAGGCCTTAAATATAATATAAATTTAAAACGCCTAATGCGTCAGATTACAAATATGAAAAATAGCGGTGATGAAGGAGTGTTAAGTAATAAAAGAGTTTTTATCCAAATTCAACGTCTAATTTTCATCTGCGATCGTCAAACCTACAACAAGTGTGGAAATGGCGTAAAAACATTCTCAAGTAAGAGCATCAAGTCCAGCAGTGGAGTTCATATACCTACGGTACTGATGATAGCAAAATTTTAGTCTCCTTATTTTTAACGTTGCTGTTTCTCCAATGATATTATATTTTTATCTATTACAATTATCCTATTCCAAATATTCCTATCATATTTCATACTTTTATCTTTATTGTATAATCGAAAATAATACGCAATAAACGTTGTGATAAACTTAAAGCAGGAAATCCTTAAACAGAAGCAAAACCCGCATTGCGATTTTTAAACAATAAATCAAGGCATCCGTTTCCATGAATCATACAATAAATACACTGCTATATTGGCAGCAACAAGTATTACAGTGCTTGTTACTGCCAATATGAATTCAACAGAAAAAAGTAAACTGATGGTAATAGGAAAATCGAAAAATCCTCGGTGTTTCAAAAACAATAGACAATTGCCAGTCACTTATAAAGCGAAAAAATTAACCTGGATGACAAACCAACTGTTTGAAGAAGAATCGCGAAAATGAGATGTCGACAACTTTCCCTCTCACCCCCCTATATGTGACTTTAGAAACATATAATTGGCATTCCCAGCTAACACGACTAGTATCTTACAGCCAGTGGATTAAAGCGTATTCTAAATTTCCCTACTTTCAGCTTACCGATCTCTCTTGTGCCTACTTTTACGATGGAGTCTCCCATTAAAACCGTTTAGGTAGGCTTTTGAGGAATACATGGCTCTGACATATATCCTCATACATTTCCTCCACCTCCTCATCGAGATTTGCCGAGGTTGTTGCGTAAACCTGAATGACTTACAGCGAATACCGTTTGGTATGAGTATAAGGTACGCAACCCTCGTCAACACACTCTCAATCTTTACAACATTATTGACGACAGATTTGTGGACGATACATTCAACACCTCTTTGGGACAGATGGTCGCCCTCCTGGTGATAGAGCAAGTTGTCGGATTCAAGGATTACCATGTCCTCTCCCTCTCTTCGGACCTCAGATAATTCGATAATATTCCAGCGCGACTTGTGTAACTCTTCATCCAACTCCAGGATCTTCTCGTTAGTCCTCAGGGTGCGTGCGTTATATGTTGCCATGTCGATACGTCTTAGATGGCGACCGAACTGGAGATTCTTAGCACCCCCCTACCCCGCCGTTACCATGTTCTCTACCGTAGCCAGGAATAGCTTTGCCGCCGGGGACTGGGGGCTTCCTCTTCGTAACTTTATTCATCATCATACTGCCATAGTTGTCAGGCTTGGTGAGCTGGTTGGCAACCTCAGTTTTTTATTGTTGTTTTGCTGATATCAGAAAGATGCTGCTGCTCATCTTCTGTCTCAGGATCCTCTATGGCCTCTTATCACACCCACGGGAATATATGGAGTAGTGGGTGTTCTTGCCCGCCTCTACACAGAATCATAGTCAAAATTAAAACCACTTTCTCGTAAAATTGTAATTTTTTTTGCTCTCCATTTAACGAAATCTCTTTATAATGCAACAAAATTCCCGATATATTCAATTTCGCTTTATAGAGTTTACACTGTGTTACTAACAAATAACTACTGATAGATCGACTAAATGAGCTGTGAATATTCCTTTTTTAATAGTCTTTGGAGGCAAAAAAGCGTTAATTTTATTTGTTAGTAAGATATCTGGGTATTATATCTTAATGTGCAGTTGAAAGTGAAACACAGTATAAACCTAAAACTTTTATTAATTCCGGTCGAATTTCGACCTCTGGGCGACCTCTAGTACAAATTACCTATATCAAAATACATTAAAGACTAATATTTCAGTACTTTCTGTTTTAATACGAGATTAAGTTGCAAGTCAACCAAACTATAATAAGACTAACAGAACGACAAATAACCTCATCAACGAAAGGAGGGCACTTTCAATTACGTATTCTTAATAACAGGAGAATTTATTAGCTTTTTATTTGTAAACGTTTCAATTATGTAACGCAATGACGTATAGCACTAAATATTGTTTTACGATTTGTTTATTATTTTAATTATATAACAATATCTGCATAAATAAAACATTTCCATTTCAATTGGTACAACTTAACGTAAATACAAATGTTTGCTGCTTTTTGACATTCACTGTTTTCAGCGTGTTAACCAGAAAATGGGCACATGCGGAGTGAAATGAAATTTTCAAGAAAATGTTGAGGAAATACTAAGCAGCAATCTCGTTTTAGTGAAAAATTATAATTTTGGTATCGTTCTACATTGTTTTGTTGGTTTTATACCTAAATAAACGAGATCAAGCTTCTAACAAAAAAAGTTCATTAAACAGATTTACTGTAACATGTTCCTCTTGATTAACACTACCGATTTACCATTTTCTACGAACAATTTCAGCGTGTTCTGCTGTTCTCCTGTGTGAAAAGTAACAGAGTTATGGCCAAATATTCAAACGCTACTCAATTTTAAGATATCGTTAAATCTCTTGGTGTTAGAGTCACTTTGACTTAAAGTGATAGAGACAGCACAGTACTTAACGGTATCATACATTTTTTTTATTTTTTTAACAGTGTTAGAGCCACGCGGCAGCTTTTGCTGTCGCACGGATGGGCCGGCTCGAACCGGGGTGGTACCACGACCTCACAGAATACCAGCGTGAAGTAGAGGTTTACCTTTGCGTTTCGCTTGGTGAGTGCAGGTGGCCGGAGGGTCTTTTTACTGGAAATGAGGCATTCCATCTTAGTCCTCACGGGTGACAACGCATCTGCATTTTGATTCGCAAACAAGGATAGATGTAGATGTCTATGGGCCGCAGCAACCACTTACCATCAGGTGGACTGTGCTCGTTTGTAACCCTTATCCTATAAAAAAAAAAATTAAGCAGCGTTTGAGTATTTGGAGGCTTGTGAAATTAATTAGCTTATGGGGCATTTACATCACAACATAGGTTCAGAGCATCAAAACAATCGACAGTGTTTTAACAAGTTCGGTAAGTAAAAGGCGACTGCCGGCTCTGTTCCCATTCATTCATTACAGCTTATAAATCTACGAAATTTCAAATAATCTATCAAAGTTTACACTAATATTGAAAACGATATGTAAGTTATTATATAAAAGAATAATTAACAATCTTATTAGTATTTATTCCGTCCATTTGTGTCATACTTTATGTTATGTAATAAACATGTAAAATTCCGAGTTTTAACCTGACGCACGTTATTGTTGGGTAACCGCATTTTATAAGTTTGTGTACAGGGGGGTCTGTATGAAACACAAAAACTATAAAATATTAATCACCTGTCTTTACTTATATTTACGAATTTTGCTAATTCTAGCGATCATTTTTTGTTTTTATTCAGCGTTCTTCAATTAATCATCCGCCATCATATCAGCAACCCACTAAGCCTATATTCTCAATAACAAACCATAATTATTTATTTATTTTCTCAAAATATATCCAAAAACGTTTTTTGTGGCATCTTTCATAACAAGTGCTACAAAATAAAGGACCTCTTACGAAGACCGACTGACGTATTTTAAATTAAATAGCCTGGGGGAGCGGAGGCTTTTGCTAGATCTCATGTTGCTACAAGAAATCGTCAACGGAACCACAGATTGTCCATATCTACTAAGGTTAATAAATGTCAATGTGCCATTTAAGCTAGCGCGTGTCAGGCAATATGTCCCCTTCTCATTTAAGAACAGTAAAACTTATTTGAGTCACCACGCCACCATAAACAAGTTACAAAGGCTTCAAGGCATGTGCCGTCGATATCTTTGCTGATAGGGTTCAAAAATTCAGGCGTAAAATCTTGCACTCTTTGCAGTAAGGCTAAATTTGGGTCTGGCTTAAAAATATATATATATATTAATAACAACTTAAATATTACATTATATATAGATAGATATTATAGATATAACATCTATCTATTATAGAACAATTTAAAGAAACATATTTGAAGTCTATATTGCATGCCGTAGCAACCTTTAATTAAGACGACATTTAGGTATAAACTTTCTTGTTCTTTCTGGTATTTACATTGTGTTCGTGTATGTCTTGTTGGGTGTCCTAATAAATAAATAAAAAATATCTTTATTTAGGCGATGAATTATTTACCCTAACTTTACGAACTTTTCTCGTTCCATTTTAACTTATTTTGAACTCAGTATGTTGTTGCAAAGTACTCAAAACTTCGAAATTTCAAATTAAGTTTGATAGATTCTGAAGACTCTAACTAATTAATATTGAATGTATTGAAATTAAGCTGAAGTTGTTGTATCACACAATTATGTATATTTAATATATGTATATTTTCACCAAAAATACATATTCATGTTCGACAATTACGAAAATTTCAAGACACAAACTTTGTATCTTTAACTATTTTAACAGTTTAAGATCAGAGCAGTTCAAAAAACTGCTCCGAGCATAAATTTGTTTTACAAAATTCAGCTTAATTTGTTTACAATATTAGCTAGGTTAAATTAAATGTATGCTTTACTTCTGAATTTCGCATGGTATCATTATAGACCTTTTCAATATTCTGGTGTTCGTAAACGTGGCTGCTGATCATGAGGTCCCGGGTTCGAATAACGGGTCGTACCAAAATCAGTAATTTAGTTTTTCTGCCAAGAAAATTTTAATAGCAATCTGGTATCAAGAACTTGGCAGTGTTCCATCCCCGTGTCTCGCAGAGCCGTTGGTTCTGCGCCTGACCTCTCTCTCGTCGCGTTGGCCTGCTGTCCCATTGGACTGTGAGAGTAAGGGAATAGAAAGTGCACCTGTGCTTGCGCATACACTTGGGTACTACAATCCTGTCCTCCGCCGATGGCTAGTCGCCTTTAAAACTGACCGCCATGACCGAAATTCGGTCAGGAGGACATTATTATTATTATATACTTATTGTTTCAGGTGTGTTTGTACTTGCGCCTTTTACACTGTGTTCTGGTCTACCTCTAGTCTTAGAATATAATTGCTTACATTGGTCACGGGTTGATCAAGACGAATGATTATCTTTGAGTTTGTGCGCACGCTTGTGGGTTTTTTTACATCCTTGTAGGCTGAAAATAATAGTCAGACAAATGTAATGATTCTAAAAATGTAAGCAATCAAACAAATATCTAGGAATTTGCCCTGTCTTGATGTCGAAATTAACACAATTACAAAACCATTACAAAGTTACTGTATTTTTGGAACACTATTTTTTTACGTGGTAGAGTCATGCTGCAGCTATATTCGTAGTATAATTGGGTCTACTAGCACAAATGGGTCAGCTCGACCGGTGACGGACGACCGGCACTTTCACAGAATACCAGCGTAAAATAACAGCTTAATTCTGCTGTGTTTCGTTTCGTGAGTGTAGAGGAGCGGAGTCCGTTTATACTGGCCACCATCCATCTTAGTCCTCACAGGTGACAAAGCTTTTGCTTTTTCATTCTTAATCGAGGGTAGATGTAGATTTCTATGGACCACAGCAACCACTTCTCATCAGGTGGACTGTTTGCTTGTTTGTAACCGTTATCCTATAAAAAAACTAACAGCAGGCAGTGATAAATAAAAGTCATAGTAGAAATAATGCATTCAATTTGTATCTTACAAAATACGAAATCACATTTGATATAAAAACTAATAGCTTTGCTTGTCGTTCCGCACGCTTTCAAAGAAATAACTTAATTTTTATTTTCCTGCAGCAACTTTATTTTCCCGTAGTAACTAACAAGTATTCCATCTGCTAATCCGAGACATGTTCTATCTGGATGCAAATTTTATTCATCACTTTTAAAATTACTGCATGATTGTGTTACAAAAAAACACACATTTCCACAACATTTCGCAAATATTAACTTGGATAAATTTAATTGAATTTTCGCTGAAATTTTTTTTCTGAGACCGTAATATTCTTAACAAGAGAAAATCGCCATAACAGCCACAGTGGTACTACTACGTAGTGCTACGAGACTACTCGCACTTTTAATGTTTCTATACGTTGCCGTTCCGAGTAGACGTAAAACAATTTGTATGCCAATTAAATAAGGAATTTGTCAGGGAAATACTACTTAGCGCGGACATTAAGTACACATTACTTTTGTTTTAATTAGCCTGTAATTTAATATACTTTCTGTATGTTTTCTGTTACGCGATATCTATGTCAATTGTGAACCGAATCAATTTTATACTATGGTTGTAGCACTCATAGGTCAACTCGTCTGAGGAAGGACCTGCTCTCACAGAATATCGGCGTAGAATAGCAGATTAATGCTGCTGCTGTGTAACGTATGGTAAGGGGAACGAGGCATTCCATCTCATTCATCAGGGATGGCAACGCATTCTGCGTTTTGGTTCTTAATCTGTGGTCTATGGTTCACTTGATTATAAGTTGACAATTACCATCTAATGGACTGTGTATTCATTTGTCATCCTTATTTTATAAAAAACTATTTTCATTTGTACGTGGTAGAGCTATGCTGCAGCTATATTAGTAGTATAGTTGTAGCACGAATGGGTCGGCTCGACCGGGGAAAGACCACGCTCTCACAGAATACCAGCGTCAAATAGCAGCTTAACACTGCTGTGTTTCGTATGGTGAGTGTAGAGAACCGGAGACCCTTTTTACTGGAAACGAGGCATTCCATCTAAGTCCTCACTGGTGGCAACGCATATGCATTTTGATTCGCAAACGAGGATAAATGTAGATGTCTATGGGCCACAGCAGCCACTTACCATCAGCTGGACTGTGTGCTCGTTTGTCACCTACTATATATATATACTATAATAATAAAAAATAAATAAATAAAAATATATAAATTTGAAGAAAATATTTTCACACCAGGGGTAGCAAAAAGTTTAATAGTTTTTAATTTAAATATTAAAGTCGATGGTCAAAGGTAAAATAAAACTATTAATAAAAAGTTAAAGCCGGCTCATCAAAGATATATAGAGAGTAAAATAATTTTACATTCTAAAGTCGGGGCTTTAATTATTCTATGCACTATATCTCTGCATTAGCACGGACACCAAATGCCAAATTATTTTAATGTATTTAGTTCTTTGAAGTCACTCTTTACTTTATATATATATATATATATATATATATATATATATATATATATATATATATATATATATATATATATATATATACATTTTTTGTTGATAAGACACAATCGCATTTACCGGTGAACAATATCGAATGAATGAACTCGCTACGTTACTATGTCGAACTCATTAAACGTTACATAACAAGTGCGTCACAAAGTCCAAGTCCAAGCCATATAATACACCTTAAGCATCAATAGGCATACCAACGGCCTCGATTTATGTCCGGGTCGTCCTAGATTAAAGTTTAGCTTCCTTATTCAACACTCGAAATGGTTTTTTTTCAGCTTCACAAAAAGGCAAAGCAAACAATCAACTACGTTTTATTATACGATCAGTGGATGTCGTTATTAAAAATAAAATAAAAAATAAACAATTTTACTGGAGTTTTGGCGGGAACTTGATCGGCGGCGGTTGCTGCTCCTGTATTATAGTTTAAATAATAGTTTGAAATGGATTTTGATATGTAAAAGTGGTGTGATTTTATGTATTAACTGTCTACACATGTGAACTATTAGGGTAACGGTGAAACAAGTGCTCTGATGGTGATGGATTCTCAAGATAAGCTGTTTGCATAGGCGCCTTTAGATACCATCGCCAACTGTCAGCTGCCTGCTGGCTCAAGTTGCCGTCAAAATCTCCCTAAGGCTGCACAATGTGACGCATCAACATATTGTGAAGCAGTGAACTATGAAGGATAATAATACATAATGACAGGGCTTGGGGAAATTATAATACACTGAATAATAATACTCAAGAGTTGGCCTAAAGGTCTAGATACCAGGCCATAAACTCCAAAAGAGAAAAACAATTTTACTTTTTCCAACAAAAATATTGTCTGTATATATTGTGTGTACTCGTATAAAAGCATTGTGTCAACTAAGACTTATTATTATTTAAAAACTAGCTAACCACCCTGGATCAGCTTTGCGAATCTCTGGATCTCAACAACAGCGCCACCTACAGGGTTCAATTGTGAATATAATCCATTCAGGGACTGACCGAAACACACAAAAAATTCATCAAAATCGGTCGAGCCATATTTGAGATATAGCGAGTCGGACTAACGGTCAGGAATATTTTTTTATATACAGGTATAAAACATCATATCTAAGAGTTATCGAGCTGGAGAAATTCCTAGCTAGTGTGAAGTGATGTACTTCAAATACATATATGCCGCCTAAATGTTTTTCATCTCTAAGACTACGATATTGAGGACCTAAATCATATAATTAATAAACACAGTGTTCAATCTGGGGGCACGGTATTGCCCCCGCCAAGTCGAGCAAAAAAGCGGCACGGCCGTACCATCCTTTTCTCGAAGCAGTTCAGGCAATTTTAGAAACCCTATAACTTCGTTGTGGATAAAACTAGAAGACTGAATTTTCAGTAACCAAGTAAGACAGACGACCCTTAAGTAGGGACTGAATAAATTAACCGACTCGGCATTACATGGATCTCACAACTTCTTACGATAGAACTGAGTTGCGAGACTTGGTTTTTTTTACAAGTTATGTTTTTGATGGCATTACTTTTTACGCCTGCACGGTGTGTGATTTTAGTGAACACAGATTATAATAGGTACACATGTTATTTAAATTTAAAATCCTTAAATCTAGTCCTAAATGAGGATATCTAAAACAGAAGTAACCCAAATCAGTCATTTAAAATACTTCGTTTATTCTAAATTTTAATCAGTTTTTTTTTAAATATTAAAATTCATATGAATCGATCTTTAAAGAGAAAAAAGTCAAAAATTAAAAACCTGCGGAAGGGTATTGATAATAAATATAGGTACACATCAACAGAATCTAGGGATATCTTAATCCTTAATTAAGTTGTTTACGATTATATAGTTTAAAATCTTTTCTTTCCAGAAAATGGTTATAAACAGATTGAAACCTCTTTCATTCTATTTTCAAAATTTTAAAATGTAAATTAAAAAAAAAAACAGAAAACAAAATGTGGCGGCAAAATTGCGAGTAATTCGTTACATCAAGGAAAATTAAAATTGTTCTACCTACTGATATTAATTAACGAAAAAGGATTATTTTTTAATTTTTTAATTTCATGTACCGTGTGAGCTTTAAGAATCATGTCACGTCGTAATTTAAGTAGAGATTAAATGTTACGAGCCGTGGGCATGTTATAAAATGGTGCTATTCAACGCGTCGTTGCTGAGGCCCTACACACTAATAAAACGTGATATCAAGGTTATGGTCACATTATCGCAGTACCAGGGATGTAGCTGAACGGCACACGGGTAGATATCGTGGTACTATGCAGAGACAGAATCGATTTCTCCAAATAACCGCCAGAAGACAACCCAACATCACAGAAATGCAAGTACTAAAAGGCTCCAGGAGGATCACAAGCTGCTGGTAAGGAACCAAACCGTGTGAAGGAGGTTGCACGAATTTGGTGTTAATGCTCGATGACTGTTATGTGTTCCAGCATTGCGATATAGCAATCGCGGTCGGCGGCTTTCGTGGGCTCGGGAGCATTTACCATGGAGTGAAAAACAATGGTATTTGGTGCTGTTCACCGATGAGTCCCGGTTTGGGTTTTATCCGAATTCACGAAGAAAACGCGTATGGAGAGCTCCAAGAAGAGTTAGCCGTCTACGGCACCCTCAGGAGGTCCACTTATACCAAAGCCGGAATCAATGTGTGGGCAGGAATTCGTCTTGGCGGACGAACCGAGCTCATTTGGATCCAAGGCAGCATGACTGCACAAATATACTACGAGGAGGTAGTAGAGCCTGTTATTATTCCACTCAAAATCCAAATGGGCCAGCAATTTCTAATCATGCACGATAATGCTCCTTCCCATACGGCAAGGATGGTGTTGTTCGCTTTCCGAGACTACGATATTCATGTTTTGGATTGGTTTGCATATTCGCCCGATTTGTTACAACGAAAAGCTTTGAGAGATTTACCCGCCAAATTTGATGACGGCACTACAACTTTACGAAAACTTGCAAAGAACATGGGACATTATACCGCGGCAAGATATTCACAATTAAATATTAAGTATGAACAATCGATTTCTATGTATAATTAATGTAAGAGGTGGCAACACTGATTAATAATAATTAGATTTTGTAATTTTCTTCACTTTTAATTAAAATTAATAGTTTTATAACGAGAAATGAATTTTTCTTATCATACTAATTTTTATGACGATTAAAAGTATTACATTTTTATTTAAAACAAAAAAATACGAAATGTTTTAATTTTTTATTAAAAACCTTAAAATAAACCTATCATTCTTCCATTTGCTGTATCAGAAAATTCTTCATAGATTTTTAGATATTTGATGAAATATAAAATATCCCTTAATTCTGTGGATGTGTGAATGTTAAATAACTGATAGCGTAGTTATTTTTGACTTTCAAAATGTGCTTGGCAAAGGTCAATTTTCAATAAAACTATTTTGACTTGATTTTTGTGACATTAAAATTGATGGATTAGCATGCATGCAGGCTGGTCATGCAAAACCCTTATTAGGGAACCTGATCCCGCTGAAACCAATCTTGACAGTCTCACCAGTAGCACAAGCGCAGAGAGCCTTCTAAGTGTTCTATAAAAAAATATTACGAAGTGTTTGCAGGAATAACATGATTAAATTCCCCCCTGCCCTTTTCACCATTGGATAACTAGACAGTCGGCGGGTCTCTAAACCATTGTTGTCGATATTCCACGCATTTAAATGCGTACAGAAAATAAGTGGAAATATTTACCGGCCTCTGTCTTTTTATCTGATCACAATGTTAAAAAAGCCAAAACCTTTATAGCAAGTGTGAATAAGCTTTTCTTACGCTAAGATAGTGAAAGTTACTTACTATCTACGGCTTCATCGTCACTTATCACCAGATGGGATTTTAGTCATGAACCGACTTATAATAAGTAAAAAAAAGAAAACGTTATCTTTCTTAAAATTCTTCTCACTTCTCACATTCTCGAATCTTAATAACTACTCGAACTAAGCTTAAAATACTTATGCTAGATATTATTTGTGACTAGCTGTTCCCCGCGACTTCACACATGTTGCGATTGGATTTCATGGGTATATTGTATTATGATATATTTTTGCTTTAAGTTAACTTAAGTTACTTCAGTGAAAATCCCGTCAAAATCGGTCCAGCCGTTTCGGTGATTAACCGGAACAAACAGACATACAGACAGACAAGAATGTTAAAATAGTTTTTTTGTTATGAGTGCTGTAAATATTTTCATATACATTTAGTAAAAAGCTGTTATTTTGACATTACAAACAGACAATTCAATTTTGTTTACTTGTATAAATAGTATGTAATGAAATGTAATGAAATTCAATACAGCAGACGATTTGTTCACTATTAAATATTATATTATAATTAGGGTAATTTATACTTAACATATCTTTAGAAATGAACATGAAATATTAAAAATATTATTTAAAGCTCTCCAATTTCAGTGCAATCAACGACATTCATTGAACATTAGTAGTAGATCGGGGTTTTTTTTAATAGAAGAGGGGGCAAACGAGCATGCGGCTCACCTGATGGTAAGTGACTACCGCCGCCCATGGACAACTGCAACACCAGGGAAATTGCAGATGCGTTGCCGGCCTTTTAAAAAGGAATAGGCTCTTTTCTTCAAAGTCCCTAAGTCATATCGGTCCGAAAAAATCGTTGGTGGTAATCGGTTCCACGAGGAAAATATACGAGGAAGAAAACTTCTTCTAAATCGCACAGTGGTTGACCGCCAATCATCCGGATGGTATGGATGGTAACGCGAGTTTTGTCGCGATGTGCGATGGTGAAATTGAGGGACTGGAATCAGTTCGAACAATTCCTTAGAGCATGCTTCGTGATAAATGCGATAAAATACGCAAAGAGACACACACAGACATCTCTAATCTGCCAGTGAGTCAAGCCGATCGGAAAGAACTCGGTCGTCGACGATACGAACCGCTTTGGGCTGGATGCAGTCAAGTGCAAGGAGCTGCCATTAGGGAGCTACTGCCCAGAGATGGGAACAGTATTCCATGTGAGGCCGAACCTGCGCTTTGTAAAGTTGCAAGTGGTGTGCCGGCATGAAATACTGTCCCGCTCTGAATAAATCGACGTGTGTTTCATTGAGTTATGCCAGGTCACGGTGGTGGGCCCATTCTCAATACAAAAAGAAATTGGCTCCTTTTGCAAAAAATTGAGATATGAAACAGCACTCTTAGAGACGCTACGCTTCATTTATCGTCATTATTTTATATTCCAAGTAAAGATAGTAAAAAATGGAGCGTTTTTTCTTTGACTTTAACTGTAATACATCGAAAAAGTTACGTGCATTTAAATAAATGAGAAAATATAATTAACAAATATTATACTACTCTCATTATTTTTGGAAATTTAAGGGAAGAAGAAGGTTTGAAATGTGAACTTTTTCATCAAAATGAAAACTTATTTGAATTTGACGACCGCTTGCTGAACTTTCTTCCAAAAATGCCACACACCACCTAAAGACAGGTGGTGAGAAGCTTTTTTTTTAAAGATAATGTCGTAATTGAGATATTATTTTAAAAATGCACGCCTCTCGGGTCTATTTTGAAAATAATTATGTAACGATGAAGTTTTATTTTAAATTATTAGGAACTGGATATTAAAAGCATATACCTAAAACCAAAACAAAAGTTTACGTAGCCTTCTTAACTTAGGAATAGTTCTATAACAGCTGCTGTTTTTCTTAAATTATTATTTATATTTGAAAATCTAGCACTAAAATCATTATATAAGGATTGTAAAGAGAAAAGAATCATACTTAAAAATGTAGTATTCTTTATATCTCTATATAAATATAAAAATAAATTACTGTCCGTTAGTCTCGTTAAAACTCAAAAACGACTTGACTGATTTTAAGAAAAAAAAATGTGTGTCGGAATAACCTCGAATTAACTTTGGATTGTTTAGAATCCAATGATATTATATATAAAAACTTTATAATATCATTGTTAGAATCAGATTTAGACACGACAGGTGGCGTTGTTTGTTGTTGAGATCCAAAAATCACCCGTGCGATACCGGAGTGAATCGCTAGTCCTTAAATAACAATTTATTTGAGGACTGGTGATTTGATTACGATAATGTTACAAAAATACTTATAACATAACTATATTTTTAATCTATAAGGGACAAAAACAATTAATTCAAGGCCAAGATTTGTTATTGTTCAGGAAAGAGCTAAGGGTCTACTAACTTAACGGTCTCCGCCTTCCACTGCCTCACGCTGCTGGGGCTTGGCGAGCTGGCTGGCTGATTAGGTGACTTGAAGGGATATAACCCTATCTCTCCGAATAGAATAGGCTGGCACAGTATCACTGGCACAGTATCTTCGGGTATCGTTTAGTACTCGTTGTAAAATAAAACGGACACACAATAATTTTTCGAAAGAGAAAAGTTCTTAATGTTTCAGCTCTGCGTACGGCTCTACGGCTACGGGATCTAGCCATTCGGCCAATCAGATGCAAGCGTGGCTTCTAGCGTAAAAAAGATTGTTACCAGACCAAGAATTCAATAAATCCCTATTAAATTAGTAATTGTTGCCTTTTGAATGTTTATAAGAAAATATTTATGTAGAGCATAAATACTAATTTAAAAAAATATGGTTTTAGTACGGAACATGCCGCTCACCTTAAAATACGTGAGGCTTTTAACAAGTTAAGTCTAAAACACAAAGTAAAAAGTATTGAAAAGAAAACAGTGTTAAACTAACTGAATAAATAAAATATGAAACTAAGAAGTTAAATATAAAACTATCAGTTAAAATAAATTATGAAGTAGGTTGAACATTCGTAATTCACTTTATTCCAGTGGAAGAGGGCAAATTTTTACGACTGGACGCTTAACAAATTTGTTTCCTATTTGTAGAGTTACTACGCGAGTAACACTATCAGTGCCCCGATATAATGCGTGAACTCGAGCGAGTCTTCACTGTAAGGGAGCGAGATTATCTTCTCGCAGCACAACAATGCTACCTTCACGAATGGTTGAACCCCGATCCGAAAACCATTTATTAAATTGTTGAATTTCATGAAGTTACTCACGACTCCAGCGCTTCCAAAAGTGTTGAACATTCTGCTGTATTCAGCGCCACCTCATAGGCCTATTGGCATTTGTATCGGTTAGACAATTATCCGGATAGCAGTAAAAGGTCCACCTATTAAAAAAAAGAAGGTGTTAAGAGAAGGGAATCGATAGGATCAGCACTTAATACACAAAGTGGGCGGGAATTCAACACTGCCTCGATGTGACACAACAATGTATGTCTTTCATCATAAGTCAGGATGTTCGTACAAATTACGCGGTAAAAGTGGTGTTTTTTGGGTAATACCATTTTTTGTTCGGACTCAAATGGCAGAAGCGATTTATGTAGTCGTCCACCTATTTGTAAGATTTGATTTTCATCAATAAATGGATTTAATTTTCTAAGTTGAATGTTAAGTTGATGAAACAGGAATCGACTTAATTAGATTGTATGGTTCATTTTTCAGGGTCAACAATAAGTACATAAATTTCTCTGCATTCGTGTAAGCATCATTGTTGTGTACCAAAGCACTGAATAAATCGAAATACGATCGCCAATCGGTTGAATCGCCGGAAAATGACTGTAATGGCAAAGTGGGTAATTTGTTAAGCGTACAAATTTGAGGTTGATGAAATTCTCTAATAGTACTTTCATGAAACATGTCACTTGCACGCCTATTCTCCTCCTCTAAACCTTTTATTTTGTTTACATGGGAAATAATTGCATAGTAATAGTCAATAAATTGTTTACGAATGGCCAACTGTTCCTTTTTGTCAAAGTTATTTTGTTTCAAATAAGACTTTTCTATCTTTGATTGAATTTTACTAAATTTACGTTGTTGGGAAACGATATCTTTGGAACGCACAAGAAATTCATCTATGTTAGAACCTACAATTTCTAAAGTATGTTTTACTTCTTCTAAAACGATATCGCGTTCGAAAATGTTCGCCATGTTGTATTTTAAAAAGGTAACGAGATGAAATTTGGAACTTATGTCACTCAGGAGTGCCAACAAACCCGAACAATAAAGAAAAATCCGGCTCGAAGGACAAAAAAATTATGTTCAGGAAAGAGCTAAGGGTCTGGTAACTCACCGGTCTCCGCCTTCCACTGCCTCACGCTGCTGGGGCTCGGCGAGCGGGCTGGCTGATTAGGTAACTCGAAGGGATATAACCCTGTCTCTACGAATAGAATAGTTCATAGATCACTGGCACAGTATCGTCAGTATCGTTTAGTACTCGTTGTAAAATAAAAGGGACACACACAATAATTTATCGAAATAGAAAAGTTCTTATCGTTTCGGCTTGCGGCGTACGGCGCGCTAGTGATCTAACTGTACGGCCAATCAGACGCAAGCGCGGTTTCTAGCGTAAAAAGGATTGTTACCAGACCAAGAACTCAATAAATCTCTATTAAATTAGTAATTGTTGCCACTCGAAAGTTAATGAGAAAATAGCTATATAGAGCATAAATATTAATTAAAAAAATATGGCTCCAGTACGTAACAGTTTTTATTATAAAATTAGTCAGCGATCAACGAATGAACTCGAAACCAAATATGAAATATTAAAAAAAATACAAACACATGGATGTTCATCTGGATTCTATTTATTCGCAGAATTATCGAGCAAACTTATTATATTATTTTAAACTTCTTTATCTTTTACATAATTATTTCTGTTAATTATTTAATATCACTGAGTAAATTTATTTCTCATCGATATGATATGAAATCAATTTAAGTAGCAAAGTTTACAATTATATTTTAAAGAGTTAAGTTCTTAAATGAAAGTATATCGTAATGTTTATAAAGTATAAATATGAAACTCTCGTGGTGATATTTAAGTAAGTTTAGTGTAAAGACACAATTAACTTAATAAAATGTTAATATTATTATATAAAGATAATTTTAACCCTACAAAACTCCGTTGTCCTAAAAGAGAATTTGGATAGTTTTATATAATTGCATAGGATATAAAACTATGTTACTCATTTTAAAGCCAATGCTTTACTAAATATTTAAATGCACTTGACTTAGTTTGGCAAAATCCTATTTACTTTTGTTTTGGAGACACCTACGTTGTTAACGGATGGAAAGACATACGCTTGCATATTATTTCACTATTTTGCCGTAATCATAAGGAACGACAAAGCAAACAGTATTGTTAAAAGGTCCACCAAAATAGTTTGTGCGATAGTAGAAGATGTATTGGGGAATAAAATTGTGTGGTTTCTAAGCAAACTCTTAAAAATTCATTCTGTAGAATAGTAAATCCTTTCCTCCGCGCCTAACCTCGAAATTACTAGATTGGTATATTATAATTAAGTTCACAAATATACTCATAAGTCTATATCTAATCAATATAAGTCAAGGGTGAAAAATGTCAACTAACTTTTCTTTTTAATTTTTAGACATACAAATTTAGCACACAAGTTTTTCCATCATCCACGAGCATGTGGTAAATCAGTGCGAAAGTTATAATTAAAAATTTTACAAAGTTGATGGGTCTCTCGCGTTAAAGCGAGCGCTTAGCCTCTGAGATATTCTGGCTATTATTTCTAAATGTATAGTAATTCGGATCCATATTGACTATTCTAAACAAGTATCTAGACTAAGTAATAAAACTTTATCTAAAAATCTCGTCTTAAATGTTCATTAAGTAATTGTTAACATTTCCTCTTACTTTTCAATCGATATGGAGGTCGTCGAGCTATTTAGGTAGCCGGAATATTTTTTTTTCAATTTAGTCAAGATAATTGGATTTATCACACGAGATAATCTTGAAGAATAATTATTTTATAGCTCAACTGATTTCGATGATTAGATTCGACTTAGTTCTTTGAAGTCTGTTTTCTCATTTAAAAAAGTATAATTATGGAATTTAAAACTAATGTTTATCTCTAAGTCAACACAGTTGTAATTTAACGTAACGGCATATGTGTAATAAATACTAAACACATATGGTAAAGGCACAATTTGTATCCTTTAAGAGTATTTAAGGTTAGGTGCTCTTGTTTTTGTACGTTTTAAAATTAATTTTGATAGGCAAATGACATTTAGAATCTGAGAATTTTTTTTATAAACATTCTTTCTCCTAACGATGTACCCAGTCAATAAATTTTACAATTAAATGAAACTAATTTTTACGGATTTTTTCCGCGTTTAATTTAACTTTTTACTTCCCGACGTGTCGGGTGCTTTCCAGCACTCCTGGTCACGAGAGGGACTGAGGTGTTTGAGGTCCCGATATCATAGTTAGCCCGGCTACCTTCAGTTTTTGAATATTAATTTTTGGTCCGATCTACGCAGAATGAGCTTATAGTATCTTGAAGTCTTGCAGTGGTATGCTTGGGTTTGGATTTAATTTTATTAATTATAGGATCCCAAACAGATGGCTGCACCCATCCATCATCTCTATTGAAATTAGGATGTTTTATAATTTCAATAGCCTCGCGAAACATCCTTGGTAGGAATCGGTGTCCTTTTGCGAGGAGTTGTGGTCTACCAAATCTAATGTAATAGTTGGGACGATCTTGAACATGTTCACGCACTGCAGACTTCCCGGAACGTCGGTGCTTCAAGTCAACTATATGTTCTTTAACGCGGGTTTTTATAGATCTTTTTGTTTGTCCTATGTAAGATAGACCACATTCACAATCCAGCTTGTACACTCCTGCATCTTGTAGAGGGATATGACTAGGACTTGACACGGATGGTAAAAATTGACTAAACTTCTTCGGCGGCTTGAAGTATTTTTTAATGGAAGCTCGCTTCAAGATGTAGCCAACCTTTTCTGTGACACCTCTGACATAGAAAAATACAAAAAAATGCTATTGTAATTGGATAATGCTATTGTATTTTTTTAATGAAAATGCACTAGTATTTTATCTTTCCTAAATCACCATTAAACAAGCTATTTTTTAAGTTTGTTGTACAAAACTGCCACATACATTTTTTTTCACCACTGTAGGTTAAACTTAAGTGATAAAAAATAGTTCTGTGCAAATTTAAACAAAAAATAGTATTTCTTGAAAACATTCTTGTCTTTGATAGAAAAAAGACTTATCAATGAGTAAAGTAACTATTCACGAATAATTTGATGTAAAAAAAAGTACTAGTAAAGTATTTTTTCATTACGAGATGCTGAAAAATCTGTTTCAAGGTAGAGGTTTTTCGGTATTTCGGAAAATTTTGTAAAACTGTAAATCCGTAAGATTTTGCTGAACATATATTGTGTTGTATTGATAGGTATTGACCCTAGCTATCACCCCCTGCAGTATGTCGTGCTATTTACTGGACAACCTGTATATATATATATATATATATATATATATATATATATATATATATATATATATATATATATATGTAGTCTGCCATGCGTAAGCATCATATCAAAATTAGCGATGAGCGATGTTTTCTCCCACCTCACCCGCAGTGAGTGAGATTGTAAGTGCAGTTGCCACTTTTAATCAAACGGGCTGTTAGATCTTGTCACTTCAATTTTCAACTTTTCACTGCTGTCTGTTGAGGACTTCCCTTAAAATCCAAGAAAAAATTAACTTTAAATAAAAAGTAAAAGCAGACTTCAAGCAACTAAAAAGAATTTAAATTAGTTGGCATTCTGAAGTCTGTGTCAACATATAGTGTATAGAAAAATTAATTACCTGACTTCATAATGTGAAATTATTTTATTCTTTTTAGATTACTGGGGTTCATTTTTACTTTTTGTTGTTATTTTTAACCTTTTGAGAACATTAAGAAATGTCACAATCTCAATATTGTCTAAATAGTTACATGAAAACTTCATCCTTAGTGGTATTTTCTGCCGACTTCCAAAAAGGCGACGGTAGGTACTCAATTCGACTGTATGTTTTTTTTATATGTGTTTTACCTCATAACTTTTTACTGGGGAACCGATTTCGATGTTTTTTTTTTTATTTGAAAGCTGGTACTTCCCGTGTGGTCCCATATGAATTTGATCAAGGTCAGACCAATCGTTTTTGAATTATTATTTATAACTTATATTGAAGTCGGCTGTACACAATTTTTAATTTTCAATATGAGACCACCCCTGCAATATAACCAATTTGATAAAAATAATCATCACAATTGAAGAAGATATTACGCAACCTACATAAAAAAATGAGTAGTTGTCAACCTCCTCCGTTTATTGAAGTTGCATTAAACCATAGACTACTATACTCTATTCCAATTACGAAGTCCCTTTTGACACTTCTTAAAACGTAACTCTTCACGTTTCGCATAATTTGAAATATTAATCATTTTTGTTCATGGTCGTAAATCACCATTTAAAAATACACAATCAATCTAAATCATTATAAAATTAATTCACACACACAATCAACATATTGTTCTTAGAAATCGTGCTCAAAATAATTAAAACTTTAAAAGATAATAATATTTTACTGCCGTTTTGCGTTTACGTTCAATAGTGTTATTTTAACTATTTTACATAACATATTAACAGTGGTAGAGCCAGGCGGCAGCTTTTGCTGTCGCATGGATGGGCCGGCTCGAACCGGGGTGGTACCACGACCTCACAGAATACCAGCGTGAAGTAGAGGTTTACCTCTGCGTTTCGTTTGGTGAGTGCAGGTGGCCAGAGGCCCTTTTTACTGGAAATGAGGCATTCCATTCTAGTCCTCACGGGTAAAAGCGCATCTGCATTTTGATCTGTTACGGAGGAAAGATGGGGATGTCTATGGGCCGCAGCAAACACTTACCGTCATGTGGACTGTGTGCTCGTTTTCCACCCTTAACCAATAAAAAAGAAAATAGTGACGTGACTAAAAGAATCGTATAAAATCGATTATAGACAGATTCTTTTAGCGAATGAAAATCTGTCAACATTATGCGTCCACCTCGTAATCACGACCGCCATTTTGTTTGTATCTTCAGTACGAGTGCAGAAGCCTTGTATACGATACGCGTGTTCAGTTTAGTTGATTTTTTGTTGTGTTTTTATTTCGTTCTTGTTATTGTAGTTATAACTGTTTGATAATTCTTTCGTTGTTATTAAGTTTTGACTGTTATTTGATTTGTTTTTTTTTTGTATTTATAAACACTATGGCCAAAACTGAGACCACTAAAAGAACAGTGATGCGCAGTCAAGCGCGAGAGTTTGTAGTACGTCTACAAGATTACTTTGAAAGAGAGTATCAGAATGATGGTCCATTGTTGCCACTTTCACAAGTGACTAACCGAGTAAGTGCAGCTCTTGGTATTAGTCGAAAAACTGTTTCCCTAATAAGTAAGGAAAAACATGGTAAAGATTTAATGAAAGGTAACAAATTAAGATCGTCACTTAAGAAAAAAGTTCGAAGATCGATAGTTACACATATCGACAATTTTGATAACGACGCCATTAGAAACCATATCTATGGCTACTATAGTAGGAACGAATTGCCAACTCTCGATAAATTGTCAAATACTTTACGAGAATCTGGACTGTTTCACGGCAGTAGAACTTCTTTCTGGAGGGTTTTAAAAAATGTTGGCTTTTCTTATAAAAAATGTGATAAAAGGCGGATTTTGATGAAACGTAGAGATATAGCTTTAGCCAGATTTAATTTTCTAAGATCAGCAAAGTCCATTGCCGTTGCGAATAATGTTATATTTCTAGATGAGACGTAGCTAAACGCTAATCATACAATTGGCAAGATATGGACAGACGACACTCCTCACTCCTCCACAAAAGTACCTAGTGGCAAAGGCGAACGCTTAATTATTTGTCATGCGGGTTCCATTAAGGGATTTGTTCCGAACTGCCTCTTGGCGTTTAAATCTAAGAAAACTGTGGACGACCACGAAGAGATGAATTTTGTTAAATTTAAGAAATCGTTTTGTACCTTATTGACCAACTTGAATGAGCCAACGACTATCATTATGGATAATCAACCGTATCATTCTGTACAAATAAGTAAGCCTCCAACTTCTAGCAGCAAAGAAGCCGATATTGTGAAATGGCTGAATGACAATAATATTGTTGCTGACATGTCCATGTTAAAAGTTGAGCTGCTGCATTTGGTTGCTATAAATAAGCCAGCTAGACCAAAATACTTATTGGACGAAATGGCTAAGGAAGCCGGACACAATGCAATAGAATTGATTTGGGCGCAAATTAAAGGCAAGAATTTAAACAAATCTTTTTTATAATTTATTTTTACCTATTTTAACATTTTATCTGTTGCTATATTAACACGCAAACCTTTATTTTAGGTAATGCGGCTCGTAAAAATACCAGCCTACCTTTTACTGCAAACATAATGCTGTCATTGTTGCAAGAAGCTTGTGATAGTGTTACTACCACGAATTGGGAAAGTGTGGTTTTACGAACAAAAAATTGATTTTCGCTGATTGGGACAGAGACAGACATATCGATGCCGTCATAAATAACCAAATTATAATAAAAACAGGGGATTCTACAGACGATGATGAGGGTGATGACGACGATGCCGACCATGAAATATCGATTCCGGCTAGTAATGATGAATATGTTCCATCTTGATAAAAATATCATGTAATATTATCTAATTAAAATTAAAAAACAGTTTTATAAATTTTAATTTGATGCTAATCCTTTTTCTGTCAATACGATTTTAATATGTTCGTTATAGTAATCGAAGATCAATATCGTCAAGTATCGACTATAGCGGTACTTTACTAGTACTTAATAATTGATATCTGTCAAATGGGATTTCGTAATTGGAATAGAGTATATTGATAACTAATACACTAATACTACAAATTCATGTAAGTGATAACTTGCATACTTCGTTATCCGAACTAAATCTTCAATGATTCTACCATATAATATACGGTAATATATTATATCACGGTTTTATCGCGACCTTTCTAGTGTAGACCTTCTCGTGACATAGTGTTGTCTCCAACCCTTTCATTATGTGAGAAGCTATATGACCTTTGTGGAGGCGTTCACAGTTTGACCCCATAAATATCGTAAGTTACTTCTTGTCCATATAGTAAGATGACCGGCATTCCTTTAATATATTATTATTCTGTTCAGTGCGTAATTACAAGCCTATTCATACAAAGGACACATTAAAGTGATACAAGTAATTCTCATACATACATATCTTTTGTACGATAATTTTACAGGTTATACATTTGTGTATTTATTGTATGTTTTTGAGATAACATAATAAATATTATCAGGCAGTTTATAGTCAATGGCTAACCAAGGATCACTAGGTCACGCTACACAAAAAAATTAAAAAGTCAGTAGGCGCTTTGCAATAACATAGCTATTGCTTTTAATCCATGTCTTAAACTAATAGGTTTGGACATTGTCAAAAAATCTGATGATATTCTAAAGGGACAACTTAGTGTTGAATAAAATCTTCGCCACACGATGAGTATAAATTACCACCATCAGCGTACATAATAATAAAGTTTCCCCACGAACGAATTCCGGTCACGGCGGCCAGTTTAAACGGTGACTAGCCATCGGTTCAGAACAGAATTATAGTGTACGAGTTTTAGCGCAAGCACAGATGCTTTCTTATAGTCTGACGTAATGGCGATTCGTCACAACCGGAGATAGATCAGGCGTCAACCGTTTTACGTGCTTTCCGGGGCCTGGGTGCCAAACATTGCCAACTTCCTTGCTCCAGGCTGCTACTAAGAATTTCTTGACAGAAGAGCCCAATAACCTGTTTTGGTCAGACCCGGGTTTTGAACCCGACATTTGCGCTTACGAACACTGGACTAACGAGGCAGTCAATATGTACATATTTACAATAATATGCACCTTAGATTTTGTGACAACAGTCGGTACATAATACCACAAGGTTATTAGGCAAGAGGTATGTAATAACAAACCTTATGCATGAATGTTATAAAGTGTATTTATTATATGTGGTCGATTCACGCTGCAGCTATATTGTGATGTGTGCAAATGGAATAGCATGTCGTGTCTAGAGAAGGACAACGCTCTTACATAATACCGGCAATAAGTAACAGCATACTTCGAATATGTATCATATGATTAGTGTTATGGTAGTACGACCATTTTTAGCCAACTAAAAGAAAAGGAGGAGTTTAATAATTCGACTGTTTATTTTTAATGTTAATTTTTTTGATCCATCTATGTACATAGTATTTTGATACATAATCGATGTAGATGCCTGTTCGCGATATTAGACCACCTGCCTGTGTGCTCGTTTGTTACCCCTAATTATATAATAATACTCAGGCAGATCAATAATACTATGCCATATTATATTAATCTGTAACAGCGCTGGAATCTTTACGATACGTGATTTATTAACAGTAGACACTTCGCCACACGCTCCGAACTTTCCTTACGTTACTAGTGACGCAAATAGGTACGTTCCTTTGATCTCTTCGCTTACGGAACTAATGATTAGAAGATAAGTAGTCTTTAAAGTAACAATCAACAATTATGTATCGTTATAGTATTAAATGAGGGTGCGTTAGCGCAGTAGCAAGCGGCGGTAATTCGGAACGCCAATTCGAAGCTCGGAGGGTAGAACTATTTTATGGGCTATAAATAGTTTTTGCTTAGTCCCAAGGCTGAACATTCTTCATATGCAATTTATATGTATGTGAAATAACTACGATACAGGTTAGATTCAAAGTACGGTTTTTCTGACTTCAAAAAAGAAGAAAGTTTTTAATTCGACTATATGTTTTTGTAACTATGTTATTACGTAAGCCCATTTCAATTTGTTTTATTGCTGCTCAAAACCTTTATATTAGATATAGGTACATAACATAGCTGTAGGGCATGTCATTAAATTCCCGATATTGAAAGTATTATTGAATAATGGAATCATTTCACAATAAATTCATGTTATTTATTTTATATTTAAAAGTAACGGTATTACGTCACTAGGGTCATTTACGAAAAACGACCTCGAACAGACAAAACATTACAAGCTTTAGCCAAGGAAAAAATTGCAAGAAATAGAGAATTGAAGAAAGGAGATTACTTTGTTACCAGTAATAACGCTCTTCTGTTCTCGTCACTCAACATAAAACACATAGCAGGATTATGTTGATTTTTTACTACAGTATTAGGTTTGAGTGTGATCCGTCCCGGGTCGAGCTGGCTCATTCATGCCGCAATCAATATACAATGTAGAGGTAGCTGTACCACATATAATACCGTCTTCTCTCATGAGGTATTTCTTATTTGTCTTGTTTGTAATTGAGGTCTTATTCTTGATTGCCTCTTAAAACATTAACGAAATAGGGTGATGGGTTCTTTTACGCATGGCCCTCACCGCTGAGTACTGACTCATCAAATAACGATATTGGGTAGTGGATACTCTTACACCGTCACTACACGGTTTGTATTATTTATATTGTATTATAATACATAAAATAAATAAATTTATCTGTCATTAGCTAATCACTGTGTGGTATCGACTTATGTGATCCTATTCCATCCTCTTGCGTTCGTAAAAAGCCAATTTGTGAAATTCCCGGTTGCCCTGCAACAAATGAGGAGGGGGGTGGGGTTAGTCCAACATACCACTACGTGCGAGACTTAAAACTACGATCACCAATTCGCTTGCCATGTGTGGTGATTGCGACAACACTACCACTTGAGAGTGAGCCCCTGGTACATTAATTCACTATGTACGGAGTATGAGGAGGCTCATTTACTATAATATAAATAAATTATTGACATACAGTTCGTTTTTTTTCTCAAGGGAAATGTAACATAATCCCAAAAACGTTGGCCACGTTCTTTTCATAGGAACAGTTATACATAGTGTTTTTAATAAAATAAGTTTCATTAATTTCAAAGGAACAACGTGTGTTCAACACCTATCAAATAATATTCGATAATGAAGAATAAAGTAAGTTTCGTTAATTTGTAAGAAACTGAACACACACCTTTCGAACAATATCCTGCATATCAATGATATGTGAATGCAAACCGGTAATATTCAACGCTATGCGGACGACAGAACTGGTGCTGCTTTATACACCGGCCGAGATAATATTTTTGTTGAACCATTGGATTGACGGCAACTGAATCTAGCCCAGTTCAGTGCCTAGAATATACAAGTTTGAGCATTTACCACTAAAAAGAACCCCTTTGTTAGTTTCAGGGCTGCCGTTTTTGCCTCAGCCAGTATTGGAATCCTCGGCGTCAACATATCGACTGACGAATGATGAAGAGAAAGCCGAATTGGCCTCTAAAAAGCTTGGTGTGCTGAATAGAGCGGAAAAGTATTTCATGCCGGTGCACCACCTACAACTTTACAAGGTGCAGGTTCAGCCACACATGGAATACTGTTCCCATCTCTAGGCTGGGGCTCCCCAATGCCAGCTCCTTCCATTTGATCGCGTCCAGTGCAGAGCGGTTTGAATAGTTGGCGATCGAGTACTTTTTAATCGGCTTGACTCACTGGTGCTGCGAAAAGATGTTGCATCTCTTTGCGTATTCTATACTTTCTACTAGGGAGTGCTCAAAATAATTGTGCGGACTAATTACAGCCACGCAATTTCACCATCGTACATAGCGACAGAACTTGAGATATATATATACTTGAGATACATACTGATAACATCTGGATAATTGGCGGTTCACTACTATGCAATTTAGAAAAAGTTTTCGTCCTCGTACAACTTCCCTGTAGAATCGAATACCTCCAGTAATTTTTGCGGGCCGATACTATTTAGGGAGCTTCAAGAAAAGAGCCTACTCTTTTTTAAAAGGCATGCAACGCATCTGCACGTTCCCTGGTATTGCTGTTGTTCATAGGCGGTGGTAGTCACTTACCATCATGTTAGCAGTGTGCTATATTACTTACTTTTATATATAAAAAAAAATTACATTTTCCTTGGATTCTGGAGCTTTTTCTTCAGTGTCGTGTAAGTCTTACGATATTTCCTTATACAAGATCCTCAATCCCACTTTACCCAATTATTTCTAACCTATATCCATTCTTCCCTTCTTATCCAAAGTCCTTGAGGCCTGTGTCTACAAGCATCTTTCGCAGTTTATCTCTCGTAAAAACTTATTAATTCTCTTGCAGTCTGGTTACAGGCCTGGTCATAGTACCGTTTCCGCATTCCTAAAAGTAACTGGTGATATTAGGGCAGGTATAGGAGACACTAAATTCACTGTGTTGGTTTTAGTTGACTTTTCCAACGCCTTTCATACCATCAGATATGATATTTTATTTCCATCCTTTCTCTTTCTCTGACTGCACTCTTACTCAAAGCACTGAATTGATTTTCATCATATCTTCAAGGGCAGCAGCAGTCGATTCGCATCAACGAGCTATCATCTAGCTGGCTTGACACATATGCTGTTGTCCCTCAAGGCGGTATATTATCTCTTTTTTTTTTGGTTTCTATATTTATTAATTTCATAACTCCAAATCTTAATTCTGCATATCATCTGCATGCTGGTGACTTGCAATTGTATACACAAGCGAGTATTTAAGATATTTATACAGTGGTGGACATATTTCACAGGGACCTTGAGTACATAAAGAAATGATCTGACAGATTTAGCCTCAATCAATCTCAGTTAAAATGGTTACCTTTTCGTCAACGCCGTAGTGTGTATGTACTCATCATCCTTTATTCTATTCTGATGTATCCAACTTCGCCTTCCTAGTTATCTCATTACTTTCAGTTACTTAGCGCTAGTCATGAGGGAAACCTCCACTATACGAACAACGTTTTTCCTCTATATCCCTCCCATAGCTATGGACTCGTTCATTCTTCTTTCCCCATTCAATTTATTCTCCTTTGGAACACCCTCCCTCTCGAAATCACGATGGCTGGCAATCGTTACCCGTTCAAGATGAAGGTTCGAAAACGTCTACTTAAAAATTGGCAGAATCATCATAGTAACTGTTTATTTATATACACTTGGTTTTTTTATTCCTATTATGTATATGTTATATTTTATATACATATATGTGTATACTTAACAAAAGCCTACTCACTCATGCCATGAAGACATACACAATGTAATCGGATGGAAACACAGATGCTGGCAACTTATTCCACTCCTTTGCTGTACGCATCACGAACGATGTAGCAAACCATTTGGTTCGAATGCGTGGTAAGTCAACAACGAAAGGATGGAGACTGGCTGAACGTCTGGTTATCCGATGGTCGAAGGGAGAGGGAGGAATTAAATTATGCATTTCCTGCGCACAATCTCCGAAATGCCACTTTTATCTATCAGCATATGTACTGACAGAACGAGAAACAGACCTCCCGCTAAGGATAGGATGAAAAAAGTGTCGCACTTCGGAACTTGTTATCAGGTGGAGAATATGACGATACAGATTTCACCAGACAGTGGTCAGATGTACCGAAAGGAGAAGTAAGCTGTACTTTATACCTGTCTGGTTCGGTAGTCAGCAGAAGTTCCAAGCAATTAGCTGTGTGACCTTTTACAGCGGTAACCCTAGTAGAGCCGTGGTAGCTTAGATGGTTAGCGCTCGCTGTAAGCTTCATAGTACTCGAGCAACCCGGGTTCGATCCCCGCCGGCACCGATGAAATTGTTAATTGCAATTTTAAATACTGATTTACCACGTGCTTGGCGGTGAAGGAAAACATCGTGAGAAAACCTGCATGTCTGAGAAATAAGAAAAAAAAATATTTCGAAGACATGTGAAGTTCGCCAACACAGCGCGGCGGACATTTCCTTGCTTCTTTTAATTTTATTATTATATTCCTTAAAATCCCTCAGAAAGACCAAGTTTACAGTAGGATACCGATTTAGGGCTACATCAGTAACCTCACTAATATAATCGTGTTATCTCCTGGTCACCGTTGTGCGATCGATAGACACAGGCATAAAGGATCTTATTGATACCTGTATCTACCATCACCCATATTGTCAGATTGTCTTGTGGCCGTCGACTAGTTGCAATTCGACCATAATTCATTAAATTTTAGTTTAAAATGTTAAGAAAGCTGTATTCTACTTCCAAACGCACATTATATAAAGTTCAGTCATTTGAGCTAAAAACTGCCAAAGTAAATGGAGAGTACTTTGTCCTGGTATTATATGTTATAAAAATTTAAGTCATTCAGTCAGTCAGTCTAATCGACGAGAGTAACTAACGATGATGAATTTTCCAAATACTTGCCAGCGTGTTTGTTAGAAAGGTCCATTTCCAAGTAACGAGTGTTAAAGCTTGTTATAAATAAAGCAAATCAGTTAATTCTATTTCTAATGTTGCCAAGTCGAGCATAATCCAAGTTGTCACAACTTTAGCGCAAAAAGGCTTTAAGTCACCCCAATTTTAAGTAAATTTTTGTATTATGAACGGCCAGCCCCAAATCGAAATTTTTGATTTCCAATGGCAAAAAATTGCTAAACTGGGCAAAACTGCTTCTTAAAAACCAGCTAACCTCAAATCTAACATGTTAATAGGTTAAGAAAAATAAAACTAATCACCTCCACCATTTTGATATCACCTAAAAGATACTTAAGTTGACTTTCTGACAATAGAATAGAATAGAATAGAATGATTTTTATTCAATATTGATTATTACATAATACTTATTGAAAGTCATTTTTTTATTTACCAACAAAAAAAGCATATAAAACATACAAAACAAGAAACTACTCGTATTTACGCAAATTATATCATTTAGGCTGTTATTTTGTAGTGGAATTGTATTTCTCATGAACCCATTGTTAAAGGCTGTAACATTATTCTATTATTTAATAAAAGTTCTTGGTATGGTAGACATTGTGACGCAATTAGTTTTGTTATTAGTGTGACCGAAGAAAGATCTTTGAAGGGATACGTTTGACTGATCTCAAAGAAAGTTACATAACGACTCTTGTTAGTCATACTCATCAGTATTATCCCGACCTTTTCTATGAATTTGTTAGCCAACAAGAATGGATAAGCAATATATGTGAAACATTTAGCGAAGTTGGTTATTTTTAAGGAACATGGATTTTTAATTTATTTATTAATTTATTACTTGTCGAGCCCAAATAATATATAGGAAAAAAAGGCGGACTTCATGCTTAAAGCATTCTCTGCTAATCAAACTTAGGGCAATAACATAACGACGAAGACTTGTAACCGTCTTCTCCAAAAAACATGACAATGGAATAAATACGAAACACAATTCTGTTACACAATCTACGTACGAAATACATATATAAATTTAATATATAAAATATATATTTACAAAATTTGTTTAATATATAATAAATTATCCATAAAAAAATAATAGAAAAGAGAACTTTATTGTTGATGATGAAGATTAAAAAGCAACGATATTGAACCATTCTATGAAATGATCCTGAATATTCAGCTATGTGTATTTGCTGTTAGGATTTTAAATTTTCAGGCAGACTATCCCAAGGGGCGCATGGGCAGCGAAAGATAAATAAATAAAACCTGTAAAGTTAAATGAACAGGGAGCGTCAAAGTCACCGAAAACCGATGCTGTCCGTATGGTGTCATACAGAAATTGAAGTTTACGTTTCACATACCCCGAATAGTGATAAGCGAATAAATTTGAGAAAAATCCTGAAACTATTTTGACATATCTTCGCTTACGAAGGGGAAGCCATTTCAGCTGAGAGCTATGAGCAAACTTATGAAGACAAAATATGAAATAAATAAATAAACTATTGTTGACGTAGCGATCCAGCTTGTAAAAGAGAACCTTATTGAGATCTAGATAATACACATTAAATTGGTTATAAATTTAAGATAACATTTTTATTCCACATATTAATTTAAGTAGTAGAGCCACGCTGTGTCTATATTAAATTTTATAAGCGTAAATTGGCAGCATTATACTGCTGTTTCGTATAGTAAGTGACAAAAATTGGATATTCTTTAAAAGAATGAAATAACTTTTAGACAAAATAATATTCATAAAAATTGACAATCTATAAAAACGCGCGATCCATTTTCCTCTACGTTTTAACTACTTTTATAAACAGATCTAAAATATTAGACTCAATATTAAATTGACACTCAAAATTTATTTGTAATAAAGCTTCACTAGCGTAATTTGATTTGTAAGATGCTGAGAAATATAAAACATCGATATAAAGAAACAGCTTCACGCGTTCTGAATTATAAGGTATCTGATCAGGGTGTAAATAACTTAAAGCTAGAAACATACGGCTGTTTATTTGTATTGAAATTTGAAAGTTATCTAAAATAAATTCAGATAGCGACAGATTACATTTATGTTTTCACATGTTTTATTATTTTGAATAAAATAAAAAAGAGCTAAAATTTTCATAATAATCTTGTTCGGCGGTAGTCACTTACCATCAGGTGAGCCGCATGCTCGTTTACACACTCTCCTATAAAAAAAATAACTAAAATGTTAATAATTTAAGAATCAGATTACCCTTATGTATCCGCCGATACCGGCAACTATCCTTAAAACTTATAGCCTTAGTATTTTCAGCTATAGTTTTATCTATATTATAGATTCATCATTATCGTCATAAAAGGCCATCACACATGTCCACTGCAGTTTGTAGATCTCCTTCAAGGAATGCCACAAAGATTTTTCTTGAGCAAAATGTATTTATCGACTTACTGCATAGTTTATCAGGTCACCACTTCATATAATGGTTCTCGGTCTACATTTTGTTTACCGGTACAAGGCTTCTACTCACGAACCTACTCACGACCCGAAATAATGCTGAAATCCTCCAACCAAACTGGCACTGCAGATTATATCGTATATTGCTGCAGCACGAATGTGTCAGATCGACTGGGGAAGAACCACCTTTGCACGTAATGCCAGCTATAAATGGTATCATTATACTGCTGTGCTACGTATAGTGAGAAACGAGAACCGGAGACCCTTTTCATCTTAGCTCTCAGGGTGATAAGGCATCTCCATTTTGATTCTTATTGTAGATATTTATGGGCCACAGTTTTTAGTTACCATTAGTTTACTTAGTTAGGTATTTCTTGTAAAAAAAGTAGTCGGTAAATCAAAAGTGCGGTAGAATTGCCCAATTTTGACGGAATCAAAGGCTTTCTCATAGTTCACATTCGTCATACAAAGCGGTATGATACATATATACATAGAAAATTGTTTAAAGGAGCATTTAAGTCAGAATATACGACCAAATGTTTTAAAAACTGAAAAGGTATTTTTATCTCAGCAGGTGTATCCGTGACCGCGTTGTTAAGACGTGTTCATATGTTGCCTATTCTTTTCAAATACGTGAGCGAAATAACGGTGAAAGGTATACTCGCAACTCAATCCAACGTGGCTAATTTTTATATTCATGCTTTATAAAAGCAGTGAACCCTAGTAACAATAAATTCATTTTATATTTCCTTTTTATAACAATAAGGTTGACAAACGAGCACATAGTCAACCGGATGGATATCTATAGACACCTAAGTCTATCACTAATTAAGAAAAAATGCAGATGCATTTTCACTCCCGACGACTAATACGGAATGCCTTGTTTTCATTAAAAAAGGGTTTCCGGTACTCTATACTCACCGTATCAAACACAGCAATGTTAAGTTTCTATATCTTGCTGGTATTCTATGAGCTTCTGGTCCTTCTCCGGTCGAGTCATGGTGGGCCATTCGTGCTATCTATCTCTCTTACAAAGCAATAAGGACCGTGGCCGAGCTCACTTGACTACTCTAGCGCCATCTATTATCTATCTACGGAAGCGGTTGCGATGTATATCGATATGAAAATTTGACGCGCTAAATACATCGTTCTTTATTTAATACATTTCCATAGATATCGCTACATGGTACCGCTAAGTAAGATTGACGAAGTCATTGGGCTCTAGTACCCATACAAAGCTGCAACAAAGCGCTCTGACGTTGTATGTTTCATGCGCTATTTAACATTATTTGTATGAAAATCTTTCTGGGTATTCAAGTTTTTAAATTTCTATTAACCGAGTTAAAAACGAGGCGGAAATATAGGAATTTGACGCGTTTTAAATATGTTTAGCAAATTCTTGGAAACAGTTGAATGTATTTTTAAGATTACTAAGAAATAAAATTTTGAACTTGTTAAATTCCTTAGTCCAAAACAATTTACTTCTAGAACTAAAAGTAGGTACGGAAATTTCCACATAAAAGCTTCTGAAGTTGGTGCTTTAAGTGTTTGTTACACTTTGTCTTAGCACTAACTTTTTTCATTTCATACATCTTTCTTTTATTTCTTTTTTTTATTAAAAATAACGTTACCCCCACACTGGGATTTTCTCCTGTATTGTGGAAGCAGTTTACAAACACAGATTGCACGAGGACTAACATCGAGACCCGGAAAAATTATTTGTAGGCCATACAAATACTTGTTCCGTGCGGGATTCGAACCCGCGGCCCCAGTGCAACAACTCATTGCTAATCCACTGGGCCACGGAGCCGTCCAGAAGCTATTATGTGGACATTGGTATATTCTTTTTTGATTTCAAGTCAATGTTTACTTTTTTATTAAAAAAATAATTTTCTTATTCAAAATAATATAAAAATTTTAATAAAATTAAAAATACGCATTGATCGAGAACTGTGTTGATTCTAGTAATTATTTTATTTTATCCTGGTGATCCTTCAGGATACTTTTTTTATAGGATAAGGGTGACAAACGAGCACACAGTCCACCTGATGGTAAGTGGTTGCTGCGGCCCATAGACATCTACATCTATCCTCGTTTGCGAATCAAAATGCAGATGCGTTGTCACCCGTGAGGACTAAGATGGAATGCCTCATTTCCAGTAAAAGGGCCTCCGGCCACCTGCACTCACCAAGCGAAACGCAGAATTAAACCTCTACTTCTCGCTGGTATTCTGAGAGGTCGTGGTACTACCCCGGTTCGAGCCGGCCCATCCGTGCGACAGCAAAAGCTGCCGCGTGGCTCTACCACTGTCAGCAAAAGCTGCCGCGTGGCTCTACCACTGTCAAAAGGATAAAGTTATTAAATTATTATATTGTCATCGGTCCTTGATACGAATGAACATTTTTAAGTCGGCCGTCTGCTAGTTGGTGAAAATTACATAAGTTTCCGTTACAACATATAGATAGATAGAAGCGAAGCTAAAAAAAGCGAGTTACATAAAAATATTTTTTAATTTGCCTTTATAATAAATGGAAAAATTAATGATCATCATCATTATATATACCTTTACAAGTCCACTACTGAATATTGGGCTCCCCCAAAGAATGCCACAAAGCACGGTCCCACACCACCTGCATCCATTGCATTGGAAGACGATTCCAAGCTACTGAACTGGAAAGGATACGGTATTAACATCAATGGAGAGTACATTACTCACCATCGATTTGCCGACGATATAGTCCGTATGGCAGAATTGCTAGAAGACCTAAGCACTATGCTTAATGACCTCAGTAGTGATAGATCTTAAGATGAACATGGACAAAACAAAAATCATGTTTAACTTCCATGTCACACCTATGCCTGTAGTTGTTGGGAGCACTCAGCTCAAAGTTGTTGAAATGTATGTTTACGTGGGGCGAATAGTCCGACTAGGTCAGTCCAACTTCTTCCAATAGGTCAAACGACTGATTCAACTCAGCTGCGCAGCGTTCGAGAGATTACGACACATGTTCCCGTCAGGCATACCTCAAAAACTCAAAACTAGATTGTACAACCAGTACATGTCGCGAGTGATTACCTATGGACCCGAGACGTGGTTCTTCACTGCTGGCCGTATGAGGAAGCGCAAAGTCGTTCAGCGAGCTATGGACCGGGCTATGCTCGTCATTTCTCTGCATGATAAACTTAAATACGAGGGTATCCGCAGTAGAACCAAAGTGACTGACATAGTCCAAAGGATTAGTAAGCTGGTGGCATTATAGCTCGAAGAACCGATAACCGATAGGGGAGAAAGGTTCTCGGAAGGAAGTCGATGAATACAGGTGGCTCAATACGAAGAAGAGAAGAGTAAAAAAATTGCAAATCGAACGTAGTTTAGTATTTTTACTATCGAGAACATTGTATTGTATCATATATTGACCGGGTACATCATTAGGAGAAAAAATGTATCTAAAATATTTTTTTTCAGAGTCTTACTGTAATAATTTGCCTATCAAAAAGCAATTTAAAACGCACAAGAACAGAAACACCAAGCCTTAAAATATACGCGGCATTTAACACCATCAGCGCCAGACTCTTACGTGGCCATTCTTTCGAATTTCTGATGTGTTTAAAACAACATAATCGTATTTGTCTTTGACACCCTCCCTTTTTCCCTTTTTTTTGTACGAGATTTTTATCCGTGTACATTTAGATACACGTGGCCTGGGAAAAAATTCATTTGAAATGCATACCTCGCCGGTCATGTGTAACCTAATACATTCTCAGGTAAAAATCAAGTGAAGGAAACGAAAGATATTTTTTTTTTGTTTAAGGACTAAAGAACGCTGGGAAGAAAACATACGGAAAAACACGAATTTTGATTCATTTGTTTTTCTTATATTTGTAATTTATTGTTACAGTGTAATTGTCGAATACTTCAAATCAGTGATTTTATAAAAGATAATGGACTATTCAAGTGATGATTCCGTTGAGGACCCCAATTTTATGCCTGGTGATGACTTCAGTGATAGTAACACAGCCAGATTTGGAACCCTCCTAGATTTTCAATGCTTCTTTCAACATTACCTGATAGTGATATACCTCCATTACTTGAATTAAAATGGCGTAGGTCATTACAAATAGCACCAGTCAATTTGGAACAGCAGAAATAAAATATGCTACTTCTGTTATTACTGGTAACAAGATTGGGTGAAAAAAACCGAGAGTGCGAGTCGGACTCGCGCACTGAGGGTTCCGAACAAATCCGTAGGTATATAAGTTTAAAATTATTAAAAATATTTTTATTATATGATGTAACTAAAAATTTATACTTTTCGCAATTTTTCCTTTATCTGTGCTATGAAACGTTGCTTTGTACCAAACTTCAAGATTCTGAGTTCACGGAAAGTAATCTGTAGGTTTTGATTGCCCTTGCGAATGTGGAAAATTTGCGGCATAAACGGCTGTATCTTTTGATTGCGTTGGCTTAGAAGTTTAATTTTTCACAGCTCTAAGGGACAGTTGACTTGAGTATTTGATTTGAATTTCAGCTTGATACCTCCACGCGTTCCTGAGAAAAAAGGTCTTAACAGACAGACAGATAGACAGACAGACAGACAGAGAGACGGAAAACAAAGTGGTCCTATAGAGGTTCCGTTTTTTCCTTTTGAGGTACGGAACCCTAAAAAACTAGCAAATATGAAATGGGACATGCCTAGTCATGATAATCCTCCTGTTATAGATTATACTGTACCAAGCTCTGGTATGAAGGATATATATGTTGGAATTTTAGCAAATGCGGATTCAATAGACTACATTGACTTGTTTCTGACCCTAATTTTTTTTTAAATATGTAAAAAAAACGTTAACTCCACAATAGGATTTTCTCATGTATCGTGGAAGCAGTTTACAAACCCAAATTGCACAAGAACAAACATCCAGACCCGAAACAATTATTTGTAAGCCATTGAAATACTTCTTCCGTGCGGGATTCGAACACGCGGCCGCCAGCGCAGTAACTCATTGCTAAGCCACTGTGCTACGGATCCCTCAAAATTATAAACCATATCACTAATTAAACCAACTTACACACAACACAGTGTCTGTTATTTGCTGATTCTGCTGGATCTGCACTTACCATCAGGTGGACTGTGTGCACCTATGTCACCCTTATTCTAAAATAAAAGCTACTATTAACAGAATGCTCGAGGACCTTTCCGCATTATAGGTCGTTTGTTCTTCTGACTCTATGTCGGTCAATTTAGCTTATTGACACGTTTCTGTTTTTTATTTTGTTTATAAAACCTTAATGTATTACGTCTTTATGTCATAATTTATCATGCAACTTTGCAAAACAACAATTGTATTATAACTTATCTAGTATAGCTGCTTCTAGCAAGTTCGTCAACAAGTCCATTACTGCTACAAGAAACTTGTTTGACAGGACGTTAGTTAATTCTATCATTGTGTTTATGAAAGTTTTGTTGGCTTTTCGAGTTAATTTTGATTACTTAGGATATTCCAATAAAGTATCGCTTATATTTGTTATCTACGTTTTTAATAAAAAAATTTTTTTGTGAATATCCTTAACTAAATAATTATCTCTCTATAAATAAATCAATTACTATCGTTAGTCTCGCAAAAACTCGAACGTGGCTGGACGCTTTTTAATGATTTTTTTTTGTGTTCATTTAAGTGGGTCCCTGGATAGTTTAAAGTTACAATTGGACCCGATAGATGGTGCTGTTGGCGGTATCCAGAAATTATTAGTGCGATGTCGGGGCAGGTCAAGTAAAAAGTAAGAAATACTTAAATTAAAATTTGTTTAAAAAAGTTGCCTACCAATATATAAAGTAGATATGTGGATTTATGTTTGTACCAAAGCTATTTTTGAGTCATACTCGTTTTTATTATTATGAATAGGTTAATTATAAATAGGTAATTTTCATAAAATTGAATTGGAATGTGAATTAACAGTTCACACAATGATAATACGTAGTAGAGCCATGCTGCAGCTATATTATGGTTCTAGCAATAATGGTTCAGCTTGACCGAGGAAGAGCCATATTGATACTGAATCAACAATAGCTGTAGAGGTGTTTGTGTGCCATACCATCTACTTAACATCAAGTGGATTGTGTGCTCGTTTGTCTCCCTTATGCCAAATATATTAATAAAGTGGCTAGTGCTGTCCATTGACAACTTAAATCAACTTTAAACAACGAAGGCTACACATGCATTATCATCACTATGAGCTATGATCAAATTCCCCTCAGCCTGTAATTTTACTGGCTCCCTATAACCTTCGGACCGGAATACAGCAGTGCAGTCACTACTGCTTTGCGTTCCTCTATACTTAATAAAGCCATTGTCTTGGCGGCAGAAATAGTTACAAAGCGGGTACCTGCCTAGAAGGACCCAGAGGCAGTCACTTACTAATTAGGACCACTACCGTAATAATTATTGTGTTAATAGTTAAAAAAAAACTGCAATAGCCAACCAGCTTGCCAAGGGTGGAATCTATGGCAAAATCTAACCTATTATTCAGTAGTGGACTTTGATTTTTTTTTATAGAATAAGGGTGACAAATGAGCACACAGTACACCTGATGGTAAGTGGTTGCTGCGGCCCATAGACATCTACATCTATCTTCGTTTGCGAATCAAAATGCAGATGCGTTGTCACCCGTGAGGACTAAGATGGAATGCCTCATTTCCAGTAAAGAGGGCCTCCGGCCACCTGCACTCACCAAGCGAAACGCAGAGGTAAACCTCTACTTCACGCTGGTATTCTGTGAGGTCGTGGTACCACCCCGGTTCGAGCCGGCCCATCCGTGCGACAGCAAAAGCTGACGCGTGGCTCTACCACTGTTACTGATTTACTTGTGAGATGATAATGATACAAAATTTATGTTTATTATTGGTAATTTGAGAAGCTACGATGAATTAATCAGCTGCCTCGATGTTAGAAGTTGTAAGCTTAATGAATAAACACGGTAAATTATATCAGTTATATCCTGACTGAGTATCAGTTTTATGCTCGTGTGTCTGATATTTGACAGATAAAAGTTATAAGACCATACAAATTATTTCCACTATATTTTGGTAATTTTATCGAGGTATAAGTATAAACACTAACATTAGTTTCCGAAATTTTTATCGTCATCATCATGACAGCCCCTCACAAAGCCCCTGCCAAAAAGCACGATCATGAGCCACTTGCATCCATCGACTTCGTGAATGTACCTTACCAGTTCGTCACTCCATCTAGTGAGGGGCTGCCCTATACTTTGTCTACCGGTACGAGGCTGCCACTCGAGAACCATTCTTCCCCATCGCTTTTCGGTTTTTCAAGCTATATATCTGGCACATTGCCAATTTAGCTTACTAATCCGTTGGGCTGTGTCGGTTACTTTGATTCTACTTATTATATTTTTTAAGTTTATCACGCAGAGAGCTTTCTCGTAAAGCCAGCAGTAAAAGGACCAGGTCTCAGCTCCATAAGTAATCACTGACAACACGCACTGGTTTTACAATCTCATTTTTAAACTTTAGATGCATATCTGACAAGAAAATGTGCCGTAATCACCCGAACGCTACCCAACCAAGCTAAATCCATCGATTGACCTCTCACTCGAAATTGGACTTACCTAGTCGGAATTTTTGTCGCAGGTAAACATCATCATCATGATCATCATTACAGCCCTTCACAAGGCCACTGCTGAACATAGGCCTCCGCCAAGGAATGCCACAAAGCACGGTCCTGAGCCACCTGCATCCATCGACTTCCTGCACATCTCACCAGGTCATCACTTCATCTAGTGGGGGGATGCCCAACACTTCGCCTGCTGGTACGAGGCTGCCACTCGAGAACCTTTTTTCCCCATCGGTTGTCGGTTCTTCGAGCTATATGGCCGGCCCATTGCCACTTCAGCTTACTAATCCGTTGGGCTATGGCGGTCACTCTGGTTCTACTGCGCATATCCTCATTTCTGAGTTTATCACGCAGATAAACTCCGAGCATAGCCCTCTCCATAACTCGCTGAGCGACCTTGAGCTACCTCATCCGGCCAGCAGTAAAGGACCACGTCTCAGTTCCGTATGTCATCACTGGCAACACGCACTGGTTGTACAATTTCGTTTTAAGGTTTTGAGGTATGTCTGACGAGAAGATGTGTCGTAGTTTCCCAAACGCTGCCCAGCCGAGTTGAATTCGTCGATTGACTGGCATAGGTGTGACATGGACATTAAACATGATCTTTGTTTTGTCCATGTTCATCTTAAGACCTATCCGTTGGGAAGCACTATTGAGGTCACGGAGCATAGTGCTTAGGTCCTCCAGCGATTCTGCCATAAGGACTATATCGTCGGTAAATCGAAGGTGAGTGATGTACTCGCCATTGATGTTGATACCGTATCCTTTCCAGTCTAGAAGCTTGAAAACGTCTTCCAATGCAGCGGTGAAGAGTTTTGGGAATATGACGTCACCCTGTCTTACACCTTTCTGAAATTGGATAGGTTTCGTACTCTGGTTCTGTACTCGGATAGCCATCGTAGCCCTACTGTACAAGCACTTCAGCACTTCGATATACCGACAGTCAACTTCGCACCGCTGAAGGGACTGCAGCACCGCCCAAATTTCGACGGAACCAAAGGCTTTCTCATAGTCCACATACGCCAGACATAGTGCCAAATTGTACTCCTCTGACTTCTGTACAATTTGCCGAAGGGTATGTATGTGGTCTATGGTGCTAAAGCCTTTTCAGAAACCGGCTTGTTCGGGAGGCTGGAAATCGTCAAGTCTGCGCGCGAGACGATTCGTAATGACTCTCAAAAACAGTACGTAGACGCGGCTCAGAAGCGAAATCGGTCTGTAGTTCTTCAAAAGAGCGTTGTCGCCTTTCTTGAAGAACAAGACCACCGCACTTCTGCTCCACGCCTCTGGTGTAATGCCACCATGGAGAACGGAATTAAAGAGCTTCTGAAGTACTTCAAGTACCGGTTTTCCACCCGCTTTCAGAAGCTCCGCTGTAATTCCATCCTCGTCTGAGCCTTGCCTTTTTTAAGGTGCTGGAGAGCCATTTTAATCTCGCTCAGACTGACGTCCGGGATATCATCGGAATATAAACAGGTAAACATACTCGTCAACAAATTCGAGCGCAGTGCTTTCAACAACTACTGGCACAGTTGTGACATGGATGTTACACATAACCTTTGTTTCATCCATGTTTGTCTTAAGACTTACAAGTTAGGAGACACTATTGAGGTCATTAATTCTACCACAAGGACTATATTGTCAACAATTTCCAGTCCAGTAGCTTGAAAATGTCTTCCAATACAGCGGCGCAAAAGTTCGGGGATATAATATCACCCTGTCTTAGATCTCTCTGCAGTTGGACGGATTTCATCTCTGGTTCTGTACTCGGATAGCCATTGTAGCCCTATTATAAAAACACTTCACATACGTGAAGCAATCTTTACAACTTTGCTGACGAGAGACTTGTGGATGATAAATCTGACACCTACTTGGGACATATTATGGTCGCCTTCAATCCTCGTGTATAGTTTGTCTCAATTTACGTTTTTAGGTTTGCCTTAGAAAATTTAAAATTGTATTTTACTAAAATGACTGAAAACGGTGGTGTTAAAATTTTAATTATTTTGTAGACAAAATGAGACAGTTTTTTTTTATAGAATTAGGCTGACAAACGAGCACACAGTCCACCTGATGGTAAGTGGTTGCTGTGACCCATAGAAATCTACATCTTTTCTCGATTACGTATCAAAATGTAGATGGGTTGTCACCCCTGAAGACTAAGATGAAATGCCTCGTTTCCAGTAAAAAGGGTCTCCGGTTTCCTACACTCACCATACGAATCACAGCAGCGTTAAGCTGCTATTTTACGCTGGTATTCTGTGAGAGCGTGGTCCTTCCCCGGTCGAGCCGACCCATTCGTGCTAAAACTATATCATTAATATAGCTACAGCATGGCTCTACCACGTCAAATAATCCGCATAACTGTCGACCCTTCAAAAACCCATTTTATAGTGATAGAACAAGTTTCCTGGTTCAAGGATTACCGTGTCCTCCCCCTGCATTCAGACCTCAGATAATCCTATAATATCTCAGTGCAACTTGTCTATCTCTTCTACCAGATTCAGAATCTTCTCATCAGTCCTGAATGTGCGTGCGTTAAATGTTGCCAGGTTGAGTCGTCTTAGGCGGCAACGGAAATTTCACCAGATATTCTTAGAGCCATTAACATATTCGCCATTGTATCAAAGAATAGCGGGGCCGCCGGGAACTGGGAGCCGTTTATTTGTGTCACAGCTCACAGGGGGAGGGGTTTGCCATAGGTGCCATGATTGACGAGTGGATTGGCAAACGCAGTTTTTATTGTACTTTTGTTGTTATCAGAAGAGTGCTGCTGCCAATTTCCTGTCTCATTTTTCATCTGTCTTCTCTTACGGCATCCACGGGAAGATATAGGGTAATGGATATTCTCTAAAAGGCTGACTTTCGGTAAGTATTATTTATAATCTCTTTTGAATAAAAAGGTTTTGTTTCTGTTTCTTACACCCCCACTACACAGCAAATAGTTATAATGGAATTTTTCATATTTATTACAAATAATAATGTCAATGATCAAGGTGACCAGTCTCAATTCGCGTTGGAAACTAGTCATTATTTTTTTTAATAGCATAGTTTTGCTTTCTCTCACTTTCTCTTCGTAAAATGTGCGGCGTTACCATGGCCGACCGGAAGCGATACGAAGAGATTCGCAATATGGCAGGTTTGAAAGATGACCTTATCACAAAAATTGATAAGGGCGTGCTTCGATGGTTTGGGCACGTTGAGCGAATGAGTGAAGACCGAATGGTGAAGAAAATATATAGCGCGAAAGTTAATATTAAAAGGTGTCGAGGTAGACCGAGACTAACTTTCGAAGACCATGTGAGCAAATTGCTCGAAGAGGGGAGGGTCAAGAGTACTCGGATACCTAGACGTGCATGTATGAAGAAGATGATGAATCTGAAAGAAGCGAAAGAGGTATGTAAGGATCGTGACACTTGGCGATCTGTTCTCTCTGGCTACCCCGTCAGGGATTGTGCGTGACGATAAGTAAGTAAGTAACTATAGTTTTGCACTAGTTTAATTGTAAAAGTATTTAGCAATAGCTCGTTTACGGTTAAACTGTCCATAATTCATCTAAAATTGACCATCTTTATACTAAAAACCACACAGAGGTTATCGTTTAAAGTAATTAACATGACATAGATTTTAATTAGATAACTATTCTTCAGAGCCTCACAAAAGTCTACAGATGAACAGAGGTTTCTCCTATAGATATTTCATAGGGAGAATATTTGCTATAGTTGCCACTGTAATGTTGGAATGTGTTAAATGATTAGGAGAAACGTGTTGCTCAGTTAAATACTATAATTATACTGCTCTAATTATTCTAACTTAACACAAATATATCCTGATGTGGAGGATACACCTCGCACCTATTAAAATTTAAAAAAATATTTTTTTTTATAGTAAAGGGTGACAAACGAGCACACAGTCCACCTAATGGTAAGTGGTTGCTGCGGTCCATAGACATCTACATCTATCCTCTATTACAAATCAAAAGACAGATGCGTTGTCACCCGTGAGGACTAAGATAGTTTGCCTCATTTCCATTAAAAAGGGTCTCCGGTTCTCTTTCCTCACCATACGAAACACAGCCGCATTAAGCTGCTATTTCACGCTATTCTATGAGAGCGTGGTCCTTCGCCGGTCGAGCTGACCCATTCGATCTACAACTATACTACTAATATAGCTGCAACATGTCTCTACCACGTATTATAATGACTACATTTGTTTTTTAACTTATAAAAATAAATATGACTTAAGATTCTTATGAAAATACGCCACGTTATTTTCATTATTTTTTCGTTCTTTGTTATTTTCAAAATTTTATCTTCGTTAGTATATCTTTGCACTTTTTAATATTTAGGCAGCTTCTATAAAATTATTATTGTGATCTCTTCTCGTTTTTGTCACATCCGGTATTGTGGCAGTTCAATAATCGTATCTAAACATTTTTTTAATTTTTTGCAGGCCGCGGCTGTGCGCTTACATTATCGCAGCCTGGCAGGATCGCCATGTAATGTTGAAATGTTAAATGATTAGGCTCTCCTAACATGTATTGCTCAGTTTAAGATTTTAATTATACTGATCTACTAATAAATAATGACGTAGCGGCTATCCCACACCACGCTTGGCAGACGGAGCGGCACTCTTGCTGCTGCTTAACTCCTGTTTGAATTCCCATTGTTGCCTATTATATAGATCAGCACTTAGAATTCGATTCTCTAACTCTGCCATTACTAAATGTTTCAGATACACTACAGAAAACCCTCTCAAAAATGAGAGAAGATCTATGCATAGTATTGGGGTCTGAAAGGGATTGAAATGCAGAAGGGTATTTTATATATATATATATATATATATATATATATATATATATATATATATATATATATATATTTATATTTATATATATATATTAAATTATTCATTTATACTTTATTGATAAGTTGGCTTTGTAGAATGAAATTGACTTTTTAATGTAGACTAATCTCTATATATTTTTAAAGTAATTATTACTGTTATAATATTACAAAAAACCCTTTTCGGTAATGTTAAAATTTCTCTTTGTAGAGTTTATGAGGGTAGAGCAGTTAACCCGTCGCAAATGAAACATGTAATTGGTTTTTGTTCACTTGACTTACCACTTTGTATTTTAGTTATAAGTATATAAACATATTTGATCAGAATTACAAAACATTTACCGTTACCGTTCATAACGGTGATCCGCCACGATAGGTGTGGTAAGATTAATTTCAACAAGATATAGGCAGCAGCTTCTTCCTGATAATAATTCATTTTATCCAACCGCCTGTCGAGCGTAGCAACGATGTCAAATATCCCTACTATGGGGCGATCTATAAGGGAGACATATGTTAACAATTGGTATTTTGATGGGATGTAATGAATAATTAATAGAATCAGGCGTTACTTTGCGGAAATCCATAATATCAAAGGTGGTAAAACTTACCTTGCGTATAATATAATAATAATAAAATTATATGAATAATTAATAGTGAAAAATGATGTGTTTTACCTACTTTGAAGAACAGTTCTCGCCTTCCCTCAATTGCGTGCTCTACCCCCGTCACTACTAATCCGAGCACCACTACTCCCAACACCACTACACTAGGAAAGACACACCACGGACATAAATACGACACGTGTTTCATCTCTACACGAGGCATCTTCAGGTGATATAGACTCTGCGTTGGAGTGTCTAACTAACTAAGTTAAATAAGTTATTTTCTATAAAGGTTTAATATAGTTTCAAACCCAATAATCAATTCACAAAACTCTGCCAACACGATATTAAATAATAGTGATTGGAAGATAATCTGTACCTACTATTATTTAAAAACACCTGACGAGAATGAGAAGACTTCGTGGCTAATTCTAAGATTTTTGAATAAAATCAATAATGCATGTAGATTGTTATCAGGAATCGAGTCTACACGAGTACACGAGTTAGATAAGCCTTCTTTAACCAAAATAATTAACTAACTGAAATTCATAACGAAAATTAAACATTTAATAGAAAGTAAAAAGTATCTTCAAACACTAAAAAAATTCCCCGCAATAGCTTCTGAAGTCGGTGCTAAGACATAATATATTGAAGAATTAAAGACGCCAGTGGCGCGCTTTTATCGTGCCTATCGGTGCCACGTTCCGAGGCGAATTTTTAAAATTGAAAGATACTCAAGAAACAAAAATAAATAAACGAATAAAAATCCGTACAAGAGCAAATGGGATTCGCACCTTAAGATTTCCGACCAAACTTAATTATGTATGTAGACGGTTCTTTCATTCCGGGAATCAAGAGTCTTGATGATTCTTGCCTGTGTTCTATGTCGATACACGTCGTTAATTAATATAGATTATAATTAACAAATAATATTAATTTGTCAAAAATAACCATACGTATAACAGTGTAAGAAGTTAATTAATGATTTGCTTTCACAAAAATCTATAATTACAAAATCACAAAAACTATATTAATTAAATTCATTAAAATTGGAAAGGTTAGCACCGAACACTAGTCTAACTAAAAGACAAGCCGGATTGAAGGACACACAGTAAAAAATCTCCTATGACCGCACTTGAGGAACCATTGGTAGTTGTATCAATGTTTAAGTTGACATGAAATAGCATTTAACTAAAGCTGGTGCTTAAATTGACATTGTTAAATCTATCATTTACTGTGGTTGAAAGTTTAAAGTATCTTCTTAAATGTTTAGATACGTGTATATAATCATATTATGTGTAAATAAAAAAAATATTTGTGAATTTATTATTGACGTAATAATAAAAAAGTACAAAAATACATTTCAATATTTTTATTATATACAATATTACAAACTATAATAATAAAAAAAAAAACTAAAACTAGAAACTTAATTATCATATAGTCCTACTCCCCGCGGTATAGTGCCAAGAACGCTGGCTGCGTTTCCCCGCTGAATGGCTATACTTAGCCTTTGAGCGAGAAAAGAACCAGCCCTCTTATCACCAGCAGCAACGACCAGCCGTGGATGGACTTCCTTTAGGAACTTCACCGCACGTGGACCCCACGGACCGATAGTCTCTATAGCAAATGACACAAATATGTAGTCATCTCTCAGAGACTCATATTTGCGCTACTTACTCAGTTCAGCTGCCTCTGATGCCGCCCCAGCTATAAACGATATACCCTTAAGATGAGAGGCCGCCAGAGTGTCTACGCAAGTAGCATCCCACACTAAGGCTTTACCTCGCTCCTAAGGAACCAATGTCATACCGTCGGGTCTCCTGCCATCGCATCGTCTCTAAATATTCCACAAGGCTCTAGAACCGAGGGAACATTTATAGAGACAAGAGCCCTTCGGATGACATCATTCAAAGAACTGTGTCGAGAAAACCTACCAGCGCTTTTCTTACCTGAAAGTCCGTGGAGTCCAAACTTATAGACGCTGCTACCACAGAGGCACTGATGGGGTTGACAAATCGCCGCTCCTAGTCGGATTCCTACGGCAATGCGCAAGCTTTCCCCAACGTGCTGAGATTATTTGATCGTAAAGTATATTCAATATACATAATAATATGATAAATAGGTTTTAAAAACTTTGACTCTGTATTAAGAAAGTAAACAACAATTTTAATACGGAATTATCTCGTCACGCCTTTTCGATGTCTCTGGTGAACTAAAAGCTGGCAGATACGATAGTCAGCCGATCCGCCTCGCAATACAACAAGGCAACGACGCCAGTCTTTTGGACATGCTGTTAACAGACAGCGGAAATTTAGTGAGTATCTTTTACGTATATATAGTATATACTTTGTAGTCATATGGTATAATTTTGCATAACATTTTTCTCTCAACTTATTTAATGTTTTAACTTTTAAATATAATTATGGTTTTGCATATTCATAAATTTTAAATATTATGAATTCCTATGTTTACAAATAAAGTTACGTTATTATATTTTCCTCTCACTTATTTTACTCTTCATAGACTGTAAAAATAAACACAAAATAGATTTGATTTAGATTTTCGATAAACATCAGCGGTAACAGGAACGGAATTCGAAATAAATTTTATATCGCATGATCTATTTAACTATTATTTTAGAAACAGAAACAGAAACAGAAACTTTTTTATTCAATATAGATTATAAATAATACTTATTGAAAGTCACTCTTTTGTATAATTACCACTGGTTCGAAAAAACCTCTGTCCTGTGAAGAACCAGCAAGAAACCCAGCGGGACTTTTTTTTTTAAATAACAGCTTACAATCATGTATGTTACACAAATTAACAACACAACAAATTAGAAATAGCTTGGGAGCGATCACCTCACTTCCAGTGGTTATTATCATCTATAAATTCTTTAATATTATAATAACCCTTTTTATACAAACTAAGTTGAATATAGTTTAATCCTTTTAATTTAATCTTAATAATTAATTGAATAGTTTTAATCCCTTTCACCTTTTTATAATAGATTATTTTATGTATCACAGCTATTCACTTTTCATTTTAAATTTATTGTTTTTTTTATATAGAATAGTGGGCAAACGAGCATGCGGCTCACCTGATGGTAAGTAACTACCGCCGCCCATGAACAACCGCAATACCAGGGGAATTGCAGATGCGTTGCCGGCCTTTTAGAAAGGTGTAAGCTCTTTTCTTGAAGGTTCCTAAGTCGTATCGGTCCGAAAAATTCGCTGGTGGTAATTGATTCCACAAGGAAGTCGTGCGAGGGAGAAAACTTCTTCTAAATCGCACAGTGGTGGACCGCCAATCATCCAGATGGTATGGATGGTAACGCGAGTTTTGTCGCGATGTGCGATGGTGAAATTGAGCGGCTGGAATTAGTCCGAAGTATTCGTCAGAGCACTCCCAGTGATATATGCGATAAAATACGCAAAAAAATGCAACATCTCTACACAGTGCCAATTTATGGAGCCGATCAGAAAGAACTCGGTCGTCGACGATTCGAACCGCTCTGCGCTGGATGCGGTCAAGTGGAAGGAGCTGGCACTGGGGTGCTCCGGCCCAGAGATGAGAACAGTATTCCATGTGGGGCCGAACTTGCGCTTTGTAAAGTTGCAAGCGATGGGCTGGCATGAAATACTGTCTCGCTCTGCTGAGCACGCCAAGCTTTTTAGAGACCAATTTGGCCTTCCCTTCCAAGTGACCACGAAACTGCACGTCACTCGATATGTCGACGCCGAGGATTCCGATACTGGCTGAGGCAACAAGGGCAGTACCTTGAAACTAATGAGATACGACAAAGGGGTTCTTTTTAGCGGTAAACGCGCAAACTTGTGTCTTCTGGGGATTGAACTGGACTAGATTTAGTCGGCCCCAATCCGAGACTTTATTAAGCAAAGACTCGACTTCAGACACAAGTTTGTCCCGGTACTCGGCAACGTTTTCCCGAGAAATATTGGACGGCCGGTATATAAGGCATCACCAGTGCTGTCGTCTGCATAGCAATGAATGCTACCAGTTAGCAACATATCATTAATATGCAGGAGAAACAGCGTTGGTGATAGCACGCAGCCTTGTGGAAGACCAGCGTTGATAGGCTTGAAATCAGAGCATGCACCGTCTACTATGACCTTGATACTCTGATCAGCAAGGAAACTGGTAATCCAATTGCACAATTTCTCGGGAAGCCCATAGGAAGGGAGCTTCGAAAGAAGCGCTTTGTGCCAGACCCGATCAAAGACCTTCGCTATGTCCAAACTAACGGCCAATGCCTCCCCCTTGGACTCTACTGCCTCCGCCCATCTATGAGTTAAGTAGACTAGAAGATCACCAGCTGATCGACCCCGACGAAAACCGTACAGGCGGTCACTAATCAGAAAGTACCTCATGAGCTGACAGTTTATAATGGCTTCCATTATTTTGGAGAACAAGGAAGTGATGGCGATAGGCCTGTAGTTGAACGGGTCTGAGCGGTCGCCTTTTTTAGGGATCGGGTGGACCAAAGCTGTCTTTCATGAATTTGGGACTACGCCTTGGGAGTAGGAGTACCGAAAAAGACGCGTTAAAACCGGTACCAACTCCGGAGCACACGTCTTCAGCACAATGGGAGGGATTCCATCGGGCCTACTCGACTTGCTGATGTCCAGGGAGAATATTGCTTTGCGAACCGAGCGCTGTGTAAATCGCACATCCGGCATGGAGCACTCACATCGCGGGATGGTCGGCGGTGTGTTCTCCCTGTCATCTAGAGTCGAGTTGGACGCAAAAAGAGAGCTCAACAGATCGGCTTTCTCCTTTGCGGCATGGGCCAGTGAGTCGTCCTCTCTGTGCAGAGATGGAAGAGATGGCTGACAGAAGTTCCCTTGGATAGCCTTGGCGTGAGACGAGAATTCAGGGTTCCCTAAGGAAGGCGAACTAGCTTCTCGCCAATTCTGCCGATGTGCTCAGACGTTGCCTTGGCAATGACGCTTTTGAAGGACCTGGAGGCGGAATTACACTTCTTTTTAAGTGTGCTGGTGTTTGCATCCCGAGACGTTGATGCGTCAGCCCAGGCCCGGTAGTACTCCTGCTTATAGCGTGATGCTATTTTCCAGGAGCGACCAAACCATGGCTAGGATCTTCCTCCGATGGGCACCACAGAGGATGGAATAAAAAGTTCCATACCCTGAAGTACCACATCAGCAACAGAATCGGCAACAACGCTGGGATCTTCCGGCGAGAAGCAAACCCGCCCCCAAGGGAAGATGCAAAAAAAGACCGCATCCCGTCCCAATCAGCTGACATATAGTGCCAAACACGGCGGCAAGCTGCAGATCGCAACTGCGATTGGAGCGTGAGTGGCACTGTACTCCGGATCAGACAATGGTCCGAAGAGCCCAGAGGGGCATCGACGGAGACCTGATATCCGTCCGGATGAGAGTTCAGCAGAAGGTCCAACAGGGAAGGTCTTCCACATCTGGGATCCGCGTAGGCGAAGTAACCAGTTGTGTTAGACCATATGCCAAAGCAAAGTCATAGACAGATCTATCCGCATGATTGGTTAAACGAGAACCAAGCTATTCAGCGTGGTGGGCATTGAAATCACCGAGTATCACGATCTCTGCGTATGGGACCTGTTGTAGCACGGAGTCTGCAGCCATTGGTCGATGAGTCGGTCTGTGTCGGCATTACCACTATGGGACCTATAGAGGCACCCGTAGATGCGGGGATGGTCATCGCTGTCTACGCGCAGCCATATGATGGACAGGTCCGTACCTTCAAGACTGCCGTCAATTTAAGGATTTTTTTAGGACACATGGTCGTCGGAATGGCAGAACAACGTCTACCTGGTCAGCTAGTATATATATATGAACTGTATTAGTACCGCACGAATCATTAAAACAATATTTTATTTATATTTGCTTAGTATTAACTAACCTATTTAAATTTTATTTGCATAGTCCACATTTGCATGACTAATCTCAGTAAATATAACTTATCACGTTTCGTTCTTTTTTTTTTCATTTACTTTTAAATAAACTAATTTGAGAAACGATCTTACAGATCACCAGAATCAAAGTGGTTCCTGCAGTCTACTTCAATAAAGCAGGACGCAGATGAGTTGTCACCTCTGAGAACTAAAATGGAATGCTCCACGTCCTGTATTTACACAGGCTATATATATATACCTTTCAGGCCAAAACACAGCAGTGCACGCATTATTTAGCGACAGAATTGGATAAGAGACTGGTACGTATCCAGGTGGATACCTCGGTAAAAGGACCTACCACCTATCTAATAACATATTAAAAATAAAATAACCTAATAAAAGTTATAAATTTAATTTGATTCAAAACACATATTCAAGTTAATTACTATACGGATCTGTTGCACAGATAATTAACTGTTAGTAGATTACCCAGATGTTATAATTCCATTTTAGGTTACGTATTGTAACCGCATCGACTAATTTCAGTGCGGCAAGTTCACCGATGCGAGCAACGGCAGTTATTCAAACTGGTTTGAAATGTACTGGATTTAATTATTCATTTAATTAAAATGACATACCGCACTATTAACATACCAAAATATGCCCCTTTAGTAAAAACTTTATAAGTACAAAATAGGGTTCTATGTTTTCATTAAACAATATATAATACATTGTCTACAAACATTAAAAATCGAAACAAATTACTTAAAAATAAAATTAGTAAAACTTTTATTAATACAGATCGTTTGCATTCATGTATCTTTTGTAAATCAAATGATCATGAAAACTTGTATGTTTGTCCACGTTTCCTAAAATTAAATACACGAGAACGATACAATTTAGTTAATAACGACAATTTTTGTTTAAATCGTATGAGCGATAAACACTCGTATGCTTTTTGCAATCGAAGCGCAAGTGTGTGAACTGTACGCGCCGCCACCATTCATTCACCGTGCAATTAGCAATAGTGAGGTTAATTATTCTGTCGTTCACAATTCTGATGCGGCGGAAAGTCTAAAAAACCTACCTCTTTATGCAATATTTCACTTATATATACATATACAAAGCGATTATATTACAAAATATTGTTGTAAGAGCCTTTTTCTTTCCGTTACATATAAAAAATAAAAATTGTTTACTGGAGCACACGGGATCGGTGGTGTGTCCCAAAAGATTTTAGTTGTCACTTCACTGCAGTTTACGTGGCGCTTTGATGATAACAAAGATTATCATATTAAACCATTAATGGTTCTGGCCATTACGGTTCAGTTGCCGGATTCGTTAGTAGATGTTTCAAAAGTTCGCCCTATAAATAAATTACGCTAAGCAGATCATCAGTTTCATCAACCTGGGGTTATTGACATTTTATTGAATATTAACACCAACTTAAATATTTAGTCGCATGAAAACTTAATTAAATCACAATCGCCTAGTTCTACAGTAGTTTCACTCAGATATATTACTATGGGTGTTGCTGAAGACGCTATATCTCATTGTTCCCCGCCTTTCTTTTTTTCCTGTTCTTACGACACAAATTTTGAACCTTTTTAAATGAAATAACACTTTTAGCATATATTTATTTATTTTAAAACCTTTATTGCACTGAAAATGTACAATTGGCGAACTTAATGGGCCATTCACACGAGGCCAATAGAAAAAAAGATAAGAAAAAAGTCTACGATCTGGCGCTGGTACTTCAATAATCTATAAGTCATCCTTGTCATGGTTTATTGAAATGGATCAAATACGTAAATGTTAAAAAAATACACAAAGCTCATCGGTAAGTATATATTTTATGTTATGTTTACTTTGCTTACAACATAGAGTTCTTGTTTATCTTATCATCTTGTTTTGCCACGGAACAGCTCCCTCTATAGAAAAATTACTTTTGTATGCATCTCTGACAACTTTCGAGTCGTTGGAGTAGCGGTTTCCTCCAACTCGCGCAATGTCATTTAACACCACATTAGCTTCACGCCATTGACCAGGTATAACCAGACAAGTGTTCACATCATCAAAGTCAGCGTAATTTTTTGGTGTATAGGTTCTTTTATTTGTTCGTCTGAGCCAGTTATGTCGGGCACAGCGATTCTTCCTCGCACAACTTCCTTGTGGAATCGATTACCACCAACGATTTTTCCGGACCAATACGACTTAGGGACCTTCAAGAAAAGAGCCTCCTCCTTCTTAAAATGCCGGCAACGCATCTAAAATTCCCCTGGTGTTGTGGTTGTTCATGGGCGGCGGTAGTCACTTACCATCAGGTGGGTCGCACGCTCGTTTGCCCCCTCTCCTTTAAAAAAATTTCACTCATACGTCTACAAGCTCTAATTCACTTTCAGATTACCAAGCTCTCGATTCACCTTCTGAGAGCCGTAGAAGCGCACAATCTTACCTGCCATATCAGTCCCCCGCACGAGAGCAATCACCTCTGTCACACCAGTCACCCCTACCACAATCACACATGTTATGATAATCACTTGCACAAGATCAGTTACCTCTGCCACACCAATTACCAGTACCACAATCACAAATATCATGCCAATCACTTGTATAAGCTCAGTCACCTCTGGCTAACCAATCACCCTTACCATAACAATCACAGATGTTTTGTCAATCACTCGCTTCACAATAGTCACACATGCCATACTTATCACAAATAATACTTGCACCCAATCAGCCTCAAGCGTCAAACGATTCTGATTATCAAAACCTCTTGAATTCAGTTTCTTCACCTTCTAATGAAACACCATATTAGATCAAACAAAGTATTAGATCACTCTTCAATTGAAGATGATACAAAGGAAGCACAAACAGCTTCACAATTTTTTTTCTAATTACTCATCTTTGTGGTAGTGCAGTTTTTCCTTTTTGTTATCGTTTTTATCACTATTATGAACTATTTTTGTGCCAAATTTCATCAAAATTCGTTTAGTAGTTTTTTTTTTATAAGAATGACAAACACGTTTAAAGGAGAATGGGATTTTTGGGCCTGAAGTTAACTAATTGGTTAATACTTCAAAAAATTGGCTTTATTTTTCTAAAGTTAAATACAAAAAACTAGCTCATTTTACAATCTAGATTTCGAAAAAACAATAAAATAATAAATAAGTTAGAAAATCGATTTTATTGACGCAATCGATTTTATATTTATTCGGATCCAAAAAAATTCAATGATAAAGCTGATATATTGATATGATATACTCATTTGGAAATAAAGTATATTACTATTCGCATAAGTAAAAAAGAAATAAACCTTTTATGGAAATAAATCGATTACCATAAAGAATACACTTTTGAAATTCTCTTTTCTGTACACTACCTACCACTAGTAATTTCTATTAGTTTGTTTTGACAAGTCAAACTTCAAAACTATTCACTTAAAAGAAAAAAGAAAAAGACTAATTTTCGATTTGATTTGAAACGAGTGCAATATAATCGATTCTCGATTAAATCTAGCATTTTAATATCTATTTTTAATTAATTATCTGTGTTAACTAGGCAGATAAAAAAACATATCTACAAAATAATATGAAAAAATACAAAGTATCAACATGCCAACAAATAACAGTAACAACAATAATTCAAGTAATCGATCTCACATCGATATTTCTAATATTCATTTCAATTAGTTGTTGTTGTTTTAATTTTCGTTAATCGTTTCACTATTTTGTTTTATAGATAACCACAGCTTTTCTTTGGTGATTTTATACTGATCCGGTTTTTATATCTTTAAGTAATTAAAGTAAAAAATAACCTGTTACAGTGTTATTACAGTGAAAAATCGCCTGTTACAGTGTAGGTAATACTTAAAATCACTTTTATTTATTCTTCAATAACTCAGCTCCTAGATTGACAAATCTAGCCAGATCTTCAGGTATGAATTGTTTATATATAAGCTTTCAAATGGTCTGACTTTCATCTTGTTAACATCTGGGCCCAAAAATGTATGGAGATGTCTCCTTCTCCTTTATATAACATTGTAGTAGTACAGTAAGTAAGTGAGGAAGATTTAAAAATATATGATATGAAAGTTTCTATGTTTGACACTCAATCATACAGAAATTACTAAACGGATTTAGATGAAATATTGCTATTACATATTAAGATGATAAAAGTTTCTAGAATACTAAATAGATAATTATTAGATACTTACCTTTGTTTGGTCTTTTAATCCCTAGGTAATTGCATCACATACTTCTGAAATCATAATTGAAATATTCGGAATTGAAACTCTCAAACTTGTTTGTAGAAATCAAAAGCTAAAAAAATCCAACTAAATCCATAAATTAGATATGTCAACGTCAATTCTAATTTAACTGAAGCAAGGACGGAATCACGCATCATAGTATTCGATTTTTGTATATCAGGACCGTTTATGCCAAGAAGAGTTTCTAACATATCCGGTGACATTCTCATGCACAATTTGTATTCTTCAGGATCTTCGGCTTGAAGTTCTCTGAAAATGAGACTCGACTGATCAAATGCAGATCTCCTTAACCACGGTCAAGTCCACCGTTTTCTTTTAAAATTTATTTCACCTTTTAGAATATCCAGAACCTATTTATGTGTCAAAATTAATGCCTTTTTAACGTCACCTTAATAACACTTTTAGGCCTATCCATCTATACAAACGTCTGTACACCGTGTATACTAGAAATTGCCTGCTGTTCAGGACTACGTATAAACGACACTGCATTTTTATTTGACTGGCTTTTTGAATTGGTTTAGTGGATTATCTTGGCTATTTGTCTCGTGTAAATGACCCATAATGCTTTTAAACATTTTCTACCAGTCAACAATGAACTAAGAAGATAAACTTAAGCAGAAGGTGCCATTAAAACAGAAGAATACATGAACGTACATATAAAAACATACATACCATACATATAAATACAATTATATATATATATATATATATATATATATATATATATATATATATATATATATATATATATATATATATATATATAGGATAGAATAATTTTTTATTCAATATAGATCACATTTGTAATACTTATTAAAACTATAATAATAATTAAAAAAAAACTAAAACTAGAAACTTAAATATCATATAGTCCTACTCCCCGCGGTATCGTGCCAAGAACGCTTGCTGCGTTTCCCCGCTGAATGGCTATACTTAGCCTTTGAGCAAGGAAAGAACAAGCCCTCTTATCACCAGCAGCAACGACCAGCCGCGGATGGAGTTCCTTTAGGAACATCACCGCACGTGGACGCCACGGACCGATAGTCTCTACAGCAAATGGCACAAATATGTAGTCATCTCTCAGAGACTCATATTTGCGCCACTTACTCAGTTCAGCTGCCTCTGATGCCGCCCCGGCTCTAAACGAGGTACCCATGAGATGAGAGACCGCCAGAGTGTCTACGCAAGTAGCATCCCACACTAGGGCTTTACCTCTCTCCCAAGGGACCAATGTCATACCGTCGGGTCTCCTGCCATCGTCTCTAAATATTCCACAAGGCTCTAAAACCGAGGGAACATTTATAGAGACAAGAGCCCTTCGGATGACATCGTTCAAAGAACTGTGTCGTGAAAATCTACCAGCGCTTTTCTTACATGAAAGTCCGTGGAGCCCAAGCTTGTCGACGCTGCTACCACAGGGACACTGATGGGGTTGACAAATCGCCGTTCCTAGTCGGATTCCTACGGCAATGCGTAAGCTTTCCGCATCAAGTAATGTGCCGAGATTACTTGATGGTAAAGCGTGTAACCAGTGACTAGATTCCTTAGTCGAAACAGCTAGAAGGCGTGCCTTATCTAGGTCACTCTGGAGATTATGAAACAAATCCTTCTGCACGCCCTGTACCAATGGAATATCCCACTGTTTTTGTTGGTTAACTTCCAGTGGAACATTTTCACCAGGACAGAGCGTTTGCCATGTCTGCCCTGCTTCCGTAGCAAAGCAGAGGTCTGCTTTATTATTTAAAATTATATTACATAAGTCACTGACACTATGTACGGAAGCAAGGAAAGCAGGCAATGCAATGCTAGAAAGATTTCTCACACCAATGCCACCAAATTTTATAGGTAAAGTAGCTTGAGTCCAGGCTGTAGTATTTAAAGTTAAATTTAGAATTTTTTCAATAGCTATTTTAAGATTATTATAGTATAAATATAGGAGTAAGTATGTAAATCTAGGTACAAGAAGACAATATTTTAAAATAGTAAGAGCTATGTGGGGATTTAGTTTATACAATTTATCAATGTGGTTTAAAAACTGATCAAATTTTGTTTTTAAAACAGGTTTTATACTATCGAAAAACAACGGGGCACCTAGCAGGTATAGTGATTCCGTACTGACAGTTTTTATTCCTGGACAAATATGATTAAAATTTTGAATTAAAGTGTCTCTATGAGAAGTAGATAAATTATTGGAAAAAAATATTTCACATTTATTGCTATTTGGTTCAAGACCAATATTTTTAAAATATTGAAAAATATGAGTAAGATTACTGAGGACGTCATCTGCTCTACCTCCCAGTGTACCGTCGTCTAGGTACCAGACATTCAGCTCGGATTTCAAATTTGAAATAATTGGTTGAATTCCCAAACTGAAAAGTGCTGGACCCAGTGGGTCACCCTGCTGAACACCGACAGCGGAATCGATAACATGGTTTTCGTAAAACAAGTTAGTATTTTGACTATAACATTGCCAAACGTAATGATAAATTTCGGGGGTATTATTAGCCACTTCTTTCAGCAAGGTTACCCTATCGATAGAGTTAAAAGCATTCCTTAGGTCAACCTTCACAAGAACATCTGCATCAGAGCTTGTTAAAAATGTACGCACTGAATGCACCGCCGTCTCACAGCCACCTCTAGTGCCAAAACCTAGTTGAGTAGGCTGAAATTTGGTCTTAAGGTTAGAGATTATGTGCCTGCAAGCTAATTTTGAAGTTAAACGTCGAAATGTGGAACCAACGGCAATAGGACGGATACCGTTATCCTTTTTTTTTGAAGGCACATAATCTTGCCCCATATAAGAATGGAATGAAATTTGGATTAACATTACCAGAAAGCATAAAGTTACATAATTTTGTAATGTCTTTAAGAAGTACTCCGCCGGCGTCACCGGCAGAAGCGCTTACAAGATCTTTAAGATGTTGAGGCGTAATTCCGTCAATGCCGCCAGCAGAGCCATTCGAAAATGACATAATTGCTTCTAAAGTGTCTTTTTCCGAAATTTGTAAAGGTTGCATAGAAGTCCTGGGAGGCAGCGGTAAACTCTGAGGATGTTTGACCGAAGGATGCTTCTGACGAAGGTTTTCAAGTGTTTCGACATTACGAGGAGCCAGGATGTCGTCTGAGAATAAAATACGGGATGCATTTTTTAAGTCGCCATCCATTACTTTCGTTTCAACTACTTTTTTTAAATCAAATTTAGGACGTGGTCGAGATAAATGAGTATTAATTGGGTAATCTAAATTTTGAAAAGATGTCTCTTTTAGTTGAGACGTAACTGATTTATTTATTGTTTTATCAAAATGAAAATGGGAATACGCGAAAGTAAATAATTTTTGCCAACTATTTTTACTATTAGTGAAACAATTTTGAATAGTGCATGACAATGCTTTAGCAAGCTGCATCCTCGCACCTCTAGGAATTCTTTTAACCACTGGTACATTACGATAATATTTGTAAATTTGCTCCGAAAACAGGGAAAAATTTGTGTCATTAGAGGAATTGCTAATAGAGTTATGAATTTCTACGGCAGGCTGTGAAGCCGAAATACTTTTACTATGGCATCGTTTAATATGTATATTTAATCCCCTTTTACCTTTAAACAGCCTACCGTCAGCACAATTTTGACACTGTAGGAAATCCGGCTGTGACTGTAGCGGAGCAGAGACATTCATGAAAAAATCTAAACAGATCTCTACAACACTCAAAAGTCTTTATATTACATATTCAAAGTAACTTGAAATGTGCTGTACTCCACATCTTTCCCTGAAACAATCAATTACGGCCTAAATAAAAGCACTTTACTCTATAAATGAAATATTATCACATTACTTCCCTGGATTTATTCCATATTGATAAAAATTGTATGTAGTCGTTACGCTTTGACAGTTGTCAACGGCGCAGCAGAAATATTTTCCTTTCTTAATTAGTATTATGTCTGAAATCAAAAAATTATTATTATAACAACTCTCTTATATATTTTCTGATCTTTTTGTTGAATTTTTTAAGCCAGAATTGGCCTCCAAATAACAAAATAAAATAAGATAAATATACGTAGCTTTTGACAGTGAAAAATTTTACTTGATATATATATATATATATATATATATATATATATATATAAACATAAACCTAAATAATATACTCTATACCTGATACATACCATATTACATATTTTTGCATACCTTAAGCGAAAGCGCAAGGTATGTTCTACTATCGCCTAAAAATTAAGATTCCAACATTTTATCGAATAAAATCGTATCTAGCAATCATATTATACATATAAATGATATAAAAAAGCACATTGTTAGAAAGATAAATGATTGTTGAACTTATTAATAATTTTTTTTAAATCGATTAATTGTTATCATGTCCCTGTGGCTTGTAAACACGATAACTTTTGAAAATATCAATTGTTTAACTCAATCTATTTTTTAATCTCGTCATCTATCATATGGGAAGCCACTAAATGTAAATGGCAGTGTAATTTTGTTTTGTTTAGCTATAATTATTTTTTTTCGCCTCCAAAATGGCGAAATTTTCGTTGATTTGGTAGCCTCGTATATAAATTATTTCTGTAAATGGGGAGCTACAGCCACAGAGTAGTTTAGTTCCATAGATAAGAGTGTATATACGGAAATGTTTAGTTCGGCTTCAGTCGCCGTCGTGAGTGGATATTATTTCGGTTGTTTGCAGCGGCTCAAGAAGATCGCTGAACAAATACACAATATTCGAATAACCAAATTTCTTAAATAATTGATTATAATAATAATAAGAGATTTTTTTATTACAATATTTAAAAGCAGAGAATAAATAATAGTAGTACGTACTAAACGTAAGTAGTATAATTTTTTTTGTCATAGGTGACATATTTATGGTTTTCGAGAGTGTTGAAACCGATAGGGTTGTCGAAATGTAAATCCAAGATGGCGGCCGCAATAGGTATCAATTTTTTCATCATGGGTGTCATTTTCATGGTTTTCGAGGGTGCTGAAGCCGATAGTGCTGTCGAAATGTAGTTCCAACGTGGCGGCTGCAATAGGTATAAATTTTTTCATCATGGGTGTCATTTTCATGGTTTTCGAGGGTGTTGAAGCTGATAGTGCTGTCGAAATGTAAATCCAAGATGGCGGCTGAATGAGGTACCAATTTTTTCATCATGGGTGTCATTTTCGTGGTTTTCGAGGGTGTTGAAGCTGATAGTGTTGTCGAAATGTAAATTTAAGATGGCGGCTGCAAAATATATCAATTTTTTTCATTATTGGTGTCATTTCCATGGTTTTCGAGGGTGTTGAAGCCGATAGTGCTGTCGAAATGTATTTAAACTACTTTAAAAATTCCGTATAATCATGTTATACGTAATTTTTTTAATGCGCTTAAGGTATTCTTAATTGGATTTACCAATATATTTTATAAAATAATATTATATACATAATTTTAAAATAATCAAAATAACACATACATTTTAAGCATACATACCTACGAACATATTATACAAAAACAACCTAAATAATTTATAATATTGAGATATAAGTAGAAACATTTAAATAAGAAAGTTAGTTCCTGGAAGAAGAAAGGTAATGATCAGTCACCATTCTCTTAAAGGCTGGAACAGAAGTCAGTTGCTTGATATGATGAGGTAATTTATTCAATAGCCTTATGACCTCAGCGGCTAAAAACTGAGACATAAATTTGTTACGGCGAGGAAAAACACATAAGGTAGTTTCCCTCGAAGGATAGGAAGTTATGATCCTGAGAAGAACCCAAAAGGATTGAAAACAGCGTGCGACAATTCTGATGCATCTACGCTGATAGATAGGGAGCCATTTAAAATAAGAACGATATAAGGATACATGATCGTATTTACGAAGGCCGAATATAAAACAAATACAATTATTTAACATCCAATCTAATTCCCACAAAAGTACTCACTCAGTGACTCACATCAGGGTAACACGCGTCATCATAATCAATGACAGGTAAAACAAGTGTTTGCACCAATATAGCCTTAGTCGCGGTTAGAAGGAAATTCTTGAAACTACAAAGGCAACCCAAGGTGATTATTACTCTTCGGCTTATCTCAGCCACCTGAGATTGCCAACTTAAATTAGAATCATTAAGTCAAGGACTTTAACTAAATATCTAAGAAGAATATTTGTGCTACTGTAAACAAGAGGGGAACACTGAAATGATCGGGAATAGAATATTTCGGATTGAGTTACAATAAAACTTTTTTTAGAATTTGAATACTGGCCTCTTAGAATCTTAATGACATTCAAACAATAAAAAATGTTTAAAAACAAAAACTATGTTAGTTTAAAGTTGACACGTCGTTAATAGAAATGGAGCTTACGCGTGAACATTTCCGTGCCATAATTTATCACAATTTTCATCGCGGCTTATCTCAAGATTAATGTCTCAGCAAACTTGTTTCAATTTATGATGTTAAAGCACCGAGTCAAACGACAATATACCGCTGGTATGCCGAGTTCCGACGCGGTCTTGTGTCGTTCAGCACTGTTTCTTCTGCAGGTCGACCAAGAACAGCGATCACGCCTGAAAACATCGCAGCTGTGCGAATTATTATATTAGATGATCGTCATGTGAGATACGAGCAGATTTGGGCTGTTATCAGTATCGAAATGACTGCAATTCAGTCGATATTACATATGAGCTGTGTGTAAGAAAGTTAGTTTCCCGCTGGATTCCCCACAATTTGTCCAAAGAGCAAAAGGCGGATCGTGTAGATTGGTGCCGGAATACTCTGCAATGCTTCAACGGAAGAAAGTCAAATGCCGTTTATAATATCGTCACAGGTGACAAATCATGGATTTATTCATACGAACCTGAAAGTAAACATCAGTCAGCAGTTTAAGTCTTCGAAGACGAGGTCAAACCAACGAAAGTGGTTCGCTCCCGCAGCATGTCAAAGAAAATGGTTGCTACGTTTTTCTCGAAAAAGGGGCATGTTGCTACAATTCCTTTACAGAAACGCAGAAAGATCAACGCAGAGTAGTATATCACGGTTTGTTAACCAGAAATTATAGCCGAACTCCAAAAAAACAACCAAAAACGTTGCATCATCTTACATCACGATAATGCGAGCTCCCATACGGCTCGGAAGATAAATGATTTTTTAAAGCAGGAAAACGTTGAGCTGATGAGCCATCCTCCGTACAGTCCTGACCTGAGTCCAAACGATTTCTTTACATTCCCTAGAATGAAAGATTTATTACGCAGTCAACGGTTTGAAGACCCCGAAGCAGCTACGGAAGCGTACAAATCAGCCATTTTGTCAACATCAACTTCAGACTGGAATTACTGTTTTAATGATTGGTTTGCACGAATGGAATAGTGCATTACGCTGAATGGAGTATACTTCGAAAAAAAAATACAATTTAGCTATACCGTGCATGTAGTTTTTCTTATTCCCGATCATTTCCGTGTGCCCTTCTTATATAGATAGCAGTAAATTAAAATCTAATTTAGCTAGATGACAAGGCCTACTGAGAATTATGGCTTAACCTTTAGCAAGATTTACAGTACTTCCATAATTTCTGCACCAGTCACAGATGCACTGAAGATCTTGATTTAATATTTTTTGCAGAGTTAATTTTTGCTGGAACAATCCGAGCCTACAGTTAATCGTCAGCATACATATGAAAAGGACCATTTGAAATTTAGGGTTGTGAGGTTTATAAAAACAGAAAATAATAAAGGAGAAAGAATTCTGCTTTGTTCCACAAGGCGAAATTCTATATCTCAATCTATCGCCAGCAGTAAGTTGAGACCAATCAGAAGAAAACTGTTGATTGACTTTAACTCTTTGCTGGTGACCACGAATATAAGTTGATAACCAATCCAACACTGACGAAGAGTATATGGGTTCATATTTACAGATAGCAAGAAACATGTCATGATCGACTGTACAGAGAGCATTAGAGAAGTTAATTAATACGAGAGCTGCTAATTTTGACTCCTCCATACCCTATCCTATGTCATCGAGAACTTAATTTTCTTTTTGAAACTTAAGTATAGATTTATAGCTTCGTTTTTTAAGTATAGATTGTAAACTATACTTAAAGTGTTATGTAAAATAGTCCATTGATAAGATACTTAGATTAGTTTTAAGTATTTTGTAATCACTTAAATATTACTTACCCGTATCTTCTAACTCAAATTCGTACTACTGCAAATTAATGAAATGATATTTTTTGTTGAATAATACAAATAAGTTAAGTTGTCGTGAAGAGACAATTAAAAAAAAAGAGAACCTAACCTAACAACAACAAAACAACAAAAATAGAACAAGAAAATAATATATTTAAAATTTAAAAAAGATATTTACAATTTTATATAAAAAAGATGAAGTATGATGATGGTGATGGGTGACGTGAATTACAATTAAATAGAAAATAAAGATAGATGAATATTGAAGCGGAGCCTGAAGGTCAAAGTGGCACACGCTGCGCTTGGAGTAGGAGTAGGCACACGCTGAGCTTGGAGTCTCGCAGCGCCTGGAACAAGCACGTACAGTGGCTAAAGATAGCACGGGCACTAGTAGGCAACGACTCCAGATGAAGGCAAAGGCTTTTAGGATCCCGGAGTAGTGCGGCGCCGCACTTGGATTAGGCTAAGCGACGACTTCGGGTGAAGACAGAGGCTTGCAGGATCCCGGAGCAGTGCGGCCCCGTCCTTGGAGTAGGCTACGCCGACGACTTCAGGTGAAGACAGAGGCTTGCAGGATCCCGGAGCAGTGCGGCCCCGTGCTTGGAGTAGGTTGCGTCGACGACTTCAGGTGAAGACAGAGGCTTGCAGGATCCCGGAGCAGTGTGGCCCTGCGCTTGGAGTAGACTAGGCGACGACTTCAGGTGAAGACCGAGGCTTGCAGGATCCCAGGGCAATGCGGCCCCGGGATAAGGCCTTTAGGAGATGCTTCAAGTTTGGAAGCTGAAGCGAGACCAGGGGGATGAAACTGCCATACAAATTTACAAGAATAAAAAATGCATTGAAAGTTCTGCCCTCTAGTGAACAAGGTACATAAACTTGTAGGTTAGTTTTCTTCAGCGTTGTATAGATGGCATTAATTAGGCCAAAACCCCAGAATCCAAAGCCCAAGAAAATCTAAATCTATGGCAGTTTTGGTCTATTGTTATGGTTGACACACTCATTGACAGTTCTTTCTAATAAATACGAATATTATTAATACGATAATTCAGGAAACTAAAATATTTTGCAACTTTTTGTTCCTCTCCTGTGAAAATCATAATTTAGGCTTTATGGTTATTTACTAAATTTAACATTAAATGTGGTTGTTCACAGTTTATGCACCTATGTTAACATGCTGCTAAACGAAAAATTATTAACTCCTAATTGGTGATTGTGAAAACTCAAGCTATTAAATATTATAACATTCATAAAAGAAAATAAATACAGACTTATGAATAATTAAGTCTTTGATATTAATATTTTAAAAAATCTTATGTGAAATAGGTTAAGTTTTATTAGTGTTAATGTTATCTGCAAAATTACCATTTGGTGATTTAAGATAATCATTGGAAATATCCAATAATTATCTGGTAGAATGCATAAACAGAAACATTGATAATAAAACTATATAGTTCATAATTATCAATATATCATCGACAAAATACGCCATCTAGTGGTAACCACGTCATAACTGCCGCAAGCCGCGTTGTACTGAAGAATACAGCGGTATCTAGCGTACAGGGTACACTAATTCGAAAACTTAAATGAGAGTGGCGCATCTATTCCTGGTATATAGTGTATTATCTATGAGCGAGACTGTCTGTATTGACCGATGATTCGGCTTTTATACCTTTTTAGAGAGAACGGAAAATTATTTAAATTAAAAGCAAATTTTTGTAAATGGCCCAGAGAAAAAGAGTATTTATGTGGAAATATTGAAATAAAAACATCAGACCGGTAACGAATTTGAATAAAAATTGCCATGACAACAAAATAAATAACGATGTCAAAACATGTCAGTTTTTGGTTTTAGGCTCGTACTTAAGAAACGGCAAGATTTAAGTAAGAAATGAGATATTCTTGATATAGGAAAAAAGGTAGCGCAACAGCGCGCACGAAACCCAAAATTGCAGAGTTACGGAGAACTAAATAAAAGATCAAAAAAGGTAGACTCTATTGACACCGATTAAAAAAGCGTGAAAATACGAAGTGAAAATTACCTCTTATTGTGCTATTATGGTCTAAAAACGTTACAGGATCCTATGGAAATAAAGGTGATGCAAAATATAAATGCAGAAAATCTAAAACAGAATGGAAAAATAAATTTAAAATAGTGTAAAATGATATGTAAGTACCATAACACTACAAAGTGACTTTAATAAACGCAAAAAAGTACCTCTTACTTTTAGAAAGGCGGTTAAATAAACAACCGCCGCCGATAAGTTGTCTTTTCTTGTCTCGCCGGCGCCGGTTATTTGTGCCAAACGTACTAACTCGCCGCAACCGCTCGCTTGTACGATGTTTTAGGACTTGTCGTTATAATAATAGTTTACGATAAAGAATTAAATAAAACCTTGTCGGTTCTTATAGACTCCACCCGCTAAGAATTTCAGTATGTGGCAGGAATGTATTTTAGAATTACCTTTAATCTCACATTTACAGTTTTCACGTCACACGCCTAGTAAATGAAAATTCGCATGTGTTACTACTCGCCTTCACCGACACTAGTGAAAATGTTTACGGGTATGTCATTTATTGGCACTTTATTAACGGAAATGATCCTCCCATTAAAGCGATCATTTGTTTTAAATCTTAGATATCTATCTGCCCATTAGAAAATATAACTCAAGTCAGGCTTGATTTATGTGGCGTAGTTTTGCAAGCTACGTTAGTGCGCAGCGTTTTCGTTAAGGCATCCGATTGAAAATATTTACGCATTCTGAGACTCGGAAGTTGCACATTATTGGGCATCTATTTCACCGCATAAGTTCAACACCTATGTTGCTAACCGTATTTCGCAAATACAGTCTTATAATCATATTTTGAGTGGACTGTTTTTATCACAATTTTAAAATTGCAATATTTGGTTACATAGGCCTCGGTGGGTTTCGTTGCGTATAAAAAATGACCTATAGAAACGCTCAAACCGACACATAAGCTAACCAGAAGAAAGGACTCTGTCTTTTGAAGCTTCAAATTTTTTAATTGGAATAAATATCTAGCATTCTTTGTTTATATTTTTTATGTACACATAAGACCTGGCAAACACTCACCTGGGTAATTTCTGAGCTGCCCGACGTTTACCGGGCCCGGTGTGATGTATCTTCTAGCCACATGTGTCCACTATTGTTCTTTTATCCACAGGTCAGGTATAGAAAACTGCCTTATTATACGATGGAGCAGGGAAATGAGATCTTATCTACTGCTGGTAACGGAACGCACACGTAATGTGTACCGTCAGAAGCGTTAGTGCTTGCGTTGACGAGGAAGTTAGCCGTTACTCGTGGTCGTTCCGGGTGTAGTTGAAAAAAGAGTTGTTCGCTTTAAAGTTAAAGAGTGCTTGCCAGTAAGAAAAAAATATTTATTTGAAAAGTTATACGTAAGACGAAATATTTTCCTTTCAAGTTGCACTATTTCTAGTTATAAAATTATACCGAAACATTAATGAAAAAAGAATAAGATATCAAATACGGAACAATATTTTAAGATTTATCAAATTTACGCGCTGCAAAAAAATTATAGCAGCGTCTGACATAGAGATTTCTGAAATGTATCAATTACACACTTAGCAATTACATTCCATTGTGCGAAGTATCGCTTTTGCCGACGATATAAAAACATTAAAAAGTGGCAATCCTGCTCAACAACATTTAGCAGGTTATCGCCATTTTTTCACAACGGCCCTCAGTATTTACTGGCTAAATTACGGGAGAAGTATTTGATATTATCAGTTCGCCGTGTAATTAGGTATCGCATTTATAGGTTTAACATTTCTGTTTTAGACATAAACGTAAACCTACTCACCCTATGATTCTGCTTTGCCTGCTTGCCGCTTAGAGCAGTGCAATACGTTTACACACACAGATGTGGATTTTTTGAGCCCGACTTATATTACATTGATGCGTAAGCGTGGTATACGCAGCCAGAAGACTTATTTATGTTTTTTCGTATGCCTTGTTACTAAGGCAGTGCATTTAGAATTAGCGTCGGATCAGAGTACGGCAAATTTTTAGATGCCTTTAAGAGATTTATATCTCGGAGAGATCCGTGTAAATTTGTATACAGCGATAACGGTACAAATATTGTCTCCTCGCGTTGATATTTACATCAGTTACATTGGTTCTTACAATTTGAAGAATATTATAAGGCATTCAAACAGGTGCTCACTAATAATCGCATTGTTTAGAAACTCATTACTCCAAGCGCTTCACATTTCGGGGGGTTATGGCAGTCCAATATTAAGGCTGTAAAAACCATTTGTATCGAGTAATAGGCACCCAAGTCTTCACGTATGAGGAAATACTTAATACATTCTGTCAAATTGACTGTATCTTAAATTGTCGCCCGATTTGTGTTAAGTAGTGACCCTTCGGAGCCTACAGCACTCACAACCGCTGGCTACCAAAATTTGGTGAAACAGTGTTCATCGAGTGAAACCGGCCACGGTCGAGTATGTGTCTGATGTATTACCCCATGTCAGAGGAGTTTCAGAGAAGGTTGGTTATATCTTGAAGCAAGCTTCCATTAAAACATACTTCAACCGGCCGAAGAAGATTAGTAAATTTTTATCATCCATCAAGTGTAAAATCCCTCTACAAGATGCAGGGGCGTTCAAGCTTGATTGCGAATTTGGTCTCTCTTCTCACACTCTCTCACAAACAAAAAGATATATTAAAACCCGCGTGAAAGAACATTTAGCTGACGTGAGCCACCGACGTTCTACGAAATCTAGTCTGTGAACATGTTCAACATCATTCCTGCCATTACTTCAGATTTGATAGGCCACAAATCCTCGCAAAAGAAACACCGATTCCAACCAAGGATGATACGCGAGGCTATTGAAATTAAAAAACAGCCTAATTTAAATAGAGAAGATGTATGGGTGCTGCAATCTGCTTGAGACCCTATATTTAACAACATCAAATCCGAACCCAAGCGTACCACAGTAAGACTTCAAGATACTGTAGCTCATTCTGCGCAGACCGAACCGAAAATTAATATTCAAAAACTGAAGGTAGTCGGGCTGGCTACCTATGACATCGGGACGTCAAATATCTCAGTCTCCCCCTAACCATGGGTTACTGTTAAGCACCCGAAACGTCGGTAATTAAAATAAATTAATTAAACGCGATAAAATCCGTAAACATAGTTTTATTCCGAGTAAAAATCTTTTTACTCGGAATAAAACTATGTTTTCTCATTTTGCTCTGTGTAGAGTAAAAAGTTTTTTCTCTACAAACAGTACTCTTTTCGTATTTATATCGTGTAACAGTAGAAGTTCTTCATCACTGAACGGCAGCCACATGGTGCTTAAAACACTATGAAAATACTTGTTGTTGCAATCGCTATGGAATGCAAAACATCGCCACTGTCACCTTCAAGACGTGTGGCACGCACCGGAATGCACTGCATTCAACCGCATGCCCGCTTATGAACCGTTAAACTGAACCTTAAAACTCAGTAAATTTTAACTTTTGTTAGATTTCCTCTTCAGAAATAAAATTAACAAACTATTTGAAATAATCAGATAAAGAGAAAAAAATAAAAAGATAGAACTATAAAAGCTGTAGGTCGATGACGAGCAATTTGAAATCTTTTCATAAAAAGCCAATTTTTTATCGGGAAGAGACTGCGTTCGTGTTCCTGTGATACCAAACAACCTACCGTTTAATTTTCAACGATTGCTTTTACTGTTAAATGTAACATTTTCAATGTATAATTAACAGACCTTAGTCAAAGTTTGAAGGTACCGGGATTATATTTACATTAGGATCATTTAGAGGAAGGTACTCTAGTGGCAGCCTATAATGGTAAGCGAAATATAGGCTGCTCTCCACTATATGGAGTGATGTCCTGGTAAGACTTGCAGGAATTCCATGGATGGGAGACTCCTACGTTGAGTAGTCAACTTGGGAAGTACTGCAATAATGATGACGATCGTTATGGATATAATAGTTTCCCATTTTCGCTCGTTTTTATTATTTGTCATGATCAGTTAGGTAAATGTTTGGAAAATAAAATCTCTATTAGAGAAAGTCCAAAGTGCTCAAATCCCTATTATATAAGTTCTTAGTCAGTCGCTTGTTAAATAATTTATCATTTGTGTTTCCAATACTTGCAAAACTAGCTCAGGTTCACCTGTGCTTCAATATCATGTTGGCTCAGTCCCCGTTGCACAAAGTAAATTACTTGGGTGGCTACTATAGATACGGTATTAATTAAATCGGTGATCTAATTACGGTAAATTATGGTAATATGTATATTTGGGTCGACTTGAAATAAGCGAATCTATACAAAAAAAGAAAATTGAAGTGTCTGTTTGTAATGTCGAAATAACAGCTTTTTACTATATGTTTAATATGAAAGTATATACGGTACTTATAACAAAAACACGATTTTAAAATTTTTGTCTGTCTGTTTGTTCCGACTAATCTCCAAAACGACTTGACTGATTTTGACCGGACTTTCACTGGCAGATGGCTGATGTTATAAGAATTAAATTAGGCTACTTTTATTTTAGAAAAAGAATAAGGATTCCGCACAAAAAATTAAAACCCATGAAATCCAATCGTAATAAATTACGCACGGGCAAAGTCGCGGTGAACAGCTAGTAGTAACTAAATTAGAGATTGTCTTTATTAGTAGGGGTGCTGGACAAATCTTACGTTTTGCACGGATTACTTTTTGATGGGTTGTTATTTTAATATTATTGTACACCGAATGATTGACAAAATTAAGGGAGTTTAGTTACATAAAACATATAACGAATTTTTATTTATAAAAAAACATTAATAATGTGTAATAATTAGGTTACGTTGGCTGTTTACGTAATTTAAGTGTAACTTTTGAGTCGATTTTATTCTTAAATGTATATGTTATACTACTTTTAATAATTACAAATATAAATATTATAAACATTATAAATGTTAAAATAATAAAATAAGGTTAAAATTATTTTAATCACAGTGCTATAAATGGATGTTAGTAAATATAAATCATCATACGAAAGGTGATTTGGCTAACATCAGTCAATTCAAGCAATGAATGCTTGAACACGTTCATGCATTTAGTGAAGTGACAAGATAGATAGTACTTAAACATGTTTGCCGCATAAAAGATAAGAGTGTGTAGCTAGTAGTGCGTGAATATATATAAGAAATTGAACATTCTTAATATGAAATGTAATAATTATTTCAACGTAAGGTAGGAACAAGTAATAATTCATCACCTCACTTTGTAATGGTCTTTCAGAGAAAATTTTAAAGAAATAAATATGTTAACTTTGGTCTCGTAGTATATTTACGAAAATTTTACGTGTTCACAAAAACAAATTAGTTATAAAAAAGGGATATACCTGCACTCTGTAAACATCAGGAACAAACACACTAGTGATACCGGTTACTAGACTCCACGGAATCAGTAATTTATTCATTGGGAAATGTGCTTTAACAAGAAAATGTCAGAAAACATTAAAGGTCTCTCTATAATCAAATATAAATTTTTAATTTAAAGCACATACTTTATAAACAGGGATATTATAATATTAATGGAATACTTTGTTAATAATAAGCCCTGAAAAGGGGCTTCTTACCTGTTTCTTGAATTAGTTTTGGCTTAGCTTTCCATTACCTTCCATCGAGTTTGGTGTTGATACGTATTTTTACAGAAAGGTTACATTTTTATAAGCACACACACAAAGTTTCAATATGCGGAAACGCGTACTTTTTGAGAAAAAATATTATTTGTAAATTAATTATTTTTGCAATGTTTATGTTACATTCCTAGCGTAAAACTGGCGCCATTTTGTAATGTCATTGTCGTCGTCAGTACGGATGTCGTTTCTTTCCGAAAAAGATAGATTTTTAAATCGATTCGAATCGTAAGCTGTCGTGATATCACAAAAAATGGGTTAAATTTTTATAAGCACACACACGATGTTTAAATATGCGGAAACACGTAATTTTTGAGAAATAAATTAATAAAAATCACTTATTTCAATATTTTCTTGTTTTTTTTTAATTGGCTTTACGGCTCTGGGTTCTAGTTCTTTTGAGTCTATTTTATTACGAATTTCCAGACATTCGTTGAATGGGGGGAGGGGGGGGGGAGGAGGTGTAAGGGACTAATTCAGAGAGATTTCTAGGGAAAGCTAAGCTCTTATGTCAAAGAACCAAATTTATTGACCCCGACTCCACGTGGTACGAGTCTGTCCTACCCCTAGAGTGGTTATATAGAACCGGAGGCACGTAGGGGGAGCAGCCTCCGCCTGCTGTAACAAATCGTAGGCATCGGACGAGTCGGAGCGGCTGAGGCTGGTCGCCGAAGGTGACCAACAAGCCGAAGCTGCGGAGGCGAGGAGCGATGCCTGCGATTTGTTACGCAAAGGCGTAGAGGCTGCTCTTCCCGCAGCGCCGGAGACGTTGCAGTCTCAAAATAGATAAAGAAATCCCTCTGAATTAGTCCTCTTACACCTCTCCCCCCCCCCCCCCCCCCACACCCTCAATGCGACGAATGTCAATGGAAATTCGTAATAAAGTAGGCTCAAAAGGGCTAGAACCCAGAGCCGTAAAGCCAATTTAAAAAAAAAAAACAAAATATTGTTAAAATAAGTGATTTTTATTAATTTATTTCTCAAAAAGTACGTGTTTCCGCATATTGAAACTTTGTGTGTGTGCTTATAAAAATGTAACCTTTCTGTAAAAATACGTATCAACACCAAACTCGATGGAAGGTAATGGAAAGTCGTACCTTAGTTTTGTTAGTAATTGTATAAACAATTATATATTTCATAATAATTTTAAATTCGAGGAAATGTTTATTTTTGTTACATTTTCTCGCAGTTTGTAGCACGAAATGCTGATGTCATTAAAATATTCCATACTTGAGAAATCAATGCAAATTTATCTGTTATTATTCTAATGGATCTTTATGATTTCACATCGAATTGTAAATATGTTATAATTTCTTTTAATCTATCTATAGGCATAGTTTTAGACAAATGTGGAATGCCCCATATTTTACTTCACGAATTATTTACAGATATATTTCTCGCTATAAAATAACTTCTAACATAAAGAATGGAAGGTGATAGACTAAATTAAAACAGAAGATGGACAGCAGCATCACATAGTAGAGGAGACTGTGGAAGACCTTCACCCATCTGATAAGCAGATGAGACCAATTTTTTTATGAAATATTATCGATTTACAAACACGCCTATGATAGATAGCTTGCCTTTTTTCAGGTTTTTCTAGAGAAATATACGATAAATTAACCAAGACTGTTTTGTTTCGACCACGGTTTTTTTATATGTCGTAAAATCGTATCAAAAGTTTCTAGGCTCTCATGAATTTATCTCGAACTTGCCTTCGTGCATAGGTGGTAGGTCCTTGTTGTTCAAGCGCAACATTATGAATTCCTCGGTGACCTGCCATCTATATATTTCAACAATATTCCACCTGGTGACATCATATTATTATGATAGGTATTTTCTTAAAATTATATTCGAAAACCACGTACTCGTCGTCGCAGAGACGATCGTCTTCTGGTTTGATCTTGAATGGCAGCCAACGGTATGTTGCTGCCTGAACCATTTCGAGAACTTTACTCAGGAGCTGAAGGAATATATGAATTGGTATCTTCAATTTCTGGTGGTAATGGTATACCTTCACCTTCACTGTTCAATTGATCTCCTTGAAACGATTGCAATATTTTCACTAATTCTGCTACACTGAGACATTTTTCACGAAATATCAAATAAGAATAATGGAATTGACGCAATGAGAACGCGCTGAGTTATAGACGTATAAACTAAAATATGAAGGTGTGTAAAAAAGGATCCATTAACAAAATTAAAGTTAATATAGTTATCCTACCCGCAAAAATAATTCAGTCATCTATTGAAACGGTCAAATTACCTAGCCGTCATTGAATGTGAATGCTATTTCATTCATGTTTGTATGAAGATATTACAATGTAAATAATCACCGCTGAAAGTTCAAATTTGCATTAAATAACCCGTGCCGCCTACTACACGGCGTCTATATTATATACTCCCTTAGTCGCTTATAAGCGAGGTGACATGTCGCGTACAGTACAGTATAAAGTGTTTTCTATTATCTCGGTCTCCTCTGTGTGCGGTTATTTAAAAATTGTTTTTTTTTTTATATAGAAATAGGGCGACAAACGAGCACACAGTCCACCTGACGGTAAGTGGTTGCTGTGACCCATAGACATCTACATTTATCCTCGTTTGCGAATCAAAATGTAAATGCGTTGTCACCCGTGAAGACTAAGTTGGAAAGCCTCTTTTCCAGTAAAAAGGATCTCCGGTTCTCTACACTCACCATACGAAACACAGCAGTGTTAAGCTGCTCTTTTACGATGGTATTCCGTGAGAGCGTAATCCTTCCCCGGTCGAGCCGACACTATCGTGCTACAACTATACTACTAATATAGCTGCAGCATGGCTCTAACACGTATAAAAACAACATAACATTTTTCTATGTATTTCATTTGCTTTGTAGAAATGTTTTTGATATCTTAAATGTATTGAATATTATTATTCTATTTTTATTTTTATTTCTTTTTTATACTCACATTTTATACCCTGGTTAGAAAAAAAGTTGTTAGGACATCGGTGTTGGAAGATTTTATGAGAATCTTCGACCCCGGCTTTACTTTCGATGTGTGGAAAACGATTTTGGTGTCCACCTCTTCATGATCGCATATACATTAAATTTCTTCACTTATTATCAATCGATTTTGCTGTGCTCGGTAAGAGTATCAACAGTTTTAAATAGTTAAAATATTTATTTCGTTTTATTAGCTCCTATGTTGTATACTGTTCCATCACATGGACTTCGGATGCTCTAATTTTACTTTCGCACATATTTAATTACACCAATTTTAAAACTTTAAAGCATGAAAATAAATATTCCATAAGACAAGCCTATACAATTATTTACGTAATTAAATTATCTTTCTTCTGATACCATTTTTTATTGGTTAACCGTTTTTGTGCCTCCAGGCAATTGTTTGCCTGGTAGCCGTGAACAGAAATAAGTGGACAAGTCTACCAAGGTTATTCTCCATGTTATAAGCTATCTGCTTAAGCTAAATTTGTTCGGTTATCAAAACAGTGAAGGTTATGAAAAAAAATTGAATCTACTAGAATCAAAAACAGCCAGTCCGCTACTGCAAAGTTGTAACAATACATCATTTTATTATTGCGGGTAGCTACAATTCACTGGCAATAAACTTAATATTTGCAAATAGCAGGGGCATAGCATATTCTCATGGGGATTTCTATAGGAATAAGCGGTTTTTTAATCAAAATTAACTTTGTAAGACATGTCATTTTGTCTATTGAATCAGCAACCATTGTTGGACATTGCTGTTTTTGATTTTAGTAGACTCAATTATTAAGATTAATTTAAATTAAAATAGCCATAAACACTTTGCGAAAGGCAAGCTATCTTTCAAAGGCGTGTTTATAAATCGATAATGTTTCATAAAAAAATAGGTCTCATCTGCTTATCAGATGGCTGAAGGTCGATCTTCCACGGTCTCCTCTACTATGTGATGCTGCTGTCCGTCTTCAGTTTTAGTTTTAGTCTGTCACCTCTTCACACCCCCGGAATGATATGGAGTAGTGGATTCCCTTACACCGCACTACACGACCCTATATTTTGTTAGTCTCAAGGAATTGCCTCTTCTTAATTTTTAAAGTTTTTTAATACAAGAAATATTTAAAAAACGTTAAATTCGAACGAAATATTATTTATATACTGCTGTTTTATTTATTATTTCTATCTTCAATGTACAGTGGTGTGTCTGTAAGTTGACCGATTGAGGTCGTATATTATCACATAATGTTATATTTTCGTTTTGTCGAGAAGATTGTTCATAGCAACGCTTGGATCCGATTGGAGGCACTGTAATATAATAAAATGAAATATTGTTATGTTGACTTTGTGAATTTATGTTTGTTACAAAAAAGAAAATTACAAAATCAGGACCCAATAGGTGGTGCTGTGGCTGAAAGTCCAAAGTTAATTCGGTGTGAAATACACCACCCTACCACCTATCCAATAGAGTAGAACATCATTTGTCAGGCTACCTAGTTTTATATTATAAAATATTCCTACATACTTTTCTAAAGAATTATTACATGTATTTGAGTAGTAAAATATTTCTCCTTGAAACTGTATTTTATAAAAGCATGTTGTGGAGAAGTGCAAGCAGTAAGCCCGTCCTCGGATCCAATAAGATTACCTGAATTTTTTAAAGTTATTCTGCGATTTCAACGTGAAGACGTATTTTTCTCATGAATTTTACAACAAGAAGAAGAAATTTGAATTTCATAGCAAATACATTATAGAAACGGTAAGATTAAATTTTAAGAAATGCTTTAGTATATTAATTTCAAAAATATGCCTTCCATTTTTAATTTTTAAGTTCTTTTACACAATTTCGAAAGGACATTCGGATGTTTTTTCTTTACAAAGCATGATGTGATCGGTCCATTATCCACCAAAGCTCTACTCAATTCATTTTTCTCATATACAAAAAGTGTATATAATTATTGACTTTTAGCTTGAGTTTTCGTCCCGACTAAATTGTAATTATCGTCAGAATGAAGACATCCTGAATACGAGTAGCAACGTTTAGTACAACTAACCTCTACAACATGTTTTGAATCACGTGTTAAGTAGAGATAAGTTTGATGAAATTAGTAAGCTATTGATGATGCATAATGATGCAGATGCAGAATAGATTGAACAAGACAATTACTTTGTGCTCTATTATTATTTTACTCGATTTCAAAAATGTGTTTTCTTAAATGTGTGCTAAGAGATATTTCATCAATTGTGAATAAAATAATTGATAATTCTTTTCTTTAATATTACAACTCAAGAGTTTGATATGAGATATGGTTGAACTTTAATGTAAATGACATTGGGATTTGTTTTAGTTGATTGTTCTTAGTCTGAAGGATTTTTTTCATAGGCCACTCAAAAGAGTAAAAAATGTGTTTAAATAAATAGTAAAGGCTGAAATTTAACATTTTGAAGTCGAGGCTTTAAATCACACAATTACTCAGCATGTCGGCTTTTACTTTTAATCTATAGTTAATTTATAAATAGATTTTATAGCCACATAAAATAGTTTTCTTGCAAATGTGGGCAAAAAGTGGCCAATTAAAAACTGTGGGGCGATAAGGCGATTGTACGTAAATTAATTCTTACTTTTTGAACAAAAGCAAAAATGTTTTTTAGTTTCAAATTGCTATACTACATAGAGATCGAGATAAGGTAGAAAGCAGTCAGCTGAAGCTATTAATAAAAGTAATTACATAATATATTTTAAGTGACAAGACCCTTGTGGCAGTCTACGGCCACTCGACGAGTTTGGGCTCCACAGAAATTCATGTAAGTAAAGTGCGGGTAGTTTGTCCGGTCACGGTTCTCTGAAAGATGTTATTTGAAGAGTCCTTGCCACTATAAATGTTCTCTCGGTTTAGAGTCTTGTAGAACATTTAGACCTGATGACAGGAGACTCGATGGTATGACTTTGGTCCCCTAGGAGAGAAACAAACCTTTTTGTGAAAAAAGAGTAAATATTTTCGGCTAAATTTTTCAGGATATAGTCTGGGATATTATATTGAATAAAGCCTTTCAGTGATGCATATTTTCTCTTTCACACAAAACAAAAAAGCATGAAATTATGACCACCTGACCCTGCTGCTTCTCATAAAACACGAATAATTCTAACCTGTTCCTAAAAATTGTTCCGGAGTTCAAGATAGTTAATGACTGGCCCCCGTCCAATCCAAATCTAAAATCGTTGGATTATAAATTGTGGTAAGTATTTGATAAAATGGCCTGCTCAAAACGTAGCTTTGACGTTGAGTTTCTGTAGAAATATTTAGAGCTAGTACTGGCTAAATTCCCAATTGAAATAATTCATGAATACATAATCTCTTCTCTTCTAATGACTAATAAAAGTGTGTAATTCTGTTATTTCTTAATTTTAATTAATTTGTTTATATTATTTTATATACTGACATTACTGCCTATGACCCCTTATTGTGGCGGGTAAGAAAATCCACCACTCTATATCTTCCCGTGGGTGTCGTAAAAGGCGACAGAGGAAAACTGAGGCTGAAGATGGGCAGCAGCGTCTTTATGGTAACAGCAAAACAACACTGAAAAAACTGCGGTTGCCAACCCGTTCGCGAAGCGTGGTAACTATAGGAATAATAAACCATTGATGAAAGTTACAAAGAAACGGCCCCCTGTCCCCGGTGGCCCAGCTGTTCCTGGCTACGGCGGCAACCATGGTAACGGCGAGGCAGGGGTGCTAAGAATCTCCGGTGGAGGTTCGGTTGCTACCTAAGACCACTCGACCTGGAAACATAATGCACGCACCCTGACGACTTAAGAGAAGATCCAGGAACTGGAAGAAGAGATAGACAAGTTGCACTGGAATATTATAGGAATATCCGAGATCCGAAGAGAGAGAGAGGACATGGTTATCCTCGAATCCGGCAATTTGTTTTATCACTGGGAGGGCGAACATCTGTCCCAAGGAGGTGTCGGAGTAATCGTCCACAAGTCTCTCGTTAACAACATTGTAAAGATTAAGAGGGTTTTGACGAGGGTAGAGGGTAGTGTGTATTAGGTGGAGGATATCTAAAGCCATGCGTTCCTCCAAAATCCACTATACGGTGTTAATGGGGGGGCTCCAACGCAAAGCTAGGCACTAAAGAAAACGGTGAGCTGAAGGTAGGGCAATTTAGAATAGGTCAACGGAACCCAAGAGGCCAGCAGCTGCCCGACCACATAGTGAGAATGGGACTCTTTATGGTGAACTCTTTCTTCCAGAAGCGGCACCACAAGAAGTAAACCTGGCTGAGCCCTGACGGTTCGTAAAAAAATGAGATTGAATTCATTGTGCTGCCCAGGTTACAACTGTTCAGTGATGTCTCAGCAATCTCGAGGGTGAAAACTGGTAGCGATTACCGAATGGTTAGAGGCACACTGAACCTAAACGTTAAGTTCGAGAGGTCTCGTCTAATGAAGTCAACGCTCCGTACCCTTCGTGCTCTAATCCAGAGTGCCGAAATCTTTCAGCTCGAATTACAAAACCGTTTTCAGTGCCTAAAGGAGTGCAATGCAGTAGACTATATGAAAGACAATATCGTGGAAACTGCCCATGCGGTCGGAGCTAAGTTTTGCAAGACCCGCCGCAGAAGAATACAAAAACTCTTCCATCATACTCTTAATCTCATTGCAGGTAGACGGGAAATGAAGATGCAGTCTTCAGCAGATTTGATAGCGTACAGGCAACTGAACAGACAGATCTCCAAGTACATGCGGCGGGACTTACGCAACTTCAATACAGCTCGTATTGAAGAAGCAATCAAGCGGAACCAGGGCTCCAAAGTCTTTGCTAGAGATCTGTCTGTCAGATAGAGCTAACTGTCGAAGTTGAAGAACGAGTGAGGCAGCGTCGTTTTCGGGACGCCTGAGTTTTTGAGTAAGATTGAGAAATTCTACGGACAGCTACACATCATGGTTTGAGCCACATGCAAGTGTGAGTAATAATTCAAGAGTAAGTCCTATTTGACACTATACTGATGATATTCCAGACGTCAGTCCGAGCGAGATTAGAATGGCTCTCTAGCACCTTAAAAACGGCAAGGCCTTAGGCGAGGATGGAATGACATCGGAGCTTCTGAAAGCGGGTAGAAAACCGGTACTCTTAAGGTTTTCAGAAGCTCTTTGATTCCGTCCTCTATGGTGGCATTACACCGGAGGCGTGGCGTTTTTTGCGCAAGATGTTCCTAACCCTTGTTCAGGTTTTCAATATTAATAAGTAATATACAAACCAGCACATTTTGGATGTTGCTTAATTAACAATATTTTATTAACCAAAATCCCAAATGTTACTAAGTCATTAACAACATGATGGATCCACTAGGCAAGTGGTTAGGAATGCAGGAAGTTGATAGATAAAGGTGGCTTAGGATCGTATTTTTTGGCTTTCTTTGGGGGTGGCCTATGTTCAGCTGTGGACGTGTGGTTGGGTGTAGTGATAATGATGACGAAATACCATGAAAATCGACATCGTTTTTTGTTTCACTAATGGCCCAAAACTTGCAATGTCTTAACCTTTTGAAAGAAGGAAGACGACCGTATTACATACAGCTTTCTTATTTTCAACCACTTAAAATGTCATGTTATAAAAAGAGGTTTACTAAAACAATTAACGCTCTCTTTTTAGGACTCCCTCTATTTACTCGTCTAACTCTATTTAATTTTTTAATAGTGACCTTATAAAATTAAAAATCAATAAAAGTATATATCAGCAAGCTAAAATGACACAGATTAAAGCAACTTGTTAACAGGCAGTAAAACATAGTCATATCAAATCTAAAAATCTCACGCCGGTTTCCCTGTGGGGTAGACAGTGACAACGGACTTCCATTTGATACGATACTGACACAACTCTCGTTTCTTCCACATTCATAACTAATATACATGTTTAACTATTAAAACTATCTCAACTTTGCCCATTTTAAATATATCGCCAATTTCATTGATATACTCATACTTCCGTCTGGGGCATCTTTTACTGACTCTGCCACTTACTTCTGCGGCATTATTTTATTTTTCACTTTTCTTTCATTTATTCTAAGTGTCCTAACGACAAACAAGGCATTCCTTTTTTATTTATGATCATTAACTATTCTTGCAAATCATTTTTATAAAATAAAAATAAATAAAATATAAATAAGAATGTTTTATTTTTCAGGCATCGTAGGCCCATGGCGTGTTAGTAATAGAAATTAAACTTAAGAACTAATTTTAGTAAATAAAACATTTAAATAAAACAAGTAGAAATAAAGAAAATTTGGGGGTTTTATCAAGCTCTATTTAGTAAATGTAGCTTGACAAACCTACCCAGTGTCGGGATATCTAGCCGCTCCGCAAAGGCCCTTAAGACACTATTCGGGCTTTTCCTCACTCTGTGCATCAATGATCCCCCTTTTTTACGCATGATCGCAAAGTAATCGTCAATATGTGCATCAGCGAACATGCCTGATGCACTACAATGAGGTGGAAACCCCAACAGAAACCTGAAGGCATTGCTATTTCCTGCTCTTTGGGTATGATTGGCCCAAAGGCTGCTGGTGTAAAATGATTGGCAGAAGGCCTTGAACAGTGTAATTTTAACTGGTACAGAGCAAGTAGCAAACCTTCGAGCCACCATGTTACCTCTCACAGCTAGCTCCCTGCATTCCCTTTCGATATCATGATCATCCTTTAAGTCATCTTTCACAATATGACCTAGACATTTAAAATTGGTTACTCTCTGTAAAAGTGAACCGTTAATCTTTACTGGAGGGACATATGTTGGACTTTTATTTCTACCTCTGAAAATCAACAGTTCACTTTTATCAGCCATATATTTCAATCCATGAATCAAGGTCATTCGAACCCTGCGGGGAATGCAACTAAATATTCTACGTAACGCAGTATTCAAAGCAATTAACTTTGATCTATTTTTTTCGATGTGACATCTCCAAGTGAGTTTATCATCCAAATGCAGTCCTAAGTATTGCTCTTGGTGCGAGCAGTGGATCATTTCATTATTAATAATTTTCTGCTGTGCTGAGGGATTGTTGTTTTATGGGATTGGATTGTTTTGCTTGTAGCCGCAAATATCATTTAAGAGGTATTTTCTGCATTAATAGTTAGAAGATTACTATGACACGTGTTATTATATATATACAAATAGTTTTGTGCTTCCTTAATAATTTCATTATTGTCTTTACTAATTTAAGAGACAGGTATCGTCTGCATATAAAGTTATATTTCCGGGTAATCCTATCTAAGTAACATTATTAACATATATTAAAATAGCAGAGGCCCTAATATTGATCCCTGCGGTATGCCACATTTTATAAGTCGGGGGTTGCTGCAATAATCTCCTATTTTCACTTGCAATGTTCTGTTCCGTAATAAGTACCTTACAATGTCCGAAGAATCGAAGAATACTTTTACTGGACGAGTTTTGTTATATAAGTATTTTCCCAATCTTACAGTGTTCAGAGGTCTTGGGCAATCCGTTTTAATTTGTGTGAATGTATTAATAACTTCGTTTAAGTCGTGTTGTTGTGTCATGGTTATATCTTTATTATTTAGTTCCGGAACTCCAAGAAACACGACGTTTTTCATGCGTTCACAACGGTCTTGAAATTTTCTAATAATGTTTTCATACAAATCAGTACGCGAAGGCTCCACCTCATGATTTTTCAATAAGCTGACATCCTTTTCAAGATTTACGATTTTTTTTGCTGTATTCCAGAGTTCTTGGTTTTGATGCTAATTAGTTCTTTATGTATATTATCATACTTTGGAGATTTGTTTTCAGTTGCCGTTTTTAAGGTTTTAATTTCATTTTTAATTTCATTAAAATCCTGAAGTATGTTTGTAGTATCCTCTATTTGTGCTTTAGCAAAATCTTTGAAAAAATGCCATTATTTCCTTGCGAAACAAATTTATCTGTACATTTACTTGATATTCGAAATCCGAATGCTTTCTCTTTCTTTGTTTACAGATGCATTATTCCCTTCCTGAGTTGTGAATACAGATCTGAGCTTGAACTGTTTCCACAACCACTCATACTTAAGCCGCTTTTCGGTGAGTATTGGACGCTCATTTTATTGTACATTGTATGTCGTTGACGTGTAGTGTTTTATTTTATTTAATAATGTGGCAAATAAAGTAAACAACTCAGGTGAGTACTTGGGTGGTGAGGCAGGACCGTAGCAGTGACGTCGCACGATTAAGTATGTGACGTAGCAAACTCGTAGTCACGAAAGTCGTAGCGGACCGCTACAATGGAGCTTAGTGCCCTTGAGTCACTCGATGTGTTTTGGCAAAACTCGTGTCGCAGCGAGCAGTGCACTGAGAACACGTCTCCGATGTACACTTCTAGTTATCTTGATTGAGGTAGGTCATAGTTGCTTACGATTATTTGCCTTCCAGTGGAATATTTTTCTCGTATCTCGGGGAAGTGTAGATTTATCGAAACACTTTATGTAGCACTTGATACTTTCTATGTGTAAGTTTATTTTAACGGTAAGTTTACTGGTAAAAGAACACTGCACATTTATTCGAGGTGATATTACGGAGCGCGGCGGTAAATACAGGTGTGTCATGGCCGAGCGCGGATTGTACTTTTTTGTCTTACTTCTTCTAATTCTTCTTAAATCTTACTTACAAAACATACTTAAACTTCTTCTTAAATCTTACTTTCACTATCAGACATTAGGGTAAGAACTAACATAATATTGTGAATTAACATACGGGCCTTTATTGATACATTAAATTCCTAGAGTAAAAACATGAATATTTAAATAGATGACAGAAAATATTTTAAAATATAATTTAATATTTACCTTGACCTTAACGAAATATAACATTACATAATTTTGTGATAAAGCATGAATTGCCAAACACAATGAGCTTCCAATTTAACATGTGTAACAATAGCGTTCATCGTTTTTGTTATTCGATACAGAAATTGATTACATGAACATACTACAAGCATAGTAACGAATATGTAATCTATGGATATAGGATATGTTGATTAGGTCTATTAAATATTCAAATCCGCTTGAGGAGCATACAGTGCAATGGTGTTCGTTATTGTTAGATAAGTAGTAAATAGTGGGTTAGATAAATATTATTATACGTTTGATTAAAGAGTTCAAAAAGTTTAAGTCAATCCAAAAGTTAGGTAACGATGTTGCATGTAAACAAAATTTCGATTCAGATAACTTATGAAAACCTCATCTACATGAGAAGCTCCAGAGAAAGAATCTACGAGGAAGCTCATCGCACGTACACGCAAGTTGTTAGTTTAAGCAACTTTTTATACGAAAGAAGAAATGATGGTGACAAGAGGGCTGGTTCTTTTCTTATTTAACTTATTAGTGTAGTCATTTGGTGAAGAGGGACAACAAGTATTTTTGGCACGAGAAGGAATTTAGAATTTTTAGGTTTATTTCACTGTTTTAAATATCTACTGTATAGATAACAATCATTATGATTATTATATGAATGATTATTTAATTTTATATATTTTTAAAACAGATCATACTGGTAATAATGTCTTGACAATTTTCAACATCGGCCGTAAATAACTATGCTAATAAAAGTTATAAACTATATTGACCATTTCAGGAAGCCATTAGAGAACGGAATTCTTGCGTACATTTTGATATTGTGCGTTTTCTGGGCTTGCCCCCTAACATTATCGTATCTATTTCTGTAGAAGCTTTCTGTTGTTTTCCAGTTTCAAAAATATGCAGAGCCAGTAAAAAGATACACAATGAGGCATTCCTCTAAATTATCACAGGTCACAACACCACCTGAATTACACAATGATTTCGATCTGTAGTTGAATTTCAATTACATAAATATATTTATATGTTACAATAACACAACATATTTATATAAACAATGTCATAAATCGTAGCCAAGGGACGTAGAAGTACAGATCGTGATTTATTTTTTCGCAGCTTCAACATAAAAATACGCTTCTTATACAAACGTTCTATTTATTTTTCATAAAATATTTAGCACATCTGGTCTCAAGAGAGGATAATATAATTATTTTTTATTAAAATAGTTTCATTTTTTTATGTTAAAATTGAGGCAACTTCTTGAAAAATAATGTTACATAAAAACTTTATAAGAAATTAGAAAGGAAAACGAAATATTTATTTCATCACTTTAATGTTAAATAAAAAAAATATCATAAACACAGTCTTTAGAATAGAATAGAATAGAATAGTATGATTTTTGTTCAATATTGATTATTACATAATACTTATTCAAAGTCATTTTTTATTTACCACTGGTTCGGAAAATACCTCTGTCCTGGGAAGAACCAGCAAGAAACCCAGCGGGACTTTTTTTTAAACACAATTTCACTTAACAATAATTTTATTTATTTATTTATTTGCTTTTTAGTATATTGTTAAATACTATGTATACATACTATGTCCCTAATGGTGACATGTAAATTTATTTATTCTTAGAATTTATAAAATTATACAAAATTAACACATCAAAATCAATAATTATTAAATCGTTAAATTAGCGCCAACAAACAATCCATTCAATTATCTTAAATATATCAAAAGTAAAACATAAAAAATATATATATTTACAAATAAAGAAAATTAAATGAAACAATATTATATACCATGTCAGTTAATAACAAAAACTTTCCATTTTGAGCTATAGTCCGATACAAAGTTGTCATCAGTAATTTGAAAACTCATTTACAGAGTAAAATGTATTTTAAAGAAGCCACTGGTATATTTTTTTTTAAATGTTTGCATAGGAAGATCTTTAATTACGTTTGGTTACGTTACGTTCGTAATTATATATTGTTTTACCCATCCAGTAACAACTTTTGCTAAAGCGTTTACTTTTTGGTATTTCGCTAATTACTATCCGATCTGGGTATCTCGTGTTTATGGATACCACATCTTTATGTTTATAGAAACTCTTCGCGTGTTGTTTTACAAACTTAGCAACTTCTAATATATATAAACGACGGGTTAGATCCCCAGTGTCTTAAATATTGGTCGGCATGAAACATCTGGGCCAACACCATGAATGGCACGAACATATTTTTTTTGTGCAATAAAAACTTTATTAATTTCTGCACTGTAGCCCCAAATTATAATCCCGTAGCGGATAAGCGACTCAATATATGCAAAATATGTCATAATTGCAGTTTGTTTTGTTGCCACTTTGAACCTATTTATTTTATTACATACTTTACAAACGTGTTCTTTCCACTTTAATTCTTTGTCAATAATCATACCTAGGAATGTCACGTTAGTTGCACTACAAAGAGTTTGTCCATTATAATTAATATTAATTTAATTATTATTTATATTATTTAAATTTATATATTGAGTTTTACTTAAGTTTATTATAAAACTATTATTACTTAGCCATTTAGTTACTGCAAATATTGTTTCATTAATGTCAAAAATATGTTTCGATAGTAACATATTTTTATTTGTTGTGACTATTACTGCGGCGTCATCTGCGAATAAAGTACTTCTATATTTAGTATTCTCAGGTAAGTCGTTTACATATATCAAAAATAAAACTGGACCTAGTACAATACCCTGTGGTACCCCAAACGATTTTTTTTCTGAGTTTGGATCTGTAAATTCGACTTACATGCTTATTGTCAAGTTTTAGCACCCCAACACATTGATGCCTGTTTTGCATGTATGATGATATGCTAATCCTCTAATTCCGTTATGCTCTAATTTGAACAAAAGCTGATCGTGTGATACGAAGTCAAAAGCTTTTGACATGTCAAAAAAAAGCGGTAGTGAAAAGTCCGTCATTAATATTTTGTAAAATATTTTTTATTAAATTAAAAGAAGCCAGTGCCGTGGATTTTGATTTTTGAAATCCATAGTGAGTAGGATTTATTTTGTTATATTTATTTAGGAAAATCATGAGCTTTTTGTGCATAACTTTTCAATAATTTTTGATAAAATAGGTACCAATGTCACTGGACGGTAATTTTCCATTAGTGTTTTTTCTTCTTTTTTATATAAGGGTTTTACAATAGACGCTTTTATTTTTTCTAGAAGGGTACCAGATTCCATTGACAAATTAACCAAATAGTCTAGTACCTTACTAATTTCACTTTTGCAAGCTTTGATAACATTTGTACATATGCCATCTTAACCTTCTGAATTTGTATTGTTTAATTTCATTTTAATTTGAAGTGTTAAATAAATTGAATTTTGAAGTCTATTTTTAATATTACTGTATAAAATTTTATTATTTATTACATTCGTCAAATTAATATAGTAATTATTAAAGGCCTAAGCTATTTTTAACAGGTTCAGTTAATTTAGAATTATTGTGTTTATGTTTATATGTAAATGTGTATTTACAATATGTTTTTCTGCTGCTATATGCCCTAGTTCATTCGTAATAATTTTCCAGGTTAATTTTACAATATTATTACTATTTAGTATAAACTTATTATAACTATTTTTAAGCGTAAATGATACATCTTCTTAAAGCCTTGTGTAATTGTTATATACAACTTTATTATGATTTGTTTTATTAATGTAATATTTGTAACGTAAAATTTTTTTCGTAGAACAACTTTTTTAATACCTTTTGATATCCATTTTATATATGGTCTAATGTTACATTTTTGACTGCCTCGTTGGTCTAGTGGTTGTAGTAGTGCGACTGCTGATCATGAGGTCCCGGGTTCGAATCCCGAGTCGGGCCAAAAAATCAGTTATTGAGTTTTTCCATCAAGAAATTCTCAGTAGGTGCCCGGAGTCAGGCAGTTCGCGGTGTTTCACCCCCGTGCCTCGGAAAGCACGAAAAGCCGTTGGTCCTGCGCCTGATCACTCTCCGGTCGTGTCGGTTTACCGTCCCATTGGGCTATGAGAGTTAGGGAATAGAGAGTGCACCTGTGCTTGCACATACACTTGGGCACTATAATCCTGTCCTGCGCCGATGGCTAGTCTCCGTTGAGACTGGCCGCCGTGGCCGAAATTCGGTCTGGAGGATATTATTATTATTATTATTTATGTTGCATTTAATTTTTATTACCGGAAAGCAAAGTTTATAAAACAGATGAAACAGTTCATAAAATTTATTAAAAGCTAAATTTAGGTCAGTTTCCAAAAACACTTCAGAAAACGATAAACTTTCTAAATAAGCCTGAAACTTGTTAATGTTTTCTTGAGAATAATTTATTTTGAAAGATAAAACATTTTTTGACCTTCCTCTCTTTGGGTTTAACGAGAGCGTGACCCAGATTAATCACAGTTGTCAGCTGACAATCCAATCAAAATGTGAAGCATTTTCTACCAATTTGTCCTTATTCATTGTGCCTATGATTAGCAAACTGCCTTCTTATGTCGAAAGTGTAAAACAACTTAATATCCCACATAATATTCGATTGGCAGACAAAACCTTTTATCAAGGCGGTGATATCGATATGATATTAGGTGTCGAAATATTTTATGATCTTTTGTCTAATAACCAGTATAGATTAGGCGTAGGGTTGCCAACTTTACAAAAAACACGATTGGGCTGGATCGTGTCGGGAACGGCCTATGTACCTTCTAGCCGTAGGGCTGTTAGATGCAATTTTGTTTAAACCAGTAACCCAAACTTTGGTAAATTTAGTAGTACCACAGAGTTTCCAGATGATGATATTGCTCAATGTGAAAAGGTATTTGAGACCCATTCACACACACCTGATGGAAACTTTGTGGTAACCATTCCGTTAAAGGAACCCATTTCTTCGTTAGGTCATTCCAAACCCGCTGTATTTAAACGTTTCAAATCGTTAGAATCCAAATTTTCTCGCGACCAAGGTTATAAGAAAAATATGTCAGGTTTATGCAAGAATTTGAACGATCAGGGCATATGATTAAACGAGACTCAAATGAGCCCTGTAATTACCTACCTCACCATGCTGTGGTTAAGCTGGAAAAGGAAACCACACCCCTTAGAGTCGTAATAGATGCATCCCATAAAACCAGCTCAGAGAGATCCCTTAACGACATACAATATAAAGGTGCAATGAAACAGGACGAATTAATTAATATTATGATGAGATTTCGAAAACATAAATTTGTTATTTGCGCGGATATCGAAAAAATGTATCGTATGATTTTTGTCAACCCTAGCCAACACAACCTGCAATGTATCTTATGGCGCGAAGACCCTAATCACCCGCTGCACACCTACACACTAACTACACTCAGTTTCGGTTTGAAGTGCGCACCGTACCTTGCCACTCGATGTCTACAACAACTCGGGCATGAATTTCGGGAACAGTACCCGGAAGCGGCGACTGCAATATTAACCAATTTCTATATTGACGATTTAGTTCATAGTGGAGATGACGTTCAGAAGGTTGCCGAAACGACTATTTAAATCGACAGAATATTACGGACCGCGAACTTCAAACTTAGAGAGTGGAAATCGAATTCGGAGGCCATTATAAAGATTGTTAATAAAACCGACGACACACACACTAGTTCACAAACATATGACTCGCAACACACTAGTACAAATCAACACACAGAAAACCCACATAAGGTTTTAGGCCTACAGTGGTGTAACCAAAGCGACTTTATAACGTATTTGTTTATTGACAAACTGACTAATGATTCGTTAACCAAAAGGAAGGTACTATCTGTTGCCTCTGCAATATTTGATCCACTGGGTTTAATCGCACCAATTTTAATAACCGCGAAATGTTTCATAAAAAAATTATGGCAAAATAACATCGGCTGGGATGAGAAACTACCTCTTTCTCAAGAGGAAGAATGGCGTAATTTCTATAATAGCCTATTTATACTAAACTCTTTAATGATACCTAGACACGTTATCATCCCTGAATCTGTTTCGATAGAACTACACGGCTTTGCGGACAGCTCAATGACCGCGTACGGGGCAGCTATGTACCTACGGTCTATAGATGCCAACGGTAACGTATTAGTGCGTTTATTATGCGCGCAAACGAGAATCGCTCGTGATGAAACTATACCTAGATTGGAGTTGAGAGCAGCTCATTTATTAGCCAACTTAATGCACAAGGTTCGTCATGTTTTGGATCTTCAATCGTCCAAAATATTTTTATGGTCCGATTCAAATATTGTATTGGCGTGGATAAAGACAAATACGCCTTCCAAATTGATACCATTTGTAAAAAATCGAGTAATCGAAATTATAAATTACACCAAATCGGACGACTGGCATTGGGTTCCGTCCGCTGATAACCCAGCTGACCTTTTATCTAGGGGTGTTCCAGCGGCTAAGTTGGCACAGACAACCATGTGGTGGCAAGGCCCTACGTGGTTGTCACAACCTAATATTGATAACTGGCCGCCTCAGAATGAATGTAATTACCAACATAAGGTAGATATTATTTCTTGTGTTACTACGGAACCCCAATCACTTTCATTCATGGAAAAATTGTTTAAAAAATACAGAAATCTAAAGAGCTAGGTAGTTAGGATAATTATACTTAATCTATATTAATTGGTAGTGGACATAGATGATGGGTTGTTACGAGTTTTTGCCTATGTACTTAGATTCTTAAATAATGTAAAAAACAAGAACAAATGTTTAGGTGTCCTCTCGGTTGAGGAGTTGAAACAATCTCACAATATACTTATCATGTTAGCTCAGGTCGAATCCTTTCCAAATGAATATCTCACATTGAAGAAAGACAAACCACTGCCACAGACATCAAATATATTATGCCTAAAACCTTATATGGAAAATGGTCTACTACGAGTGGGTGGACGCATTGAAAATTCTCCATATTCTCACGATAAGAAACACCCTATATTGTTACATAACCGACACATACTTACCAAGCTTATAGTTCAGTCATACCACATAAAGCTCATGCATGCTGGGCCGCAGTTACTTCTGGCATCGATTCGCGAACGCTACTGGCCTATCCATGGTAAGAGTTTAGTAAATAAGGTGACACGCGAATGCGTCACGTGCTTTAAGGCCAAGCCCAGGCCTAGCGCCCCAATTATGGGTGAACTGCCCGCATCTCGCGTTACCCCCTCCCTTCCGTTTTCAACAACAGGGGTAGATTATGCAGGGCCATTTAATTTGAAGACCTGGAGAGGACGTGGGGCCAGGACTTACAAGGCGTATGTCGCATTGTTTGTTTGTTTTGCTACCAAGGCAATTCACATTGAGTTGGTTACAGGTCTGGACACCCAATCGTTTTTAGCTGCCTTCCGAAGGTTCGTCTCCCGGAGAGGTAAACCACAGCAAATTGTGAGTGACAATGCTACCACATTCCAGGGCGCTAGCAACCAAATAAATGAAATCTACCAATTTTTAAGGGATAGTTCAGACGAAATTATGACCTCACTTAGTAACGACGGCATCAAATGGAGCTTTTTACCGGTTTACACACCGCACATGGGCGGGATATACGAAGCTGCTGTAAAAAGTTGCAAATATTTTCTAAAAAGAGTCTTAGCTGCAACACTTCTGACTTATGAAGAATTTGTAACAGTACTTGTACAGGTGGAAGGAATATTAAATTCACGACCATTGTGTCCCTTGTCTAATACAGATATTAATGACTTTTCCGCATTAACACCAGCTCACTTCTTGATAGGTAGGGCTATAACCACCGTTCCCGACTATGAGTACAAGGATGTTCCCGCCCACAGGCTCACGCTGTTCCAGCAGCTACAGCAGCTTCAACAGGACTTCTGGCGAAGATGGTCTCGCGACTACATCGGGATCCTACAACAACGTCCAAGTGGCGGAGCTCGAAGGGCTCAGCTCTCTCCGTGGGCACGATGGTGGTGGTGAAGGATGACCGTCTCCCTCCCTGCCAGTGGAAGCTGGGACGAATCATACAAACCCATGACGGACGCGATAGTGTTGCTAGAGTCGCGACAGTGTTAACTTCCAAAGGCGAAATAAAAAGATCATATGTTCATCTATGTCCACTACCAATTAATATAGATTAAGTATAATTATCCTTACTACCTAGCTCTTTAGATTTCTGTATTTTAAGATTAAGTATAGATATCTTGTACTAGACCTATAGATATCTTGTACTTCAGATAGGCACTTAACTTAAGTTGAATTTGATGTTATCTTAGGTAAACTAATTATCCTAACTACCTAGCTCTTTAGATTTCTGTATTTTAAGATTAAGTATAGATATCTTATACTAGACCTATGGATACCTTGTACTTCAGATAGGCCCTTAACTTAAGTTGAATTTGATGTTATCTTAAGTAAATTAATTAGCCTAACTACCTAGCGTTTTAGATTTCTGTATTTTTTAATTGTTTGTTCTGTCCAATCTAGGCTTAACCCATTAGCAGTCGCATTACATTTTTGTTAAATTTAATCTATAATGTATCTTTGGCAAACGTTTACCCATCTGGTTTCTTTCCTTATTTATTTCGGCTCTGTTTTGATTCGCGGTTCAAGTCCGCGATTGTTATTTATTGTTTTGGGTTTGGCCTCTAATGGGTTAAAGTTAATTTATATTTTAGCCTAACATGCTGCCATTTAGCTTGTTCATGATGTAAATAATGTATTAGTTTACTTGAGTTAGATTTATGCTGGCTGGCAGAATGTTAGTAGTTAGTGGTTCCATCTGTTGGGAGCTGAAACCAACTACTAACAACATATCTCCTTATCACACATCTGTACGAACCAGGTAGCTCTTTCTTGTGGTCCCACTCGTTTCGGACAGATGGCGCTTTACTGACAATCGTAATGTAAGTACCTAGTTTAACTTGTTGCCACTAGAGGGCATCTCTTATTGTATGTAGGGAAAGAACAGGGTTCTAGATTTTTCGAGCATTTCGTCCATGGAGAGTTGAATAAACGACACCACAATTAATTCAAGTAGTTTCCCTGCTCATCCTCAGCAATTTTTACATCTTGTTTACGTTAAACCTTAACATTTGAGCAGTTTCGTGATCCGATAACGAAAGCGGAAGAATTATCGCAGTGGAATTTGGTATGTTACTAATAACGTGATCAATACAGGACTGTCCTCTAGTAGGTCTTGTAATATGCAGATGAAAATTAAATATTTTAATAATATCTGATAATGTAGTCGTTACATTATCATTTACAAGGGTATTAATGTTAATATCCCCGGCTATAACAATCTTGTTTTTTTTTTTGGAAATTTATGATTAAATTTATGCAACAACGATTCTAGTTTTTGAAAGAAATAATCACAATGCCGTTTTATTTTAGTCGATGTTCGATATAACCATATATAATCAATATATTGCTATGAAGGATTAACACAGAACAACATTTAAAATGGAACGACGTGGACAGCCAAGTCATCAAAACACGTTATCTTTTTAAAAGGCATTTCTCTTTTGACCACAATGCAGATCCACCTCGTTTTTTGTTTCGTGAGAAATACGACGTTATTTTATAGTTTTTTATTATCATATTCTTTTCTTCTCCAGATTTTACAAAAGTTTCCGTAAAACAAAGGACATCTAGAGCCATTTGATCCGTAAGCTCTGAAAGTGTAATTTCGATTAATTCATTTTTAGACAACAGACCTTGAATATTTTGTTTATACAATTTAAATCTTTTTTCATAGAACCAGCATGGTGGCGATCACCTTATGCAATCCACGATACCCGCTTACCGCGGTGGTGTAGGAATATCCACTACATTATATCATCCAGTGGGTGTCGTAAGAGGCGACAGAAGCAATTAATGTAGAAGGTCTATGTTCAGCTGTGGATTTTTGGTAAGCTGTAACCTGTAACATCTGTAGGCTGTAATATTACTCATGCAAAAGCATCTCACAAGGCATCTTACTGCCAAAGTTGTGATAATAGGCATTCCTACAAAATTACAAGCAGATGTTTATAGCAACATAATAACAACATTGCGATGTCATTATGTTATAAGGAATGTCAGTTTGATACATGATTCATTAATACATAACCTTTTAATATGATTTAAAAACTGACTCAAATAGAAATATTATAATAAAAGTAAATAGCTTTTACACATACATCTAAGTGTTAAATAAAAGTCATCAACATCGTCGTCATCAAAATTTCACTGTTGAATATGAGCCTCTCCGTTGTAGGGAGGATTTACCTTTTTTTATTATGTACGAGCAGTTATGCAAATCTAGAAAGACCAGTATCACTGCAACCTAAAAGATATATTGTAAGCGCTGCTATGTCTATAATTCACTGCTAAGTCCTACGTCCTTAATGAATAGAATGAGTTGCTTAGTTGTGAGTAATTTCATTTCTTCTGGGCGAAGTACATAGCTTCCCAGATGAGTGCTACGTTTGCGTATTAAGGGCCCGCAATTAGTCAGGATGTGTAAAGGCGTTTCTTCCTCTAGGGTACAAAACCAGCACATCCTTGAGTTGCTAAGTCCCAGTATGGACATGTGGTTTTTAAGACAACAGTGTCCAGTCAGGGCTCTTACCAGAATGCGCAATTTATTTGAGATTCCACTAAATGACTCGGGTCCAAGTTGGGTACACAACTTTGAGCCCTCCCGTGCGAGCTGTTTGGCAATTTCATTGCCTATAATACCCGCGTGTTATTACCTCTCAGGACATTTAGACGGTTCACGCACTCTCCAACTAGCTTCGAATTTATCAAGTTTGATCCAGTGCTAGCAGTATTGCTGGACTATCAGGCCTGAATTCCTCCTACGCTGACTTCGGTTGCGTACGTCGGTCGCGCGTACTAATGTACATTGTGTTCTATATAGCCCCACACTACGACGCTGACGACAGCGGCGCGTAGTTTGCTACGTACGCGTAAGAGATCGACCGTACGCAACCGACGTCAGCGTAGGAGGAATTCATGCCTTAGAGTTAATATAGATTATTTGGTTAAGTTAAGTAGTGTTTTTGATTGATTCTGCACACTAAAGTATGGTGAAAATTTCTGCATGGAATTTCTGTCTATCTATTCTGTCATCAGCATTACCCGGTGTGTCAATGCAAAAGTCTGCTATCTTGTACAATAATTGGTCAACCGCAAAAGTCCAAAGGAGGGGTGACAAAACACCTCATCGTGGACAATCTCTTCTAGTTGCAATCTCAATCGTAGTTTAAAACAGCGCTATTTTTGCCTTTCTGCTTGATAGCATCGACTTCACCCACCTGATGGTTGTAGGGTAAACATTTTTAGATGCCAGGCTCCCAATTAGCCGTGCTAGTGTCGAAGGTCAATATCTAGAAAGACACAAAATGCTATTTCTTTATCCTCCAGCACTTTTCGACACTTTCAATAACATTGATCAGGGCTGTTTCCATAGATTTCCCTCTGCGGTAAGCATGCTGGCTGTAGTGTATAGATCTTGTAGCTAGAGCTACATCTCTTATATATATATCCTTAATATTTTCCAATATCTTAACAAGAAAGGAAGAAAAGCTTATAGGTCTAAAGGAATTTGGTAAAGCGTAGTCCTTTCTATCAGCCTTAGGTATAAATAGAACTTTGACAATTGTCCTTCGTTCTGGAATATATCCCCATACAAAACTTGCACTAAAGATTTTTAACAGATAAGGAAGAAGGATATCGATACCCCCTGTAGATGGATGGGCATTATTCCATCCTCCCCGCTTGTCTTATATGGTTTAATGGAGTCAACAGCCCACTGCACTAGGTTTGGCCTTATTATCTTTGCATCCCTACACGAGTCCTTATTACAAGGCCTTCGCAGTGCTCTGAAAGAGTTCGAGGCTAGAGTCTTATGTGACCCTGGAAATGGGTTGACGTTAGTCACTCCAGTGTTTCCGTTTCACTATTAGTGAAGTTACTATCAGGATTTTAAGAAGCGCTATCTGGTAATGTTTAACTTTCGATAGCATTTTGTTTAGTCTTACAATGCGAGGCAAAGACCAAGTTCCTCGCATAGCTTCCTCTACGATCCTCTCTTAGTTTTTTTAATTTTTTATTATAATTGGTTAGGGCTGCACTATAAATCTCCCATTCTTTGGTTTTTAGCCCTATTGAATAGTTTCCTAGTTTTCCCTAAGCTCCTTCGGCTTAATGTTCCACCAAGGAACTTTTCGTGTTAGTTTTGGCGGGACCACTGTCCTCAAAGGCTTCACGGATACCTAAGGTTAACGTCTCCGCCACTAAATCCTGACCTTTAATCGTTTTTAATGCTTTTAGAAAACGTTCCCAAATTCCTTTCTCTGTAGACATCCAAGAAGGTTGCATATGGATCCCTTAAAACAAGAGTTTCATAAAATGGTGATGCTCTAACCACAAACTGAATGTGTCAGTAATCTGCCTGGATATGTTATTGGTAGCAAAGAATATATCTAAAACTTCTTGCCTAGCACGCGTTACAAAGGTTGGTGTACACCCTTAGTTTAGGCTTAACAGGCGATTGGATATGAGTAAGTCATAAAGTAACTCACTTCTTTCGTTGTTGTTTGTGCTTCTCCATGCTGTGTGTGAACTGTGAGCATTAGCATCAAATCCCACCACAAGTTCGGCGTTGTGCTTATGTGCGAACTCCGCCGCTCGTTCTAACTCGATGGCAGGATCTGGGTTCTCTCCGGGAAGATAGGCTGAGCAAATGATTACTCTGGTCATTGTGCATCCCTTGAGATTTATAAAGGCTGTAACCAGATATTTATTGCAATACTACAGAGTGTTGCAGATAATACAGCTACAGTTAAAAGTTCAATATTTTTATTGTAGATTATACAAGCTCTGGGTCTACTGCCATTAGTATTGACTAAAATCTTATCAGGAGCCAAAAACCCCAGAATTTGACCGTTGACCACCCAAAGCTCTTGTATAAGGGCGAGGTCGATTTCTTCCTCTGCGAAGCAAACCTCTACCATGGCAGAAGCAGTTGCTGCATGGAAAAGATTTGCCTGCAAGACCCTCGTCTTACTTTTGCGGTTAATCATTTATAGGCGTGGCTCTGCAGGGGTTGTTTTTGCCTGCTTAGGACGAAAAAGTCCTTTTCTGGCGCTCTTGACCCCCGCCGTACCTTTTGGTCTACCGCTCACACGCCCCTTCCCCTTACCCCTGGGCGACATCAGCAGAGGCCCTCGAACCAAGGCGAGATTAGTGCCTTGGGTCTCAGTCACTATTGCTGATGACGTTCCAGTCTCACTCCTCGAGGTGGAATCCTGAAAGGATTGGAGTTTGGTTGGTTCAGGCTCCATTTTCGCGTCAGAGCCTCCCCTGTCCATAAAAATTATAATATTAAAGCCAAGGATGACTTTGCCGCCTGCCACCAGAAAAGCCTACGCCGATGGGTGGTCCAGAGAAATGATTACCAGGAACCCATTCTCTTTGTTCTATGGTGGAGGCATTTCCGGTGCTCGAAATAAAGCCCTTCATTTTGTGCCCTCAATAGCATAGCCATCTCCTCTGGAGAGTCAGCTTCGCTGCGGGGCAGAAACGTGATGCCCAGCTGAGGCTTAGGCAGTTCGCTTTTGGGTATTATCGAGAGCTATGCCTCCGGCCAGGGTTTCAGTCTTCCGATCTCACCTACAATCCAGTCCTGGCTTGCCTTACACGTTACCAGAATCCAACCTGGCTTGTAAGTGAAACCCAAAAATTTCTGTCCCATACCCGGCTGCGCTCCACAAGCCGTCGTAGCGATAGCCTACGATAATGCCCGGTAGACCAGCCGCATCTGCTCCACGCTCATGGGATTCGAATTGCGAATTACTACACGCGCGGAACCACTACTGGAACTATGGCACTGAAGCTGAACTTCTTTTCCCCCGTTGCCAGCTTTCCAGATTTTCTGGGCTGGTCTTTAGGGGACTCCTCCTCAGACCGTTTTTGTTTTTTCGCCCTCGGAACTGGGGGAGGTTTGAGCAGAGGAATTTCATCCTGGGGCTTTTGGCAGAGAGAGAGACGGTCTCTTCAGCTCCTAGCTCAGCTGCTATTAGCCTTCGGTACCTCAGCTTTGCTGCCCCCACTAAGCTTATAAGGCCCAAACTTTTTATTTTCCCCTCCCTAGCTCGTTTCTAACTGTGGTTCGGCTGGAGACGTGTCCCCCACTTCTCGGCTCGTCCCAGGTTAGGTCGTAGAAATGCTGGGTGTTGGTGAGGCTAAAGGAGCCTCTTCCAGACCTACAGACAGTTTCATTAAAGGGAAGTTTATTGTTTTGTCCAAATGTCGATCTTCGTCCACTTTGGTCCCACAATTAGCTAGGGAAAAATTCGGTCACACGCGGCAGAGCCCTGCATGCCGAGGGAAGGGCTAAAATACTATCCGAATCGCCTTGGTCTCGGGTAGGCACCGTTTGCGACTAGACTCCCCGCCAGCCCCGCATCTATCGACATGGTACGCTTAACACCTTTGATTAGGTTAAGATAGGAAAAAGGGGTTGAAATAAAAAGAAAAGAAAATAAGGATCGTCTAGACGAGTGTTTCTGTTCTGTCTGTTTCCTATTGAACCAGACCAAATAATAACAGGCGGCAACCACGTAAAGGACAAACTCTTCAAACTTGCCCTGGGGATCAACACGACCTGCGCTCTCCCTCAGAGCCATTCGCCAAACTGCACGCAGAACAGGAGAACAGAATAAGTGTTAAACTAGTCCTATTGATAACGTAAAAATGTGAAAATTAGGAGTAGACTAACTCCCGCCCAGGATTTACCTTAGCCATCACCTTTGAAGCTGCTATCTCTCGTCAGTCTGGTTATTATAAATTGACGTAGACGAGATGCTTTAACCAGATACTGGCGGTGTAAGAATATCCGCTACCCCATATAGTCCCATGGGTGTCGTAAGAGGCTAAACGCCTGCCAAGTGTGGCCACTTTGGCAAGCATCCACCTTATGAGGAAACTTATCGGAAAGGCCTTTGACTTTTGATAATGTGTAACCGTTTACGAGATGTAATGTTTTTTTTTCTGGAGACACGATATTGGATATTTTGACGGGGCTGACCTGACTACATAGCCGTTTATAAATATTGGTTGTTTTTGAGGAGAATATATTTTTAATTAATTGTGGTAGATCCCGCGTCTTTGCAGTTTTTGTATCAAAGTCTATATTCGAACTTAATAGAAGTAACCAACCCTGGGTTGCATTTAATTTACAACTCGTTACTTTAGTTAGGTACTTACTTAAGAGCATGGAATCATGAATTTCTGAAAGTGAAATTACGTATGTAGATACTCATTTACAATGTGGGTTTCGGGCTCCCGTTTATCCAAAAAGGTCATTGGAATATGTACCAGTAACATACATCTTATTCATTTCCAACCCATGTCTGTTCGTCGAATAAAATTGTTATAAGAATAATGTATTTTTCTATAAATGCTAGTTATAAATTTAAGAAAACAAAAATAAAACAAAAGAAATGGTGTAGTAAATAAATTAGAAAAATTGTAAAATATATCACTATACAACTTAAAATAAATATTATAATAATATTTACAACAATGTGTGTATGTTCTTGTAATTCAAAATCAACTTTTTGTAATATCATTCTTATTTAAATCAGAAAAGATGCCAAATATAATTTTGGTCTGAAATAAATTGCAGGTTTATTTTTTACAGGAACAGTTTATTTTAAATCAGTAAGAGTAACAAATGTGCACACAGTCCGAGATCCAAGGGAATGTTCGAGGCTATGAATTAAAGTAAAGAAGCATTGTCGACCCTGAGGCTGAAAATGCAACGTTTTCAGATAAAAGGGATCTCCGGTTCCAGTCATACATCATAAGAAGCCTTCTGACGTAGTGTAGACGGCCTTGACGGCTATAAGAAACCGAGATGGAATAATATACATCTCCATCGCACTTTTTCTTATCTTGCCACGAAAGATTTTTAAATGATGCTTCATTCTAATAGACGCTATTTCATTTATTTATTTTAATATATAATATGATATGTTTATCAATAATAATATACTAAGAAAGAAACTTCGCTCCAATCGGGTGCTCCACGACACTCACGCATGTTTTATTTATTATTCATGCTGTAGCTCTGGTAAAGTGTAAGTGTAGGTGAGCCAGTTTAATCTATCTATGTAAAATGAAGGTTTGCAGTTATGCGCGCATCACGGAAATACTACTGGATAGATTTCAATAAGGTTTTCTAAGTGTAATTACTTAGACACTTGGCCCTTATCTAATAAAGTTATTAAAGTTTTAAGAAACTACGATTTTTATACAGCGTTTTTCACACGGTCAACTGTACGTCGCTTGCTCTCGCGTTACTAATCCAGATAATTTATATATTTAGCTACAAATGGAGCAACGAATAATATTGTTTACAAAGAAATTTTGTAGCAAAGTATATTTTTGCTTGCGATTTTATAATGTTTTTTCCTTCGCTCATACGAAAACTTTGTTAATATATCAAAAACGTGGATGAAGTCACGGGTATCAGCTAGTTAGAAATAAAGACTGTAAGGCATTCTGTTTCCTTAACAACACCGTTGTCCGTGGGCTATTTTAGCTTTATTCGGACCTAGCCTTCGCTGAACTGTTATATCGCTTATATTGAAAATAAAGACGACGAATTTTTTCACACATTTTTTATTGAACTAATGAACACACACGCCATAAGATCTATGCTATTGTTTGTTTCACTACAATACAAAGAATTATAATCCGGTAAAGGGATTGCTTGACTCTCTATAAATAAAGATGTTACTACTGCTAGGAAATTTTTCGCAGAGCAAGATATTCGGCCCGGGTGTTAGCTTAGATAGCGTTATTTAATCTTCGTTTTGCATGTGGCGCTAGGACAGGGCGCCTTTTAGTCTGTAGTGAGTCACAAAAGAGTTTTTTTTTTAAAGAATAGGGTGACAAACGAGCACACAGTCCACCTGATGGTAAGTGGTTGCTGTGAACCATAGACATCTACATTTATCGTCAATAAAGAATCAAAATTCAGATGCGTCGCCACCCGTGAGGATTAAGATGGAATACCTCTATTCCAGTAAAATGGGTCTCCGCTTCTCTACACTCACTCTATGAAACACAGCAGCGTTAAGCTGCTATTTTACGCTGGTGTTCTGTGAGAGCGTGGTTCTTCCCCGGTCGAGCCGACCTATTCGTGCTACAACTATACTACTAATATAGCTACAGCATGGCTCTACCACGTATAAAACCGTAGATTGAAAAATACAACCTCGAAAGGACGTTCAAAAATCTTTAGAATAGGTCGGCTCGACCGTAAAATAACTAGTACCGGGTAAGTAATTAAACATAATTATTATATAAAAATAGGCGGTTCTTTTTACTTTTCAATTTGAATGAAATAACTAAATAATTCATGCTAAAACGTGATCTAGAAAAGGCCTATGATAGAGTGGTGAGGAATGAATTGTGGTCAGCACTGTCCATGAACGGTGTGAGCAGTATCCTCATACGAGCATTGCAATCTCTTTATAGGGATTCTAGTGCTTGTGTAAGGATAAACGGGGCATACACTGAATGGTTTAATATTGAAAAAGGTGTTAGACAGGGATGTGTAGCGTCACCGTGGCTGTTTAATCTGTTCATGGACAATTGTTTGACAGATTTAAAAGAGAATGAAAGTGGGTTGAGAATGAATGAGTTACTCGTCAAATGTTTTCTCTATGCTGATGACCAAGTATTACTTGCGTCTTCGGCCGAGGAGTTGCAGGAAATGGTAACTGCTATGAGTGGAGCTTTTGTTAGAAAGGGAATGAAGATGAATGTAAGGAAGACAAAAGTGATGGTGTTTGAAAAAGATGAGGCAGTGACAGACTGCAATATCGTGATTGAAGATGAACAAATTGAACAGGTGAAAGAGTTTGTGTATCTGGGGTCAAAGTTTACAAGAGATGGAAAGTGTGAGAGTGATATCGAAAGAAGAGTGAATGCAGGAAACATGGTGAATGGAGCTTTGCACTCCTTTATGAGCAGTCGGAAGGTGTCTAACAAGGCTCGTTTGGCTGTGCATGAGGGGGTGCTGGTTCCGACACTCATGTACGGAAGTGAAAGTTGGGTATGGCAGAAGAAACATGAAAGCAGAATAAATGCAGTTGAGATGAGAGCATTAAGAAGTATTATAGGAGTTATTTATTGTGGGTATTTGTGTATATGTATAAAATACTATTGTATGCATGTAAGTAGTAATGTAAATGTATATGTATGTGTATTGTATTTATTATCATTATATTATAATTTTGTATTTTTTTCCTTAAACCTTTAATTTTTTTTTTAATTATGAGTTTTGCACCCATCACTAGATTCTCTGCACAAACCAAAGGTAGACTGGTAGAGAATGCCTTTAGGCATTAAGTCCGCCGTTTTGTACAATTTTTGTGTGCAAATAAAGCTTAAATAAATAAATAAAATAAATAAACTGAGTGACAGGATAAGAAATAGTGAGATAAGGAAACGTTGTGGTCTGAAAGAAGATGTAGTGACAAAAATTGAGAAAGGTATGCTGAGATGGTTTGGCCACGTCGAGAGAATGAATGAAGAACGATTGACGAAAAAAGTGTATAAGGCGAGTGTGAATGAAAGTGTTGGAAGGGGTAGACCTAGGCGGACATTTCTAGACCAAATTAGGGACGTCTTGAAAAAAGGCCAGGTTAAGAGTACCCTAAACCGTAGAGCATGTATGAAGGGAATAATGAAAGTGGACGAAGCGAAACAAGTATGTAAGGATCGTAGCAAGTGGAAAGAAGTGGTCTCTGCCTACCCCTACGGGAAAGAGGCGTGATTATATGTATGTATGTATGTGTAAAACGTGATCAATGCAAAATCATTGAAAAGTGGGTCACAAGCGTAAATATGCTTAATATTTTCACTTTTGCCGCTCATTTTTCAACGCATTTGAAGCAAGCAATAAAGGAAAATCTCCTAAACGTACGATATGATTCGACGACATCTTCCGAGTAAAGTGAGTTGAATACATGACATACTGTGTAAACAGTAAGCTTTCATTTCTGCACTTTGCAAACAAAATAAATCAATATGGTAGAACCGTGTGATCTCGTAATAAGGGGTACAGAGTCGTGCCGAAGATTTTAGCGCAAAGAGTAGCTCCAAGGTAACGTTGTTCCAATACTACAAAAGCCTTGCTAAGCTATACAATAATTGATAGAATCAGGCGTTACTTTGCGGAAATCCATTATAATGGAGTTGTTATAAATGAATTTGCTTAATACCGAGTAAAGAAAGAAAATGATGTGTCCTGCCCAGTTTTAAGGGGGACCTCCCACCCTCCCTCAATCGCGCGCACTATACCCGTCGCCGTCAATCCCAGCACTACCATCCTCAGCACCACCACACTAGACAGGACACACCACTCTCGAAAATACGACACGTGTTTCGCCTCTACACGAGGCATCATCAGGTGAAGTAGACTCTGCGGAGGCTGGCCGCTAAGTGAGCGGCGAGCCGAAACTACTGCTATTTATACTACTAGCTAACGCAACCGCGCTCCAATTACGTAGCGAGCGATTACGTCATGCGATAAATCACCGCCTGACGTACGCCGATATTTGCTGTGAAATTAACAACAAACTACTGCGAAACGTCCGCCTACCCTACAACCACGCAAGCAAATGCTGACCACCGCACCGTGAGGGTGACAGACGACCATGTTGCGAGGCTATATATCATCACGGAGCAGGCTTAAACATGTTTAAGAGAGGCGAGTTGGAAATATTTGTTTGTTCATTCAGCAGTGCAACATTACCGTTATTATTTTTTAATATCTCTAACTGTTCCAACACACACAGTCGTAGCCCTTTATTACAAGTATGTAAGACTTTAAAGGAGTGGTCATTGGCTAGGCTGTGTCCAGTGTCTAAGAGATGTTTAGCAAAATGTGATTTATCGGGGTTACAATTCCTGTACGCGGCTAAATTCGGCTCTTTATAACGTGTTTCGAAGTTGCGACCAGTCTTACCTACGTAAAAGGCTTGGCATTCGTCACAAACAAGTTTATAAACACCAGACTTTAGACCAATATCTAACATATCTTTATAGTTACAGATATTCCTAAGTGAATTGTTTGTTTTGAATGCCACGTACACGCCACTCTGTCGAAGAGTGTTAGCTATTTTTTCAGATATAGAACCTAAGTAGGTCAAACTGCCAACATATCGACGATCATTTTGAGGTTTAACCACGTACAGAGAATTGCGTACGACAAGTTTTTGTTTCTTTTTTATTACATTGTCAATGATATTCTTTGAATAGCCGTTAGAGACTGCAATTTTTGTCTGTTTTTAAGTCACTAAAGCAGAGAATAAGGGACAATGATCTTATTGTTACTAAAGCCGACAAGGGCAATACTGTTGTTATTATGGATAATAGCGGGCACAGAACACATGTACCCTGACGGGGAGAACGAAAACTTCATACAATAAAAATGCTAACAGCTTGCAACACTAGCGCGCCAGTTTTTGATCCATGAACTAACAGATGTGAATGTGTGCGTGTGTATATGTATAATGCTCATTGCCCACCCCCACATTCAATATTCTATTTTTAATCGTAATATATTAACTAGTAACTACTATTTCCATTCCAATTTTCTACGAATGTAGAAATTACATTCTACATTAGTAAAAAATTGGAATGGAAATAGTAATAAATGAATAACACTTTGGAAATTTTAAATATTTAATAACACAAACCTTAAGAGGATGATTAAAATTAACAATTAGCTATGCATTGATACATAAGTAGAAAATTGGAATGGAACACGGTTAATAGTTTTTCAGGAATAAAACAATTATTTTCATGGAGATTTAAATATATTATTGTCTAGTAATATTATTGACACAGAAATAAACTTGGACACTCAATTTTAGATGTTATAGACGCATCTTAGAGCACATCGTTTTCAGTAATCCATTATTATTCGTTAAACATCTTCATTAAGTAAAACAACTCTAATAAATCACCATAAATTAAATATTCACTGGGTAATAACACCACACTTAAGTTATTTTTCTACGAAATATACTAAATCGACATCAGTTTTGAATTTGGCTTAGAAAAAATAAATAAAACTAACTCAATTTAATTTGAAAATGATTTGAAACATGCCCGTTTAAAATAATATCTAATTGATGTAAAATGAACTTTGAAACTTCTTCTTTTCTTAATTTTATGAATATGTAATAAATAATAATCTAGTTTACGTTTTTATTTCACAACAGCCAAAGATACATTTATATTTTCGGCTACAGAGCTTGTTGCACAGAGTAATCATTTCAATCGGACATAAAAATAATCGGAACATATCATTTTATTTATACTTTCATGGATTAAACAACTTATATTTGTTATGTATATTACAAAATATATAGTTTATAATTTATAAGATAAGTTAAGATATTTTTTAATGGGCAGGCGACAAAGATATTAAAATGAAAAAATAAAAGTTCCTAAACTGTAATTGAAATACAATGCGTAACATGGTTCAAAAGTGATTTCTCTTTCTTGGGTATAGCGCTGTCTCTGTTTCGCTTATTTTGCCCGATGATTGCATCGGCTCTATAGAGACTTGACCCCCTATGATAGCGGGTATAGCCAGAAAGTTAACGATGTTATCCAAGGTGATGACTTTGAGCTATTGAAGTCTGACCCCACCAAAAAGTTTACTTCGGATATTAAATTATGAATACAACAGTCATCATATATTTTTCCCGACAACAACGTGTCTCGCGGCAGTCTTGTTCCAATGAATCCTCAAGCACCCATTTTATATGGGTTACCTAAAATACATAAAAACATGTTCCTATTCGTCCAGTTGTATCATATATAGGTGCACCAGCTTATTTGCTAAAAAGTTAAACTTCCTTCTGCGGGAGAAATCTGGATTCAAACCAATATTTTATTTATTATTATTTTTATAATCACAGATTTCTATTACAATATTGTGTTTCACCAAAAGCACGCAGGTTAGGTGGTTAAGTATGTATCAAATTGGTTTTTGAAATATTTTGTATTTATACGGCGATCGATATTATTTTTCTGCACGAGCCGTGGTAACAAACAACCACTCTCGACGATATTCGAGCCCGGAGTAAATAAAGTAAGCGCATACATATATGCTAAATCCCAAAACAAGAATGTAATTTTAAATCTTTAAAAAAGATTCTTAATAACCAATCACAGCGCGAGGAGCTTAGGCCTCCATCCGCTGCCGGCATGCTTCGATAAGCTATCTTTCTCGGACTCATGGCTACACATAAGACTTTTTTATCGTATTAGTTGGTAAACTTTATTCACGTCTGGGAATTGTTTACAACCGCTTAATTCGCTTAGCGATTTGCAGGTGTTATTAAAAATTACTCAATAAATACGTGATTAAAATTTCAGATTGCCAAAAGTATATTTTTGGGAATAAAAAAAATATTTTTGGACGTCTGTTAATACTTTACAGCCGACAAAAACGTCTGGGATTATTTTTTTTTTAAATATATAAAAACTAAACTAAATTAAAATGCTAATGTTATATGCTGCGCAGTAAGAAAATAACCGCAAACGCTCAGCCAGACTCACGGGACTGGATACGCCAATTGACGAAATTATATTATATCACAATTTCAACTTGCCCATTGGACCTTCCCAAAATTCGTCGCCAGCTCTCAGGCTATATGTTTTTTATCGAATGATCAAAATATAATTAAAACATGGCAGAATTTCAAACAATATTTCATCTTTGATTTTACGAGTACTAGAGTTCTCGTACTTCCTAAAGGATAGCATTATCAAAAGCACTGAAACACGTGTTTCTTACTTCTTGATCTTACGCCTTGTACAATCTTTTATATATCCACATTTTAAGGATGAATAAGGGCAGATTTTTTTAGTTCTTTTTAAGTTTTCTCACCACTGTGTTTCGTATGGTGAGTGTAGAGAACCGGAGACCCTTTTTACTGGAAACGAGGCATTCCACCTTAGTCCTCACGGGTGGCAACGCATCTGCATTTTGATTCGCAAACGAGGATAAATGTAGATGCCCATTGGCCACAGCAACCACTTACTGGTGTACTGTGTGCTCGTTTGTCACCCTATTCTATAAAAAAACTACCATGCAAGTCAGAAAGCCATTTTTCCCACGCTAACATTGTACGCTCATATTAACACTTTAAGGTTAGATATTTGAAAAATGCGAATTACATTATTTTAATCCAAAAGTAATGGCACCAATTTTCAAGATTAATTTATTTAATAATTTTTCAATATACAAATATGAAACCGTTCCAAAAAAAAGTCGTACAAAATTAAACACCTTTCACAAATTTTATTTTTCAAAATCTTATCTCAGTGTCTATGTAATAAATGGAAGCTAATGGAAGCCACAATTTCATGTTTCTATGTATATGATATATAATAATATTTTTGAAACAAAATTCGTACCCTCGTCTTAAGAACCAATGGATTTTTGAAAAAACTAAATATTAGAATTTTTTTAATTTTAATATGTGTATATAAGCTTCCAACAACTAGCGATATAGGTGTGATATGGACGTTACGCATCCAGAGTAGTGCCACCATGGGGGACGGAATTAAAGAGCTTCTGAAGGACTTAAAGCACCGGTTTTCCACCCGCTTTCAGAAGCTCAACTGTAATTCTATCTTCGCCCGAAGACTTGCTGTTGAAAGGTGTCGGAAAGTCATTATGACGTCCGGAATATTGTCGAATAAGACTTGCTCTTGGATCGTTACTCACATTTGTGTGTGGCTCTAACGATGCCTTGTACAGTAGCCCATAGAAAATCTCAATCTCATTAAAAATCTAAGGTGTCCCAGAAACGATGCTGCCACATTCGGTCTTCAGCTTTGACAGTTTGCTCTTTCTGTCAGATAGATCTCTGGCGAAGAATTTGGAGCCCTGGTTTCACTCAATCGCTTTTTCAATTTAAGCTGTATTAAAATTACGTAAGTCCCGCCGCATGCATTTGGAGATCTGTTCAGTTGCATATATGCTGTCAAATCTGCATAAGACTGCAGCTTCCTTTCCCGTCTAACGCCTATGCCGGTAGTTCTTGGGGGCAATAAGCTCAAATTGTTGAAGTGTATGTTTACCTGGGACAAATAGTGCAAATAGAAAAGTCCAACTTCGAGAGATCAATCGACGGATTTAACTCAGCTGGGCAGTTTTCGGGAGATTACACTTCTTCTAGTCTGGAATACCTCAAAACAGATCGAAACTAAAACAGGAAAAAATAAAAAACGCGGTAGCCATATCGCTTGCTAAGCATGACCACTAAGGCAAAATCTTCCTGTGAGTCAACACATCAAGAGGCCTTTGTTCAATATTGGATTTTCATAGACTGTACTAAATGGATGAAAGATACACAATGAATTTAAGTACAAGTAACATATAATAGGGGCCCCCTTGATGACGATTCGAGTAGTTTATCTACTCGATACGTCATCAAGGCACAAAGGAAATTTGTGTTTAGAAAGGAAATCATTCATTGCATAAAATTTGTAAGTATCGGTTGGTATTTCACATAAAATATTACGTTTTCATAATTTTTAAATACATATTTATTGCTTAAAGTGAAATGAGCTTAAAATTGCGTTGTTGGTCTTTTAAACTATTCCTCCATATATGAGGCTTGTTTTTTATTATAATGAAATAGTAAATTACTTTTTCATAGAATAAGGGTGACAAAAGTATGAACACTCGGTCTACTTGATCGTAAGTAGAAGCTATGGTACGTAGTATATTTATTTTTAATTCAGAATCAAAACGCAGATGTGTAGTCACCCCGAAACGGGTTTAAATGGAACGCCTCGTATTCAGTGAAAACGTTTTCTACACTCACCATACGAAACATAGCAGCATTTACGCTGATATTATGTGAGAACGTGGTCTTACCGCGGTTGAGCCGACTCATTCGTGCTACGACTCCAATATAGCTCCAGCGTGGCTCTACCCCGAGGAATGAATATATGATATTTTCATATATTTAACACAAATATTTTTAAATATTAATAATATGTTATTACTAACTATTTTAAAGAAAATTTTATCTTTTTGCCACACATATATCGTAAATACTATTAACTTTGTCCAATCTACTAAAAGTTCAAAATTCAAACTAAAACACATAAATTAATGTACTGCTGTTTGAATTCAAGTTGGTAAAAAGGTTAAAGAAGGAGAAGAGATACAATCAAGATATGTTAATAGCTAAGAAGTGGTATTATTACACATTTTGAACAACCAACTTCAATATAAATAACATTAGAACATCATTAATGTAGTCGAACGCAAAGAAATACGCATAATTAAGGATAACTCAAAAATTACTGGTCAGCTCTTGATCAAATTTATATGGGACCAAAAAAGTTCTCAGGTAACACACAAAAAATATTGTCGAATTGAGAACCTCCTCTTTTTTTAAAGTCGGTTAAAATAGTAAGTAGATAAATTAACTGAGTTTCAAAGACGTCCACGTTATTATAAGCTTAATATTTCTCGATGTTGCATATTTATCTTCCTCACATTAAACAATAATGTTCTTATTATCAGCAAATTACTAATACTTTGCACAATACCTCGATGTATTCTACTACCAACTAATATCAAATAATTCAATTTTTTTTTCTCACGACACCTTACCCTACAGTAGAAGCGGACGTAAGAAAGGCGCTTAATGATACAGATTATTTTACGTGGTAGAGCCATGCTGCAGCTATATTAATGGTATAGTTGTAGCACAAATGGGTCGGCTCGACCGGGGAAAGACCACGCTTTCACAGAATATCAGCGTAAAATAGCAGCTTAACGCTTCTGTGTTTCGTATGGTGAGTGTATAGAACAGTAGACCCATTTTACTGGAAACGAGGCATTCCATCCTAGTCCTAAGGGGTGACAACGCATCTGCATTTTGTTTTATAATCGAGGATAGATGTGAATGTATGAGCCACAGCAACCATTTACCATCAGGTGGACTGTGTGCTCGTTTGTCACCTTTATCCTATGAAAATGACTCTCACACGCGGACGTAAGGTGCATTTTGATTAATACGCGCGCAGCATTAATTTATTTTCTACGATTTAATCGTAGGCTACTTTAACGAAGTTTGTATCCAAGGCCTGCAAAGTATTATGAACATTAGCGACATTTTAGCTAGGTTTTATCTCGTAAGTTTGCTATCAGAGAGAGATTCTTCTGTTCTAGTACTATTTTTTATTCTGTGGTATCACCATCAAACTGTAATAGCTGTATATATTTATAAATTATGAAATTTTAATTTTTGATACAATTAATATGAAAATAAAACATTGGGGTTTCATGTAGCGAAATATTTCCTGTCAAAAAACTAATCATGTATTTCCTATAACAAAATTAATCATGAGAGGTCTATGTCCAGTGCTATGCAATAAGTGTCGGTTGGTACTTTTTATTTATTTATTTGTTAAACGTTTGTCCAACATGCTTTTAGTCAATTTTGTCTAAACAGCTCTTTGGCATTAAGCCAATAGTCCTATAAAGAAAATAATTCAATCAACAAAATGAATTCATTAAGTAGTAAAATAAAGATTTATATCACGTTTCTCTTTTGTTTGTGTCAGGCAGTTTCCTCAAAAATAACTTCAATCTGTATATCTAAGAAAATGAAGGAGATGGGGATTGGTGCCAATAAACAAAATTGTTTGACGGATATTATTCAGATGATGCAAAATAAAAAAAACAATCTGATTATCAGTAATAATTTATTGGGCCTAACGGAAATTTCTGAGGATTTTTCAGTCAATTAATTTTTTATAGAACTTAAGTAAAAAAAAAACACAAAACAGAAAAGACAACATTATTTTACTGGATTATTTGCCACAATAGTTTAATATGAATTAATTTCATTGCCTCATAGCTTCAGTCGAATACAAACGTTATTTTCTCTTCCAATATAAAGAATATTTGAAAGAATTTACTTTCCGCCGGTACTAAGGCATGCAATCTGGTTTTGACGAGATCAAGATCTCGTCCATATTTTACGAGACTTAATTTTTGTACTAGATCTCGCGAATTGCGAGATTGGAGATCGCGCGGCTGCGCGCAAATTGGGATAAGAATCACTGCCGCGCTGTGCATGTACTCACGGCACAGCGCAAACGCAGTGGGGATGGCGGCAGACCGGGCCCGGCTCGCTGTCATCGTTACTATGCCGGCAGGCGTGCTTTTGTTTACTAATCACAACGTAATTTCTGGCGTAATTTTAAAACTCGGCACACCTAGTACCTACTAATGGTCGAGGAGTTCCAGTAACATTCACCAAAGTATACCTTTAGGTCACTCTATCAAGCCCGGAGGTAAGTTTTCATCGTAACTAACAAAACGAGGCGAAACCTGGCACACCTAGTTGTACTCTTCGAGGAGTTCCAGTAGCATTCACAGAAGTACATCTTCAGGTCACTTCGTCGAGTTCTGGGGTAAGGTCTCGTCATAACTAACATAACAAGCATAATCACGGCACGCCTAGTTCTACTCGTCGAGGAGTTCCAGTAGCAGGTATCGAAGTACACCTTTAAGTTACTCCATAAAGTCCAAGATGTTTGAGTATACTTATAGAGGGTATTTTTGAAACTCTCCCGAAAACGAAGACAGACGACAATACCAACTATACCTTTGATGATGGGTGAAATGTAAATCGATCCTGATGAAAAAAAATCATCTTTTCTGATCTGATGAACTGATCTGAATAGGTACATAACTGAATACATCGAATAATATACATACCTACACGATGAACAAAATCGCATAACTCTAACCTTGGTTACATTTCATTTAAGTATTTTTTTCATTAGCGCGGAATCGAACCAGTTATTTGGGTTATTTAACCTGTGAATTCGAATTAAAGTGTCTACGTGGGGACAAACACAGTGGCAAAATAGTAGGTTAAGTACATACATACATACATACATATAATCACGCCTCTTTCCCGTAGGGATAGGCAGAGACCACTTCTTTCCACTTGCTACGATCTTTACATACTTGTTTCGCTTCGTCCACTTTCATTATTCCCTTCATACATGCTCTACGGTTTAGGGTACTCTTGACCTGGCCTTTTTTCAAGACGTCCCTGATTTGGTCTAGAAATGTCCGCCTAGGTCTACCCCTTCCAACACTTTCATTCACACTCGCTCTATACACTTTTTTCGTCAATCGTTCTTCATTCATTCTCTCGACATGGCCAAACCATCTCAGCATACCTTTCTCAATTTTTGTCACTACATCTTCTTTCAGACCACAACGTTTCCTTATCTCACTATTTCTTATCCTGTCACTCAGTTTAACTCCTATCATACTTCTTAATGCTCTCATCTCAACTGCATTTATTTTGCTTTCATGTTTCTTCTGCCATACCCAACTTTCGCTTCCGTACATGAGTGTCGGAACCAACACCCCCTCATGCACAGCCAAACGAGCCTTGTTAGACACCTTCCGACTGCTCATAAAGGAGTGCAAAGCTCCATTCATCATGTTTCCTGCATTCACTCTTCTTTCGATATCACTCTCACACTTTCCATCTCTTGTAAACTTTGAACCCAGATACACAAAACCTTTCACCTGTTTAATTTGTTCATCTTCAATCACGATATTGCAGTCTGTCACTGCCTCATCTTTTTCAAACACCATCACTTTCGTCTTCCTTACATTCATCTTCATTCCCTTTCTAACAAAAGATCCACTCATAGCAGTTACCATCTCCTGCAACTCCTCGGCCGAAGACGCAAGTAATACTTGGTCATCAGCATAGAGAAAACATTTGACCAGTAACTCATTCATTCTCAACCCACTTTCATTCTCTTTTAAATCTGTCAAACAATTGTCCATGAACAGATTAAACAGCCACGGTGACGCTACACATCCCTGTCTAACACCTTTTTCGATATTAAACCATTCAGTGTATGCCCCTTTTATCCTTACACAAGCACTAGAATCCCTATAAAGAGATTGCAATGCTCGTATGAGGATACTGCTCACACCGTTCACGGACAGTGCTGACCACAATTCATTCCTCACCACTCTATCATAGGCCTATTCTAGATCTACGAATGCGCAGTAGACTTTCTTGTTTTTAGCCAAACACTTTTCGGCTATGCACCGCAAGGAAAAGACCTGATCCGTACATCCCATTCCCTTTCTAAATCCCGCTTGTGCATCCCATACTTTCTCGTCTGTTTCATTCACAACCCTTTCAATCAACACTTTCGCTAACAACTTACCGACGACGCTGAGAAGGCTTATACCACGGTAATTTATGCAGTCCTGCCATGACCCTTTTCCCTTATACAATGGCACGATTACCGCTTTGCACCAGTCTCCCGGTACTTGCCCATTTCGCCAGCACAGATTGAAAAGGCGGTACAGCTCACTAGCCACCAGGCCCTGTCCAGCCCTCAGCATCTCGACGGTAATCCTGTCATACCCTGCAGCCTTACCTAATCTCCTACTTTTCAACGCTTTCACTATTTCATCCATGCTTATCTCATTTTCATCAACATTGATATTAGTTTCCGTGGAAGGTGGCAGATGCTGTACCTGCACTTCCTCTCTTTCAAACAAACCTTCAAAATAATCTTTCCATCTCTTTAACACACATTCTTCACCTTTTATAATGCTCCCATCTTGACTCCTGATTGTATTCAGTTCCGAGGTAGAAGTTTTTCCTCTGGCTGTTTTGATGGTTTTCCAGAAAAACTTAATGTTTGACTGGAAATCTTCAGTTAGCCTCCTATCAAAATCATCCTTTCGTTCTTCTTTATTTCTAGACACTATTTCTTTCGCTGCTGTTTTCAATCTTTTATACTTCGTTCTTGCTTCCTTTATCTCGTCATCCGTTGCCTTTTGAACTTTTTGGTTAGCTTTTGTTGCTAACCAATCCAACCACGCTTTTTTCTTTTCTTGCACAACCCTTTGTACATCTTTATCTATCCACACGTTATCATTCTTTCTTCCCTTCCTTCTTTTAGCTACCCCGCATACCTCAATAGCAACATTTACGACCCCTTTCTTAAATGTCTCCCACAAATCTTCAATCACTCCTATCTCTTCTATCCCTTTAAAACTTTCTTTCAGTTTCTCTACATACTCGTCTTTCTTTTCTTTTCTTGTAGATTCTCCAATTTTACTCTGCCCAAAACACTCGTAGGCTCGGCCCCTCGGTGTCGCCACCGTTTAAAGAGGCTACGCATACGGGCTATGACCAGGAAGTGGTCTGTGTCGAGGCCTACACCGCGGTTTGCCCGAGTGTCTAGCACTTTCTTCCTCAGTCATTCATCTACAATTACAAAATCTTAAAGAAATACTTCAAGCAGGCTTCTCCCATTGTCATTCACTCTCTCGTCCCCAATCGTACCCAGAACTCCTTCATACCCATCACGCTTTACTCCAACCCATCCATTAAAGTCCCCTAACATCACGATCCGTTCATTTTCTCCGCATTTATTCAAGACCTCTCTCATGCTATCCCAAAATTCCTCTCTCTCTTGTTGTGATTTTAATGACCCACCTCCACGTATATCCGTCGGTGCATAGACCCCAAGGATAAACAAGCGAGTGAGTCAGACTTTTAACCTAATCCAGAGGAGTCTTGGGCTTACACATTCATGCTCCATCACACATTCAACCATTCGAGATGAAAGAATCACACCAACACCTTGACAGCCTCGGCTGGTTTGGGGGACTCGCGACCAGTATGCCGTGTAGTCCCATAAACCGTGGTGTTACATCCTTTCCTCTTGGTTTCGTTCACGCACACAATATCAGTGCAACGTTCATGCATCATCTGACATACTTCAACTACCTTACCATCCATTCCTCCTCTTACATTCAACGTAGCGAAGCGGCTCTCCGTGGGCCGCTTTTCGCCCCCACGAGAAACGAGACGTGATGGGTGGCGAACCACATCGCCACCATTTTGGAGTACATAAGTTAGGTATTTAGACAAGTGTTGTAAATTATTAGGTATTGTGATATGGCCCACTAGGCTAGTGGGCGCGCGGCCCGCTGATAGTGGCACTAGCTGCGGGCCGCGCAAATTCAGCGTTCGCGCGTACATTGACCCCTAGTCAGGTGATTGTAACTCATTAATTCCACTGCTGGTTTTATGTTTAAGTATTTTCATGATTTTTTTTATGAAATTATCGTTTCATTTAGCTGACTAACATGATGGAGCGTGAATAAAGTTAATAAAACGTGAAAAGATGATTTTTTTTCCTCGGGGTCAAATTTATTTGTGACCCATGTGCTAAGGTGTAGTACTTACTATCATCTGTTTTCGTTTTAGGGAGCATTTCACAAACACCCGGTATATAAATCCTCCGTACTTTCAGTGAAACAAAATATTGTAATAAAAGTCTGTAATTATAAAAATAATAACCTTCGTCAAGTATGTATCAAATTTGGTTTTTGGAATATTTTGTATTTCTACAGCGATCGATATTTTTGCTGCCTATTACCGCTGCCGTAAGCAAACGATACAGTTATCCACTCACGACGGCGGCCGAGCTTAAAGTGCGAGTGAGCTCGGAGGGAAAGTGTATTTAGTAAAATAAATTATTACAAGCCTGCTTAAAACACCGAAACTTTCTCAGTGGAAAAAAAATTATAACTAAACAAAACAAAATCAAACTGCCATTTACATTCCATGGCTTTCCACATGATAGGTGAAGAGATAAAAAGTTGATTGAGTTAAACAATTGGTATTTTCAAAAGTTATCGTATTTCTTCCTCCATGCTGACCTGATAAATCTACACACATCATTTATCTTTCTGACAGTGTGTTTTTTTATATTATTTTATATGTTCAATATGATTGTTAGACACGATTTCATGCGATAAAAGTTGAAATCTTGATTTTTAGGCGCTAGTAAAACATACCTACGCGCATTGCGCTTAAGGCATGCAAAAATCTCAAGCATTCTAATCTTTTTATCTTTTAAATTCAAAACGCATGGTAATGCATTATTTTAACTGATTTTACTACGCACGCACATATTTAAGGGTCGATCGGTAGGCAAAAACGTTATCGCCCATAAAGCACATTCAAATTCGGATAATTTTAATTAAAAGTAGAGTTTTAAGTAGAAGCCCGATTTACTCTTAGTTTCAAAATCTGCAATAACGCTTTATCATTACTTATAATATTTGAACTTAAGTTCAAAATTTTGCTACTTTTTGAAAAACAACCATTATATTAACCCATTTAATTCTATATATTTTGTAAATATATATATATATATATATATATATATATATATATATATATATATACATCATTTCTGTATGAGAAATGCTTTTCGTATTTTTTTTTTCATTATCATGTCTATTGTAATCGTCTTCATCGTTATATTACTGCCCTTAGTTTGACTGGCAGAGAATTCTTTAAGCATTAAGTCCGCCTTTTGTCCCCATATATTATGTAAGGTTCGATAAGGATTAAATTAGTAAATAAATAAGAAACCCGCATTCCTTAAAAATAACCAAACTTCGCTAGATATTTTACAGATATTGTTTATCGATTCTTGTTGGGTAACAACTTGTTAGAAAAGGCCGAGTTAATACTGATGGCTATGACTAACAAGAGTCGTTATGAAACTTTATTTGAGATCAGTCAAACGTATCCCTTCTAAGACACTTGGGGTCACACTGAGTAGAAAACTAATTGCGTCACATTGTCTACGATGGCAAGAACTTTTGTTAAATAATGGAATAATGTTAAAGCCAATAGATTTATGAGAAATACAATTTCACTACAACATAACAAGTCTGAATGATATGACTTGCGTGAATACAAATAAATTCTTGTGTAAGACAAATCAATTGAAGTATCTCTTAGGTGATATCATAATACTGGAGGTTATTAGTTTTCTTTTTCTTAACGTATTAACACGTTAGATTTGAGGTTAGCTGACTTTTGACCGGACAGTTTTACCAAGTTAAGCAATTTTTTGCCATTGAAGATCAAAAATTTCGAATTGTGGCTGATCTTTCATAATACAAAATCTTACTTAAACATCTTTGCGTCAAAGTTTTGACAACTTGGCAACACTGGAAATAGAATTAACTGATTTGATTTATTAACAACAAGCTTTATCACTCCTTAGATCGAGATGGCCCTTTCTAACAATACGATGGCATGTAAAAAGTACCCTCGCACTCCCCCCCCCAACCCCATGGGTTCCGCCTTGTCGTGGTAGGAGGGTTAGAAGTTGTAGTTGTAGAATTGAAGAGTGACGGTACTTTCGCACTGGTTATGCAGCTCTCCATTGTTCCAAAGTCTATTAAAGGACAATGTTAAAACTCGCCTAAGAACCAACATAAATATGACAATTACCAAAATAATTATCCTTAATTATGCATTAGATAATATTCATTACATAGTAACGGACACTTCTGACTTGTGAAATCAAAATAAAAAGGACTTTTTTAAATTTTGAACTTTGTACTTATTTTTTAATACTATTGTGCTGCGTTTATAGCCCTATGTGATTTGGCCAATCGCACAATACTTTCACTCACACATTTCAAAGTAGTCATAAACTCAAATATATTATGAAAACGATTACATTTCAAAATAAACCTCAGACTAACACTTTCACTGTCCGGTTTTCAAACACAATAGTAAGACAATAGCAATGATCTATATGTAGTGCACGGGACAGCGAAAAGGTTAATATATGCCACAAGGAACTGGGGTACAGTGAAATCAACTATTTTCATTTAAAATAATGTAACGAGCTTGGGGTTCGAGACAATTAAAAACTGCCGATTGAATTACCAAAATTGACACTTTAATTACACAACACTAATTACAATCTAAAACCACACTAATAATAAAACACAATCACATTAGTTCGCAGTTATTTCGCTTTGAAGTGTTCTCTTGTATCGCCAATTCAATACTGCCTTGGTCGTGGTCTATACCGGCCTTACATAGGGCCTCAGATAGTTTCCAGAACCTTCTACTGAAGCGACATCTAGAATGTTCGAGTACATATCGATCCCGATTTTTTTAGAAGGATCTTGACTCTCCTAGTTCTGCTACTCGACACTAGAGGGCGCTAGTGTAACTAGTGTTGCCACGTAGAAGACATTAATAGTGGCACGCAACACTGCCCCCTCCTAAGACATGCTCGTCCCGAGCATTATTGGCCCCATAATAACGCGCCAGTCGATCCACATGGACGATCTTAGGAGTACCTCTGGCACCTTTCTGTATCCGGTAGGTTAGGTCATTCTTCCTTCATTCGTCACAATCCGGTACGGTCCATCCCATTTACCTAGAAACTTAGGAGATTTCCCTTTGCTGCGAGCTGGATTGTGTAACCACACTAGTGAACCTTCGTCAAACCCTTTGTTGTTCATTTTGCGGTCATACCATGTTTTCATCTGCTCAGACGTTTGCTGGCCCGACTGTCTGACATGCTCATAAATGTCAGTCATTTTGTTCCGCAAGTCATTTGCATAATCGGTTATACTGCGTGGGGCATCAGGTGGTATTCCGGTGATCAGGTCTGCAGGCAGCCGTAATTCTCTCCCAAAGTTTGCGAAAGCTGGCGTCACTGATGTACTTTCGTGAACAGCGCTTCGATATGACAACAAATACGGTTGTATGTGCCTGTCCCCGTCTCGTTGCTGTTTTTCCACAACTTTCGCCAGGTACCTTTCTAATGTCTGATTAAATCGTTCTACCATTCCATCAGATTGTGGGTGGTAAGAAGTTGTTCGTGTTTTATGAGTACCCATAACTCGGAAAGTTTCTTGGAATATTTGAGACTCAAAATTCTTTCCTTGATCGCTGCGAATCTCTAAGGTTACTCCAAAACGACAGAAGACTTCATGAACTAGTTTATTTGCAACTGTTAAAGCTTCTTGATTTGGAATGGCGAAGACTTCTGGCCACTTAGTGATGTAATCCATCACAACCATGAAATACTTGTTACCACTTTCACTTTCCGGAAACGGCTCCGCAGCGTCAATGGCTATCCTCTCCCATGGTGCACCAACATTGTACAATTTCAATGCGCCTCTACTACGAGTTTGAGGTCCCTTTATAGCCGCACAACTTATACATTTGCGGCACCAGTCCTCGACATCGTCAAGACAGTGTACACAGTAAAATCTCGCATCTTCAGTAGAGTTCGTTTAATTCGCAGGTCGCCTACTGAACAACTACTATGGTACAGCTGTAGAGCATCCGGTATTTTAGCTTTAGGGACAACCATTTGCAAATGACAATTGTCTCCCCGACCATTTTCCCATTTACGGAACAGGACTCCATCCTGAATCAGCAAGCTGTCCCATTGGGCCCAAAAGCTTTTCGTGGTCGAACTCATCGCTGAGACGTCGCTCCACTTGGGCTTAAGAGCACTGGCCTTTATCCATTCCAGAATCGGCTTAATGTCCGAATCTTCCTGCTGTGCATGTTGTTAGCTGTCCTTCCACTCATTGCTGAGCTGGTCGGTCCTGAGTATCCTCACAGATACTATTTCCTTACCCTTTTGCCTTGTACAATGCTTGCAATCTTCAGGACACGGTCTTTTTGATAATGCATCTGCGTTGTTATGAGATTTTCCGCTGCGCAGGGCGGTGCTGTTAGCCGCACTACCCTCTCGAGATCGATCACCTTCCCTTTCTACAGTTCGCTTAGGGCAGCTTAATCGAAGATGGCCCATCTCCCCACAGCCGTAGCACCTAGGCACGTATCCTTTACTGCGGTTACGAATTGTAGCTGCTGCAACGTCCCTGACGTGGTGGGAACGATGATCATGCCGCACGGCTTCCACCTCCAGTGCATGGGTCAAGGCATCCTTAAGCTTCTCGTGGTGCCCGAGCCTCACAGCAGCTCTGACTTCAAGGTCGCGGATGCCGTCGATGAATGTCTGCACCAGGTTCCCTACAATGAGCGCAGGTACAGACTGGTACGCTTTTCGAACCAGCTTCTCCACCTCAAAGGCCTACTGCTGCAGATTTTCGTTACAGCGTTGCACGCGATCTTTGAGCTGCGCACGAAAGACGTGTTCCAGGTGAGCATCGCCATATCTCACCTCCAATGCCTCAAGGAGCTGCTCGTAAGTCACTTCCTTACCAAGAGCTTCCAGAACAGTTAAGGCCTGGTTGCGCAGGCCTAGGGTGAGAGCAGTCATGAACTGACTTTTATTCCAGTCGTTCGCTTTCATGTCAGCCTCGAACTGCATTTTGTAGGCCGACCAGGAAGAAGTCCCGTCGAACGGTGGCACTTTGAATCCACGTAGCGAAGGTGTTGTGTAGCTACCACGGGAGCTGTAACTCCATCCCCAATTTTGAGGTCGTTCAGCGTTTTATTCACGTCAACCAACACGTTGTCAACCCGATTTTTCAATTGGTCGATTCGGGTTTCAGCTTCCGACAGGTGGTTGTCATGTTGAGCAACCCTATCCTTCACCTCCTTTATCTCTTTCCCGAAGGTAGCGTGAAGGTCCTTCATGAGGAGCATCTGCTCTTCCTTATCGAATTTGAGCTGCTTTTCCAAGCAACGGGCCTGTTCCTTCTGTCCGCGCTGCAGCTGCTCTTCCAACCGACGGACCTGTTCCTCCTGTCCGCGCTGCAGTTACTCTTCCAACCGGCGAGCCTGATCCTTCAGCATCATCATCAGAGCACCAAAGTCAGGTGCTGCAGATGCAAGAGCTACTGACGGGCCGGCCTCCGTGGTCAGTAGCTGGCCCTCCGACGTTTGCGGCGTTGCATCACCAAATCGTCTCTGGTCCGTCTCCTGGAGGCGTTGACTTCGGGTACGGATACCCTCCGTGTCGTCTTTAGGTAAAATCGGCATAATTGATCCCACTTTTGACACCAATTGTTACCAGCTTATATAGGGCCTCAGATAGTTTCCAGAACCTTCTACTGAAGCGACATCTAGAATGTTCGAGTGAATATCGGTCCCGAAATTTCTGGAAGGATCTTGACTCTCCTAGTTCTGCTACTCGATACTAGAGGGCGCTAGTGTTACTAGTGTTGGCATGTAGAAGACATTAGTAGTGGCGCGCAAAAATAACAATACTATTGTCACCTCATTTGGAAATCAGCATTGTGCCACGCAAGAAAAAGTCAATAACGTTGACAGATGACAACAAGTCAAAATAGATAGACGTCAGACGTGCTATAGTTTTGGTTTCGTTTTGAAAAAAAACATTTTTGTAAATGTTTTAGGAATCTAAGTGCACTCTGTAGTTGGTTTGTTGCGATAAGTTTGTATAAATTACGAACAACGGCTTGAACAACGGATATCGATACTCTTCTTTAGCGACCTACCTGGCTTGAATCAGGGACTTTAACCAAATGAGACTGTTTATTTTGTATTTATTTGGTATGAATAAAATAAATACCTAATCACAACCTGAGTTTTATTTACCGTATAAATGCTAGGCTAAGACTGAACTGCTTTCATTGGCAATAACAGAGTAATGTTTCATAAACATAAAACATAACCTCAAAATCTCTAGGATAACTGCAAATATCAAAGTTTTCAATTTGTTCTAATTATTAAGAATTATTCTATATTTTTATAATATAATTACTAGCTAACTAATAAATATCTTCTTATAATAAGCATTATTAGTCCAACATTTTTAATAATTGATTTTCTGATCTATCTAGTTGAAAAAGTAATTCCATAAAAGCAAAAAGAGGGATTGTTGCGCGTAGCACTCGTCAATTATTTATGGAAATCTCGATGTTTGCACGAATATGAAGTTCATATATTATTTTTATATTAATACATGAAGGGAAAACCTTGTACCGAACCTTGTACCGGAGGAGTGTCAGATTTAGCATAGTAAAAGTTTTTATGACGAAGGAATGCATAAAGCTAATGTTTATATATAATATGTTTTAGGTTACAAATGAATTAAATTAAAAATATATTATATATGTTCAAACTGCCAATTACAAACACATGAAATCATCGGCCAAATTATCTCGTTGGTTGAAATGAATACTGTCACTGTCGTAGTGTAAGTAGTATGTATGTTATTACTCTAATGCCAATTTAAAACACTTAATAGGATGTGGTCAAACAGTAGCACATAGTATAGACTATCGTCAAAGAATTTATAAAATATTGCCAACAAATAATTACTTACTTTGATTGACTGAAGATGCTGTGAATTTTGTGTGATTTCAAATGGTTCTTTTTCAACAGTGTTTGGAGTATTTTTAGAAGCGAAAAAAATATTTTTTTATATTTCGTACTACCGATTCGCCCTGGGTTCACGCAAGTGATTTCTAGATCTTGACAAAAGCTCACCCTACATGGTCCAAGCGTGAATCAAAGTCATCTAGGAACCCATTCAAACAAACAAAAACTTTCATCCAAATCGGTCGAGCCATTTTTGAATTTTAGCGGGACTAACAGACAGCAATTGAGAAGTATATGATATCTGTGTGTTAATGTGCAGTTGAAAGTAGAGCTGCAGTTGAAAGTACAGCTTGCTTACTATGCAAACCTAAAATTTTAGAATAACGGTATTACAATAAAACATAGTATACATACAATATTAAATAAAAACTGGTTTCCTTTATTAAATCTCAATTACATTCTTACTTGATTATGTAACAATTATAATTTTCTTTTAACGTTTGTTGAAAAAATAGATCCTGCACTTATTTCATATTAAATATTTTCCATATTTAAGTAAATTTATTTGTGCCTGCGTACGTAACTTATTACGTAAAGCTCAAAAGTTGCTCTAACTCATTGTCATAACAATTTCTACAAGTCTATAATCAGAGCGCGGCAGTTAAAACTTCTTTAATAATCAAGAACCATGAAAATAATACAACAGTTCATTAACGCGGATCTTTATGTTCAAACTCCTTCTACGCGTGTATAAATTCATTTTAGAGATTAAACATTAAACAGCGCCGTAAAATACATGAAATGTTAAATCTATGTTAAAACGTGTTATGATATTATAAATCTTAATCTTTTACACGAGCAATTCTGACATATATGTAGAAAGATAACCCTGAAAATAATTGAAATAAAATAAATATTTCCCAGTAATTTTCTTTGAGTTATTAAACAGTAAACTGAAATACAAGAGAACGATTATATCAATTTGGGAGAAGGGCCAAAGAGTATAATTACGGATTTTTTTGATTGATCAGAGCTTGAAGCTAAGCTTTTATAGCGAGTGACGTGTTTGTTAGGCCTACAAATTATTGTTTCGTGTCTAGATGTGTGTCTTTGTGCAATTTTTGTCATATGTAGACAGCCTCCATGATACAGAAGACGACCGTACTGAGGAGATAAATTTTTATAAGAAAAAAATAAAAGACAGAAAAGGCTTGCTGTGCGCATAGACTATGAACGGCGTAATTGGTATTTTTTAACTAGCGAGCTGCTCCGGCCTCGCCTATTTAGGATCTATTAATGTAATGGTTATGTTTATTTTGCAAAAAAAATTTTCACCCCATGTCCCATCTAGCATTGCTCTCTAATTATTCGTAAAGTTTCTACATAGTTGGTTCAGCTATTCTCAAAATTAGCCCGGGCAGACAGACAGACGGACAAAATTTGAGAAATGATGTACTTAGTAGGAATAGAAGCCAGTAATTTCAATATTACAAACAAACACTTTAAAGTGAATCATTTTTGTCGTAAGAGGGTTAGTGTGATTCATGATGATATGGTCCCGGGTTCGAATCCCAGTTCGGGAAATTCTTAGTGGGTTTTTCTGTGAAGTAATTATCAGTAGTAGATCTAAGTCAAGAAGATGCGGTGGTTTTTTACCCTCGTGCCTCGGACAGCACGCAAAACACGATGAGTCCGCAAAACTCTCTCCGGTCGTGGCGTATATCCGTCTCAGGCTATAAGAGTGAAGGAATAGAAAATGCACATATTCTTGTACTCACAGATTATAATGTACATACTTGTACACTATAATCCTTTTGCAGATAGTCTGGTCGCCGCGACCATAGTTAGGTCTGAAGAACATTATAAAAAACATTTCGATAGATGTGTATAATCATCCTTTTAAGCCACGCGTAAGCAGTGCCTGATTTAGAGTGTCGACAGCCCTAGGCTAACTATGAATATGCGCTCCCCACCGGCCTGTTTTGTCTGTGCCTGCCCAGCTTACGAATATATTTACTAGATTTTTGTATTTTACTAGCTATCCACTTCGCGGTTTCGCCCACATTAAATCAAATTAGGAAATGTCACCATCGCCCATGAAAAACTGCAACACCAGGGAAATTGTAGGTGCGTTGCCGGCCCTTTTTAAAAGGAGTAAGCTATTTTTTTAAGGTATCTATCTCGTATCGGTCCACAAAGTAGTCTTGCGAGGAAGAAAACTTCTAATTAATCGCACAGTTATGGTGTACCGCCAAGCATCCAGATGGTGTGAATGGTGCGTGGAATTCGGCGGCTGGAATTAACCCGAACAATTTCGCTGAGTACTCCCCATTGAAAATGCGATAGAAAATGCAATGGGATGAAACATCTCTTCGCAGCGCAGTGAATTCAGATGATCATACAGAACTCACTCGTCGACGATTCGAGCTAATCTTTGCTGGATGTGCTCAAGAGGAAGGAACTGGTACTAGAGTGTCCCGGTCCAGAGATGTAAAGAGTACTCCACGTGAGGCCAAACTTGCGCCTTGTAAAGTAGCTAACGGTGTGCCAGTATGATATACTGTCTCGCTCTGCTGAATACGCCAAGCTTTTTAGAGGCCAAATTAGCCTTTCCTTCCAAGTGACCGCGGAATTATACGTCATCCGATATATCGATGCCAAAGATTCCGATGCTGGCTGAGATAGCATAAGAAGTGCAATAAAAGTGAGGAAATAAGACAAAGGGATTCTTTTTAGCGGTAACCACGCAAACCTGTGTCTTCTAAAGTTTAAACTTGACTAGAGTCGTCCCCAATCCGAGATTATCTTTATTAAAGACTCTACTTCAGATACAACTTTGTTTTGATACTGGCTGACGTGCTCCCGTAAAATATTAGCTGGGCCGGTGTAAAAAGTATCACCAGTGTTACAACCACTAAAAGTAAAGTTGCAGCCTATTTACGTCCCACTTCTTGGCACAGGTCTCCTCTCATTTCTGAGAGGGTTTTTTAGGGCAAGGAAATATCCGCCGCACTGCCTCAATGCGTGTTGGCGAACTTCACATGTCTTTGAAATATTTTATCTTATTTCTCAGACATGCAAGTTTCCTCTAACAGCAACATATAATTGATATACAGGAAAAACAGTGTAGCTGATAGCAGACAGTCTTGTGGAACACTAGCATTCATAGGCTTGTGGTCAGTGTATGTACCGTCTACTAAAAGCTTAACCTTCTTATCTGCAAGAAAACTGATGATCCAATTGTACAATTTCTTGAGAAGCCCATATGACGGAAGCTTCTAAAAAAGCGCTTTCTGCCAAAGCCCACCGAAGGCTTTTCCTATGTCTAAAGTAACGACCAAGGCCTCCCCTCATAGACTCTACTGCATCCGCATATATATAGGTCAGGTAAATTATTAAAAGATTAGAACTGCAACCTACAGCTGATTATTGACCGCATTGGCGGCCGCTAATCAGCTAGTGGTTCTCAAGGTACCCTATGAACTGCAAGTTTATAATGGATTCAATTAATTTTGGAAAACAACGAGACGATGGCAATAAGTCTTAATATGGAGATAAGTCTTAAGTCTAAGTTGGACGGGTCGGATCGATCAACATTTTTGGGATTGGATGCGCTTAAACTGTCTTCTATTTATTCAGGATTACGCCTAGGGAGTAAGAGTACCAGAAAAGAAGCATTAGAACCAGTACTAATCCCAGATCACTCGTCTTCAGCACAATAGGATGGACTCTATCAGGCTCACTCTACTTGTTGACGTCCAAGTAGAGGAGTGCTTCGCATACTGAGCGTCGTGTAAACTGTAAATCCAGCATGGAACAATGATACCGTGGGATGGTCAGCAGTGTGTATCCCCAGTCATCGAGAGTCGAGCTGGACTCAATAAGAGAACTAAAAAGATCGACTTTCTCCTTTGAAGCATAGGGGTTTGCGAAGTGAGTCGTCTTCACCATGTAAAGAGGGAAAAGATGGCTGACAGAAGTTATCTTGAACAGCCTTGACAAAGAACTTTACTAAACTAAACTATAAATAGAAAAGAGAGCTTGTGTAATTTAAATCTCTGAATCACGTCTGGTCAGCCAACGAAAGACAAAATGTAGCAAATAATTTAAATTCTTATTTTACAATCTACTTATTTGTTTTGTACCGAAAATAAAGGAAGAGCAACAAGGATAATACTTGCGGAACTTCGGTACTCTATCATTTATTGAGAATATTACACCCAATTTTAATCTGTACATAAATGGTGCTTGCAAAGGCAAACTCAGCGCCCCCTCGAACCTCGCACCCTAAGCTCCAACCTGGTTAGCCTGTGAGTTAGATACTCAACTAGTAACGGGGTGCAGATAGTAGGAGAGGCCAAAGAAGAAAAGAAGAGGATGCGAATTATCGGTCACTTTTTGCGAACTGTTAGTTTTCTTGCGACATATTGTAAATATTATCAGCTTGAAAGAAAAAAAACTCGCGATTTTTTTTATTACATATACTTCAGGCTCGTCTTATTCTGTTATTCTATTGTCCACCCTTGAATTGCAATTATCTACATAGTTGTTTTTTGCCAGCATGCAGCATTTTATAAATTGCATGAAAGTCCACGATTAAATTTTAACAACATTGTTTTGCATTTCAACACGAAGTCGTTTTTGGTTCAATGTGGCATTTAAAAATAAACCAACGGTGAATAAATTGTCTTCTTTTCATGGCATTTGGACTCCATCAAGTATTTATAGGTAGGTATAAAGACGTTTAATATAAGAAAAAGTTCTTATTATATTTGCGATATTTGGTAAATAATATAAGCGACATCTGTAGAGTCGACTTTACATTAACTTCATGTTTTTGTGAACTCTACATCAACGGGTTGAAAGCGTTTCCAAAATATTTGTTAGATGTCGCTATTGCTAAATGTAGCACAAGAATTATGCTGTGTAATCATGAATGATGCGACACATATACTTTGTTTTTAATTAATGATTAATGATACGACAATTATAATTTAAGTGCATATAAATATGGATTGAATTTCACTTTAAGAATATTCTAAAGTAATTAGTATTTATAATATATAGCATAAATGTGACAGTAAGAAAATTCAATTTTCAAAATTTAAAAAAAAAAATCAAATTTATACTGTAAGTACAAATTGAATTTAGGCATAATTTAAACGTATTTAATAGGATACGTCTTTGTCTAGGTTTAAGAGTTAATCATAAGGTGTTTCTCTTTTATACGAGGGTATGGAGTGTAGTTTACTCTACACTCCATATACGAGGGTTATAGAGCATTAAGTCCGCAGTGCTGCATCAGTGCGTGATGACATTTCACATATTATCCTGCTGGATTTTTAACGAAATTTCTCTTTGCTGCCTATCTCGTGGTTAATCAATAACATTTTTTTTATAGGTGAACAAACGAGCATGCGGCTCACCTGATGGTAAGTGACTACCGCCGCCCATGAAAAACTGCAACACCAGGGAGGGAATTGCAGATGCGTTGCCGGTCTTTTAAAGTGGAGCACGCTATTTTCTTGAAGGTCCCTAAGTCGTATCAGTCCGGAAAAATCGCTGATGGTAATCGATTCCACAAGGAAGTCGTGCGGAATCATCCAGATGATGTGGATGGTATCGGGAGTTCTGCCGTGATGTGCGTTCGTGAAATTTGGCGGCTGGGATTAATCCGAACAATTCCTCAAAGCACTACCCGTGGTAGATGCGAAAGAAAATGCAAAGGGATGCAACATCTCTTCGCAGTGCCAATGAATTGAGCCGATCAGAAAGGACCTGGTCGTTGACGATTCGAGCCGCTCTGCGCTGGATGCAGTCAAGTGGAAGGAGCTGGCACTGGGGAGCCCCTGCCCAGATATGGGAACAGTATTCCACGTGAGGCCGAACCTGCGCCTTGTAAAGTTGCAGGCGGTGTGCCGGCATGAAATACTGTCCCGCTCTGCTGAACACACCAAGCTTTTCAGAGGCCAATTTGGCCTTCTCTTCCAAGTGACCACAAAACTGCACGTCACTCGATATGTCGAATGCGAGGGATACTGGCTGAGGCAAGAAGGGGAGTGCCTTGAAACTGAGGAGAAAATAACAATAAAAAATTGATAAAAATTTCAGTACCGGTATAAGCGGGATTTGGGTTGCTCGAGTATTATGAAACTTATGACGAGAGGTTCGCTCCTGAGCTACCACGGGACTTATTATATTATATGCTTGAGGTAATAAAATTATTTGTTATAGCTACGTGCTTCATCTTAGGCATATTAAAAAGCATAGTTGCAAAAATCTAGCAAAAATTAAAGGTGAAGCAATTTAAACTATAGGCAAATATATCTTATATTAGCAAACAGTTTAGAACGATGACGAAAAATAAAGATTACTATAATGATAACGAAAAATATGGACAGCTATGCCAAGTGTCCTCAATACAACACAGTACGTCTATGTCGGCAGCATAATAATATTTGCTTATACAATAAAAAATAAGAGTCTGTTTCACGAATGAGGTTACCCTGAGAATCGTGAACTTTGTGTAAAAAATTTGATGCCGGATCTGAAATTTGGCGATGACAGTAACGCCAAATTACTTATTTCGTGGAACAAAAAAGCATACCTTAACTATGAAGTCGAAAGCAGAGTCCGTTTGTCCAACTTCAAAAAAGAGGAGGTACTCAATTCGACTGTATGTTTTTTATGTGTGTTACCTCATGACTACTTTCCGGGTGAACCAATTTCGTGTTGGTGCTTCTAATGTGGTCCCATATAAATTTGCTCAAAGTCTGACCAATAGTTTTTGAGATATTCTCAATAAATTATATTAAAGTCAGTTGTACAAAATTTTTAATTTTAAATTATTTAAGTATTTTAATTTGCACTCTTCCAACCAACTGAGAATCAGCAGGGACTTAATAAGTTTTTAATCAATCTTAAAGCAGTTAAAATTTTAATATCACGATAATATGTCCTCCCAGATTATATTATAAGACTAGCTATCCCCCGTGACTACGTCCGCGTGAAATTTATTACGATATATTCATGGATTTAATTTTTTTTGCGGGAACCGTAATTCTTTTTCTTAAAGAATGGAGCCTAAGTTACACCTTATATAATATTAACTATCTGCCAGTGAAAGTCCTATCAAAATCGATTTAGCCGTTTCGTAGATTAGCCGGAACAAACAGACAGACAAACAGAGAAAAATTTTAAAAATAGTTTTTGTTATTATTATCGTATATACTTTCATATACATTTAGTAAAAAGCTGTTATTTTGACATAACAGACACTTCAATTTTATTTTATTGTATAGATTTTTAAGCTTGTTGAAACAATTAACGTTTATTTTGTCTTGCAAAATTAAATTTGTACGTTTTAATTATTATCAAATGAGGAAAAAAGGCGATTTATTGTTAATATACAAATCACAAGGAAAACCAATAGTTGCATCAATTCATTGCGCTCACATTTGTGCTAATACCCGATATGGCTAGTAAATTATTACTGTATTCGTTTATTTTCATTTTAAAATTACGTTTAGGTTGGTTGGAATCGGGTAAGTCATATTTTGCAATCGTTTTATTATTGATAATTCTTCAGTCTCGTTAGCTCGTAAATCATCTATATGTGTCATTTCCAGTTGATGAATTAGTGCCGTCAACGATTTCGGTATTTTAGAACTGACATATAAGCGATATTTTTATTGTGCTATCCATCTGTCACGACTCTTCTGGAAAACGATATGAATTGTCTTGCACCGCTAGCATAGCAGTACTTATAAATAAAAGTGCTTGATTCTAATGTAAATACAAACTATAATTAATTAAAAATATATGCAATATCTTGTTTTCTACAAATTTTAGACGTTCCCACCATATTTATTAATATTAATATCAGTAAGACATAAATATAAACTACATAATATGTAAATAAAAATGAATATAGTCGTGACATTGATAATGACAGAACGAGATTTTCTACCGAATTCAGAAAGGAGGAGGTACGCAATTCGATTTTGTTTTTTTATGTGTGTTACCTCATAACTTTTTTTGGGTGAACCGATTTCGATGATTGTTTTTTGAGTTATACTTAATAATTTATATTGAAGTCGGTTGTACAAAATTTTTAATTTTTAATTAAATATCTTACGTTGTTACATTAGACTTGATTTTGATTTCGTTGATTCGAGTTGTTACAAACATACAGTCGAGCTGACTTATTTATTCTGCAGCAGGGCTCTATCATATATGTTTTCATAATTATAATTACTGTCAGAAATCATCAACCGTACAGAATCAGCAATATGTACGATTGTATAATTTTGGCATTTTTTTTACATTCGTTGTATAGTGTAAATATATCAGTATATTGATTTTACGTCGATGTCTTTTTTATATCAATATCTTGTTTTAGGTTAAAAATATTTTCATTATGAAAAGACACAATAGCTCAGTTATTGCGGTACTCGTAGTTATTGAGTTACATAGTTGCACTGCAAGTTTGCGTGGCCACACATAATATGCATTTACTTAGTCATATTACCAATTACAAAGAAAAGCATATGAGGTACGATCAAGGAGTTTTATTAAAGTGTGTTCTATCTGGGCGTATTCAAGGCAAGAGTGAGAGGCTTTTGTTACGCTAAGACAGTGAATTTACCATCTAGGGCTGCATCATCACTTACCACCAGATGGGATTGTGGTCAAGCACTGGTTTATAACAAGTAAAAAAAATATTTCCGAGTCCGTAATTTGTCATAACCGCCATTATTTATGCAAGTCCAGACGGAATTAGAAACTTTTATTCATTAAAGATTATAAGTAATAATTATTAAAAGTCACTCTTTTGATTAATACCAATGGTTTGCAAAAAAAATCCTCTGACCTGGGAAGAACCAGTAAGATACCAAGTGGGACTTTGTTTGAAAAAAAATACAAGTGAACAATCAAAGTGGTTTACTCTCTGATAGTCGACTGCATGCTTGATCATTATCATCAATGACCCACTTTTAAAATGTGAAATATGTTACAAAATGTTATTTTCTTTTTACAGACGGCATTCCAACCACCATGCCTTTCGATAAAGATACATTTAAAGTTGTAAGTGTTTTTACCAAAATTTATTAAAATAATATTTTAACTGCTTTAAAAATTATTTACGAATCTGGCATAGAAGGTCCTTTTTATATTATTTTTTTCCGATAGGCTACGACTACTGACGGTGATACGTGTAAAAGTAAAATTCGTGAGTTTACTGTTACTGTTCTTAATTAATTTTTCACAAATTACCTTTATTTTAACAATATTAAATATTTTTTACAGATACGTGCTCATTAAAAATGGTATGTAATAATTTCAGATACTAGACATAGTTTTTTTTTTTAATTTCATCGTTATTAACATAACATTTTATGTCAAAACTCAGAAAACAACATTTATAAGAGGCTTGCCAGGGCCTCCCGGAGAAAAAGGAGACAAAGGCATAGATGTACGTATGTAACTATCTGATTTTTTTATCGATTTGCTTAGTGTCTCATAAGCATATTTGTCATAGTTGTCACTCTTGGTAGGTGAATTGCCAACCACAGTTTTTCTTAAATTATTTTGAGTTTTCATCAGGAGTATGTCAGAGTAAGTACCAAATGCTTTGCTAAAATACACAATTAGTTAATAATTACTAGCTCAAGCTACCGCGGTTAATATATTCAGTTTATAGATTATTATACGTTCAAATTGACGTGAGTACGTAAATAAATACGTGTATCTTTTTACTAAAACAAAACAAATTATAATTGTTTCAATTTATCAGGGTCCAAGAGGAGATACAGGATCACCAGGTTTACAGGGAATTCGTGGATTACCGGGCGTTGTGATGAGTGATAGGTCTGTTTGGCATATGGAAATGACTGGTTTGGTAGATAAAGATGATGAAGATATTGAATTAGTTGAAGAATTAATGCCTGTTAGTGATCTGTGTAAGGATAAAAAAGATAAAGAAAAAGTTATTGTAAATGGTAAGTTGCACGTTATTACACGAAGGACTTAATACAGAGTTACTGAGTAAATAGGTCGAAAAATAGATTTAAAAAATGCAATTACAAGTAGAACCACAGTCTACCTGGTATTTATGAGCTGAAGTAGCCACAAACCATCTTATGTGGCTGCTTTAGCTCATGGATACCTTGAAACAACTTCGAATAAAAAGACTGTAGATGCGTCTTTAACTCTGAAGATCAAAATGGAATGCCTCACAGCCTATAAATATAATGGCATTCTAAATCCTTCTGCTGATAACACAGCAGTATACGCAATTCTGCTTGATTGCAGAATTAGTTAAGGCGGTGGTACCTACGCAGTGGGACTTCTAGATAGAAAAGGAGTCCTACTACATAAAAATTTTAAAATTCTGTCATTATCTTGATATCCCAGTGAATAATCATTAGACTGCGGCGCCGCGGACCTTGAGTACTACTTCCACTGAAAACAAGTGCTAATATAATCTAAAAACATCTTAAACAAAAACTACAAAAAACTCTGTTTCCGGATACTGTATATGGATAAGTATTTTAGTAAGTGCCTGCTAATGCAAAATTTTCTCGATCTGTACAATATTAAAGACAAATTAGATGTCAATAAATTCATTCTAATTGGCCTATACAAAGCACTTTTTGAAAATCAAAAAGAGTAAGCTATCGCTTTATCAAACGCTGCTACAGGTATCTTTGTGAAAAGAAGTGTTAGTGAAGAGACTCGCAAGTAGACAATTTTTCAAATAATAAAATTTTAATCTTGTACAATACAAATGCACAAGTCTAAAATGCTTAAAAGAAGGTCATTGTGTCCACATATTCGTATCTTTTGAAATAATTATTCAATTCATAAGACACTTTCTTTATAAAAATGCATCTAGCATATAATTCATGCAATGCATATAGCATTTTAAATTTATAATATCAAAGTTGTGGACATTATTATATTTGTATAAGATATTGTTATAGCCTTTTTTATACATTAATTCATTCATTACACCCTATCCAATAGTCCTCTGCTGAACACAGGGTTCTCCCATAGATTGCCTCGTCAGTATCCCCATAGATTTTCTAGTCAGTATCTCCAATATCTGTTGCAGTTTGCACACTCGCAGGCGAGCTGGCAACCCTAGTTTTATTAATTATTGTTTAGTTGTTATCAGGGAAATTCTGTTACCCATCTACTGTATTAGTTTACCTCTATGGTCTCTTTTGATATCCACGGGATCGTACTGGGTAGTGGATTAATATTATTCATAATGAACTGTGATGCAACATTAATGTAATAACAAAAATATCTCCGTTTATATTTGCTCATGCTTTTATTTTTTGCTAGGTACAAAATGGAAAAAAGAACTCCTACCATTTGAAGTGACTTGTGAAGCGTCAGGCTGGACTTGTATTGAGACCGCAAAAAAAACTACAGAATTTAATTATACCTCGGAAATTCAGCCATTCTGGTTAAGCAAATTAAACTTTAGTAGCAACGATTTTTATAGAGTAAGTATTAAAAGCATCATGAAACAATAATTTTGTTCACCAAGCGATAGATTTCCCTTTCTTCCTAGAACTTTGTCTGAGTAAGCAGCACCCTCCTATTTCTGTTGCTTAACTTGAACTGCTTCCGAATAAACTGTAGACTAAAATTTGAAATGCATAATTTCTTTCCATATTGCTTCGCATATGTGACTTAGGATATCCACAGTAGAACCAAAATAACTGTCATAGCCCAACAGCTTACTAATAAGCTTAAGGGGCGATGGGCCGGCCAACCTCGTACGTATGCGTAGTGTAGGGCATCCCCCAATAGATGGACGATGGAGTGACAACCTGGGAAGACATGCAGGAATTCAATGAATGTAGGTGGGTCGGTACCATGCTTTGTGGCATTCCTTGGGGGAGGCCTATGTTCAGCAGTAGCCCTTTGAAGGGATGTATCGCTACGTTAGATAATGAATGATGATGATTTTCATGGTCTTCAGTGGAGGAAATTCACAAATTTGTTCCACAATATTCTGTCTTTCATTATCGGCATGTGAAATTCAAGTGTTGGATATGGCCATATCCAGTTAAGGTAGGATTTGTCTCAATATTCACGCTTGACAGACTCATTGACGATCGCAGTGCCAGATGTCTTGCCGTAATCTAAAGCCTTAAAGAGTTCGTTGATATGCGTGGTAGTGCGGTTATCATACTTAAAATTCGATTGGCTGCCCATAAAACATTGTTATATTTATGTGTATCGATCCTATGCTAAAAGCTCCGCCAAGCGCTTAGGTATATTTAAAGAGCAGCATAAATAGCAGCTTGAGATGAGTAATGATCCAAAAGCAAATTTTATTCGACACTGTTCCAATGATATCTAGGAGGTCAGTTTGAGTAAGATTAGAGTGGCTTTTCAGCAACTTAATAACGACAAAACTCGGGTGAGGATGGAATTACAGGGTAGCTTCTGAAAGTGGGTGGAAAACCAGTACGTGAAATCCTTTCGAAGCTCTTCGATTCTGTCCTCTATGGTGGCACTACTCCAGTAGCGTGGAACAGAAGTGCGGTGGTGTTTTTTGAAAGGAAGGCGGTAATCTCCGTTTTTGAGAGTCATTACGAATAATCTCAACTCAAGAGTCGACGATTTCCAACTTCCGAACAAGCTGGTTTAAGAAAAGGCTCTAGTACCATAGGCTACATACATACCCTTCGGCAAATTGTGCATAAGACCGAAGAGTGTAATCTACCATTTTGTCTTCCGGTTGTGGACTATTAGAAAGTCATTTATCCCGTCGAAATTAGGATGGTACGGCAGCCCCTTCAGTGGTGCCAAGTTGACTGTCGGTAAATCGAAGTGCTCAAGTGTTTGTACAGTAGGGCTACGATGGCTATCCGAGTACAGGATCAGACTACGAAACCCATATAATTGCAGAGAGGTGTAAGACATGGTGACGATAATTATATCCTCGAAACTTTTAACGCTGCATTGGAAGATGTTTCCAATCTACTGGACTGGAAAGCATACGATATCAACATCAATGGCGAGTACATCACTTACCTTCAATTTGCTGACGATACAGTTCTTATAGCATAATTGCTAAGAACCTAAGCACTATGCTCAATGACCTCAATAGTGTGTCCCAACGGATAGGTTTTAGATGAACACGGACAAAAAAAGGTAAAGGTCAGGTTTACATTTGAAGTTTTTGACTAGTATGTTTGCTTGGGACAAATAGTCCAACTAGTTAAGTCCAATTTCGACCGAGAAATTAATCGACAGATTCACTCGACTGGGCCGTGTTCGAGAAATTAAAACACATCTTCTCATCAGGTATCCCTAAAAACTTCAAAACAAAATGTACAACCAGTGCGTGTTGTCAATAATGACTTATGGATATGAAAAGTGGTCCTTTACTGCTGGCTGTATGAGAAAGTGCAAGGTCGCTCGGCAAGTTTTAGGCGAATTCTCCTTCCTTTGGGAGAGACCTATGTCCAGCAGTAGTCTGTTAAAAGGACCGAGGAGGTGAAGGAGTAAAGTAATTATTCACTATTTTTTAGCTAACCACACATCAGATTAACTATTTACAAGATCGAGCATCTTCTGCTAAGTTTACTATTAGATATCATTGTAAAAATTCAGTCGTACTGCCAGAAAACAAGGATAATTCTTTACGTCTCCTGTTGTGGAACGATGTTTCAGTAGGCCCATATACCGACGAAGGAACGCCATTTAAATACACTGTGTTAAATAATAATTGTAAGGTAAGTCAATTAATATAATTAACTTGACTTAGTGAAATACCACTAGTAACTTGTCATACTTAGCCAAGAAATATAATTGTTGAATTAAGTTTTTCGGGTTCTTATTGCATTAATATGATTTTGATTTAAACAAACAAAACCAAAAATGCGCTTTTACTGTTTCATTTCTTTTTAATATATTAAAAATGAATCCCTTCAAACCGAAATATAGCAACAGTTTTACCGCGGTAAAAAAAATAAATAAAACAATAGCATCTATCTAGAGAGAAGCAGAAAGAAATTTAAGAATTAAGAAAATTAATTAACCTAAAAGTAGACTATAGTTTTTTTTATGACTTTAACAGAACTTCTTTTTCATAGAGCCACGATGCAGCTATATTACGTTTAAGTGCGAATGTGTCGGCTCGCCCTCGGTAGCACCACGGTCTCACAGAATTTCAGAGTAAAATAGAAGCTTAATTCCGCTGTGTTTCGTATCGTGAGTGTAGAAAATCTGAGACCATTTTGAATGGAAACAAGGCATTTCATTTTAGTCCTCAAAGGTGACCTTATTCCTTTTTCAATTGAGCAGAAATATAGATGTCTTTGAGCCACAGCATCCACTTACCATCCGGTGGAATGTGTGATTGTTTGTCACTCTTATTCTATATACAAAAAATTTATGACAAAAAATTAACACATTACATAAATCCAAATAAAATCCCTCCATTTTTTCTGAGAGTGACGTAATTATGACATAAGAGAAATTTCGTTATAACTCTTTTGACTACTAATATGAATAAAAAAATCTTAAATATTGAGATAATTGACGGAGAGCAACAAGTACTACCCGCAATGAATGTACTGTTATTGACAGTCAGTTTGAAGCTTGCAATTAAGTTAATACCCTAAATAGATAAATTTAGGCCAACTTTCAACTGCTTATTCTGCTTTATAACAAATTTTAAGCTGTGTCATGTTTTTTACAGGACCTGGGTGACTATAAATCAAAATGGCTGTATACTGACATATCAATAGTCACTTCCGTTGTTCATCGTTTACCTGTTATCGATTTTCAAATAAGAGACGTTAGAAACGAAAATCAATTTCTATCTTTAGAAGTTAAAGATTTATGTTTTCGTTAAATTCGTCTTAATTGTTGTAATACTATTATTTAGCATTAATTTAGTATTTACGTTTAAATGTACAATCCTGATTACATGTCAATTTCGTTGTTGAAATTATCTTAGTAGTCAATATTATCTAATAAGCAAAGGTAATAAATACATTTAGTAAAAATGTAAGATTATGCTTTTGATTTTACTAAGGCGTTTTTACTTTTTTTTTTAAGGATGACATTAATTATTGTTTTATGCTAATATTACACGTATGCACGCAATTATAACCACAACTAGTGAATAGAATTGCTTTGATATTTGATGATTGAAGTTTCTTTTTTCTAGCTCCACTAACATAATAAATAAAATAAAAAGCCTTTTATTTCTTACAAACAAATAAAACAGTTACTAATAGTGAATTGACTTATTACTACTACTACTACAAACTAATGTTTATTATATAACCTATGATTATATCTATTTTGTATGTCTATCTATCTATGATTGTAGTAACTAATTATTTTTCTAGATAAGTTTGGTTTGCAAGAACCCCTCCTTGGGTGAAGGCCTCCTCCAAAGAATCCCAATGGTCTCTGTCTTTGGCTATTTGTAACCAATTTGGGCCCACTATCTTTGTGATGTCGTCTTGCCATCTCGCATGGGGTCTTCCTCTGTAGCGTTTCCCTGTTGGGCCATTCCATGAAGTAATTTTTTTGGTCCATCTCTTGAGCATGAATTAGGGCGTCTGTAGCTTTAGAAATATTTCTTATTTTTGTGTGTCTAATTTTTTGTCTTTTTTGGATATTTAGCATACTGCGTTCCATACCGCGTTGGCAGCTGATGATTTTGTTCTTTACTTTACTAGAGTATCTCCAGGTCTGACAGGCATAGGTTAAGCATGGTAGCAGACATGTGTTCATCACTCTAGTTTTTATTTTTACTGACATATCACCTTTAAATATTTCCTTTAAGCTCCAGTATTTATTCCACGATCTATGTGTTCTTCGTTCTAATTCTAGCTCATTGTTTTTTCTGTCAAAAGATATTTGTTTCCCCAGGTAGATGTAGTTTTTTGTGTAGGTAAGCATCTCGTTATCGACTGATATTCTTGATTCTGTACTGTTAGTCATTAGCATTGTTTTGACAGGTTCATTTCTAAACCGACTTGTTTGCTGACTTCGTTCAGTGAATGGATCATGAGTTGTAGCTGTGTGCCTGTTTCTGACAGCAGAACCAGATCATCGGCGAAGCGGAGGTGACTAAGGTATTTACCGTCGATATTTAGTCCATACTTTTTCCAGTCCAACTTCCTCATTGTAGATTCTAGGATGGAAATAAATAATTGCGGAGACAAGGGATCGCCCTGTCTTACCCCTCTGTCAATGGGAAAGCTTGGTCCGGTTTTTTCCAGTTTCACTCTACCTTTATTGTTCAAGTAAATGTTTTTTATTATTTGTATGTATACATTTTTTACACCCTGCTGTTCCAACGTTTCCCAGATGCTTGAGTGGGACACTGTGTCGAATGCTTTTTTGTAATCTATAAAAGCAATATAGAGAGCTCTCCTTCGTTCTTGATATTTTTCGATTAGTAGTTCCAAGGTGTGAATGTGGTCTATAGTTGAAAAGCCTTTTCTAAATCCTGCTTGCTCAATGGGTTGTTCCGCATCTAATGTAGCGCTTATTCTTTGATTTATTAGCGAAGAGAAGAGTTTGTACAAGCATGGTAATAAGCTTATAGGTCTGTAGTTGCCTATATCGTGTGGGTTTCCTTTTTTATAAATTAATATTATATTTGACTCGGACCATTGAGTAGGGGTGTCGGTAGTTTCTAGTATGCGGTTGAACAGGAGAGTCAAAGGTGGAGCTAGTTGAGTGCAGGCTATTTTTATAGCTTCGTTAGTTACGTTGTCTGAACCTGGGCTTTTATCTGATTTCAAACGTTTAATTGCTTCTGCTATTTCTTTTACGTCGAACTGCACTCTAGCTTCTTTGCTATCAGGGTCTGAGATGTTCGTGTTACTTTGCCTAGTGAGTTTTTGTTCATTGGCTTTGTATAGCGTTTTATAAAATTCCGTTGCAACGTTTATAATGTCGTTTTGACTATTAAGTATTTTATTTGCCTGATTTAGTCCGTCAATCCATGTTTTGCATGTTTGTAACTCTTTAAACGCTTTTTTTGAGCTGCCTGCTTGTACCAGGTGTCTTTCGATGATGTTATATCTATATGTTGTATAGTCTTGTTTTATGAGTTTGCTTATTAGCTTATACAGTGCTGAAAGTTCAGTTTTTAGTAGGCGAGTTTTATTTTTAGTTCTTTGTAACTCTTGTCTTCTTTTCATGAGTGTTAAGGTGCGCTCTGATAGTATTCTGTGAGTTTTGTTGTCGTTTTTATTTTCTAAATAGGCATTCTGAAGGCTTTGGCAGATAGCTTTTATTATTTTATCATGGTAGGTTTGTATAGAGGTGGTGGAGCAGTCTTGTAAGCCTGGTAGATAAGATGTAATACTCTCTTTGTATCTCAATATTTCTTCTTCTTTCCTTAATGTAGAGTGTTGGCAGTTGCTGAAATTTGATCTATTTTTTTGTGTTTTGTTAATATTATTGTCGCTCTTACTGGTCTGTGATCTGAAAAAAAGTTGACATTTAATACTTCAATGTTTTGAAACATTTTGGGTTGATTTGACATGATAAAATCGATTTCATTTTTGTATGTTCCATTTGGTGAGCGCCATGTCCACCGTTGGGTCGGTTTTTTCTTGAAAAAGGTGTTGAGGATTGCGATTTTATTTTCAAGCGCGAAGTTTATTAATTTCTGGCCTCTCTGGTTTCTTACTCCATATCCATTTGATTTCATAACTAAGTATTCGTCTTGCCTGGGTTGTCCTAATTTTGCATTTAAGTCGCCCATTAATATAAAATTTCTATGTGCTTGGTTAATAGCTTTGTTTACATTTGTATAAAAAATATAAATTTCTTCTTCTTTCGCTGTTTCCGTAGGTGCGTATACTTGTATCAGAGATAATTCGTTTCCTTGTATTTTTAAATTCAAAAGTGCTACTCTATCTGTTATACCGATGAAGTTTTCTATGTTATTCTTGTGTTTTTTATGTAGTAAAAATCCGACACCATACTTTCCAGGTGTGAGTCCTATGTGGCATAGAATATAATTGTCATATTCTTCTATCTTATTTCTTGGCGTCTTACTTCCGATAGTCCGATTATGTCGAATTTATGTTTTTTATTGCCTCTCCCAATTCTATTAAGCGTTCGTACGATGACAGAGTTCTTATATTGTAGGTTAATATGTAAAGCTTGGTTGGTGAGATAGATACAGGGTTTGTTAGCGTGGTTGTGTTTTTCTTTGGAGGGTTGTGGTCGTGATCTTCCTCGGTGACCAGCCGTATTGGAAGATGATTTTTGTTTGTCGTTATAATATTATCATCTATGAGATCTTCTTGGAGGGGTGGGTTGGTTGTTATGTATACTTGTCTTTATTCTCTTGGTTGTTTGTTATAATGTTAGTATTTTTGTTGACTAAGAAGTTCAGCATACCTGTTTTCAGGACTCCATCTGATAAGCTATTTGATCTTCGGATCGATGTCTGTGGTTGGAGTGTTTTGTTCTTTTTGGTGGCATGGATGTTTCTATCGTTCTGTGGTAGAGGGTATTTTTCAGGTGATGTAGGAAGTGTTCTTTTATTGTTAGGTTTCACTATAATCAATTTATCATATTTTATTCTTACTGTATTGCCTTTCTCTTTCTCTAGGATAATTTGTTGTTGTAATTCCTTTCTTTTTTCTAAAATGTACCGTGGATAGTCCTCCTTCATATAGTATTGAGTGTCTTTCAGCGCTGCCTTTTGTTTAAATATGTTTATCTTGAGATCGAGAGTAGAGAAGGTTACTATTATTGGCCGAGGTTTTTCACTTTTTCTTCCAATTCTCTTTACCTCTTGAATGTCTTTATGGTCTAATCTAATAGAAAGACGCTCTCCTATCCACTTTACGATGTTGTTTTCCATTTCCCCGTACGACGATTCTCTTTCCTCGATGCCAAAGAATACTATATTTCTTTGTCTTGACTGTTTGTCTAAAAAGCAAATTCGTTTCTCTTGATTTTCGACCTTTTCTTTTAGTTTTTCATACTTTTCCTCCCATACAAAAAATTTTTCATCCAATATTTTATTTATATTCTGAGTTACTTGATCTGTTATATTTTGCCCACTTTGGTGGATCATTGTTTTATGTTCTTCGAGCTCTTTTTGTATGGTACGAAGTGCGTTCAGAACTTCTTCCATAGTAGAAATTTGAGAGTATTTTATTGTTATTAATGCGCCCTCTATTTTTTCGTTCTTGTACTACGTTGATGTATTGATTAAGAACAATCAGTTTTGGTTTCTAGTTTGGTATAGTAGTATAAGACGCCGCTAGTAGATGTCGCGAGTTGCTATAGCGCCCACTGTTAATATAATTATTGTACTATGGCGGTGGTGTATTGATAACGATCGTTCGGCTTTGGTAGTAGTATAGACGCTTATCAATAGATAGCGCTTTTGACTAACTTTTCGGCTGCAAATAAAAAGTTTTACATATATCACCTCTTAGGTTGTGTTTATAGTGATCTACAATATTGCTGTTTTGATGTTTAATGTATTTCACTTTTGCACTGATTACGTGAGTCTGGATTATTTTTTTAGACCATCGATCTACAATCAAGTCCAGTAAAAAGCAGAAAGCACTGGTGAGCACTGGTGTTATTCACTATTGTATTTTTGCTTTTTTATGCATTGCAGATAATCTTGGTTCGAGTCTCTAGTGTACGTTTTTAGTTCACTGGTTTTTATTCACTTTTTGCACTTTTACACGTCCTGAATACACTATTTTATACACTAAAAACTTAAATTTGTGTGGAGACGATGTGAATCGTGTTGTAGCGCCCTACCCTCCCCCACCTCCTCCACTAACATAATTGTATTCAATCCATCAATCTTACCATTCACGTTAATGTTGTAAATATATTTGAATACTTTAAACAACCATATGTACGTAGTAATATAAGGCAATCAATGACGGAAACATATGTTTGGAAGTCGAATTTTAATAGGCTCTAATGAATTATGAAGAAATAAATAATTACCAAAGTATTTGTTAGATAGTCTAACAAAAATGACTCACATGTAAATTTTATTTCCACTGCCTTTTCCTCTACACTTTACGAACGCAAATAAATCTTTGCTTAAATGTTTTTTTTGTAAACCATTTAAATAAAGAATCTTTTGCTATTATGCCTGGCGCCGTTTACATCTCAACTATTTTATTGGAGCTGACGTCACTCCTTTGCAGTGCCCACGGTTACGGGAAAATTAAGAGTTAACCTGGGCTACTTTCAGAAATATGGAACCGAGACCTGGTACTTAACTGATAGCCATGTGAATATGCTTGAATCCTTCAGGGAGCTAAAGAAGAGAAGGTTTTCGCATAGCCTTCCATGCCCAAAAGCCTACTCTTTAGCTCCTTGCAGTTGACAGTGACGCTCCTCCAACTGCCCACCAGCAGAATAATATAGTATATTTTTAATGTTTTCCATTAAAATAATCATCTTAGATACGTTTGTCATCAGTTTAATAAACTATAAATTAGCGCATTTTTTAATTTACACACTTAAAATGTATTTTTCTATTCCTGAAATTGTCTCCCTAAAGAACTCTCTATACAGAGCACCTTAAAATTCCTATATTGTAGCTATTTATGCTTCATCATCTTTAGATCTTCACTCCTTTAAACTAGGAAAAAGATAAAAAACAGTAGGTGCAAGGCAAAGGTCTGGTGAGTAAAGAGAATGCAACAGTATTACAAAGCTAGCATCTCAAGTTGCAGTCATCGCAACGGTGGATTTATGAGCCGAAGCGTTAACTTGGTAAAAGAAAAAAATGTTTCTTGGGTATTTCGTGACGTAATATATTTTTTTCTGTATTAAATTTGTTCTTCATACAGAGTTATTTGTCGATAATCGAGATATACAATAAATAACTCATAAAAGAGAGAATGTTAGCAGCGGAAAATCTGGCCATAGATTTCTTAAGGATAATGGATTTTTTTTCAAATCTTCTGTAATTTTGCTTGTATTTAAATGTTTCAAAAAATCGAAGAGGTTTCAAATCAAGCCAATGTAGATTTTATTGCAGCAGATCCAAATAGGCTCGGAAATATTCAGTTTAGGTTTTTTTCTCGCAAAAATAGACTACTAGATACCAATCACACAGAATTTTTTTAGCCTCAAGCGTTCATGTAAAATTTTATGCTTACTACTTATCAAAATCCTAGTAGATTAGTTATAAAACTGTGATAGGAAGATTTGCACAGTCAGAGCATCTACAGTGAATGCGTCTAATTATAAATAATTTCCTTTAATAAAAAAGATATAATAAACAAAGAAATAATAAAAAATATTTCACATTCTGAAATCAGTGCTTTATAATGTAAACTTATTTTAGTCTTTTTAGCTTTTTGAAGAAGTTTTATTAATAAGTTAATTTATTTACCCCTTTGAGTGAAAAGGAAAATCGCAATATCATTGAAAATTTCATTCCAATATTTTGCTACAATTAGGGGATAAAGATTTTATTCAAATTTATTTGGGACCACCCATTTAGTATAAACCTATATTAATTAAAAGGGCCATCAAAATCGGTTCGCAATTAAAGAAGATAACGCGTAGCATATATGTACAAAATCAACATGCAGTCGAATTGTAAACCTCCTCCTTTATGGAAGTTGACTAAAATACGGCGGATCAACTGACAGTACAACTGTAACGTTTTACCTCTTAAAAGTTACAGCCTTCAAACTTCCCACTGCTGGTTACAGGCCTTCTCATTTACGGGAGGGATTTCAAGAAGGTGTCTGTCGCTCTGCTTGTCTTCAAAATATTTTTTTATTTCTCCAACTTGCCGGTCTTTTCACGATGTTTTTCTTCACCTACGAGTATGATGTAAATCAGCACTTAAAATTTACAATTTACAATTTCATTGGTCCCAGCGGGGATAACAACCGGCTTGCTCGCGTTTTACTGAAAGGGCTTAATCCCTGAGCTACTACGGTATTACTTTTTCTTAATGTATCTAGTGAATTTTGATTGACTTGTTCCGTGGTGAAATTTTTTATGAAAAAATAGTTATATAAAAAAAACTGTATTATTATCGTTATTTCATTATTACAATAATACGCATACGTTTATAAATACAAACATACGTCTTCACATCAATAGTTTAAACGACATCTGTGGTTACAGTTTTTACCAAGGACGTTTTAGTTTTATATGTACGAACCCTTTGAACCGTCAGGTTCCTTACCTTTACGGACAATAGTTAGATGTCGCTGTATTAAAACATAAATCCTAACATAATCTTTTGGAATTAAAAGTACATCAAAAAAAAATGTATTAAGCACAGATAGTTTTCATGCTTATTTGTCACCATTACTATAAAATATTGAAATGTTTCGCTGTAACTTGGCTGCACAGCGTTTGGGAGATTACGACATATCTTCTCGCCTATTATACCTAAAAACAAGTGTGTACAACGAGTCAAGAAAGAAATGAATTTGAGACGTCGTCCTGCACTATTGACTGTATTGAGACAGCTCACGGTTGCTCATCGAGGTATGAAGGGGCTATGCTCGGAGTTTCCTGACCTGACCTGCTAAGACATCCAGTAAGTTTATGGTTGCAGTTGGGTTATGACCGTGTCTTATGGTAGTCCTGAGAGACGTCTGACAGTGAATTTGGAATGGGCTGTAATAATGATGATAATGATACTATTAAATTATTTTAAAAAAGCGTTTAAACCTGCTTAGACGGTCAGGCTTCTAAATTCTTGTATTTTATTCTAGATTTTTATTTTTAATGCTTTAATATCTAGTATAAGGTAGATAACAACATTAAATTTTTAGAGAATAGTAAAATTGAACTGGATAGTTGATGGCATCACTTCTTCCTGTATCAAGTTTTTGTAGAGAAAGTCTAGAGCAAAAGGAGAGATACTCGTAAACTATATAAGCATATTTGGTAAGCAGTATCGAGCCAATCAGAAAGAACTCGGTCGTCGACGATTCGAACCGCTCTGCGCTGGATGCGGTCAAGTGGAAAGAGCTGGCACTGGGGTGCCCCGGCCCAGAGATGAGAACAGTATTCCATGTGGGGCCGAACTTGCGCTTTGTAAAGTTGCAAGCGATGTGCTGGCATGAAATACTGTCTCGCTCTGCTGAGCACGCCTAGCTGTTTAGAGGCCAATTTGGCCTTCCCTTCCAAGTGACCATGAAACTGCACACTATTCGATATGTCGACGCCAAGGATTCCGATACTGGCTGAGGCAGCAAGGGGAGCCTTGAAACTTACGAGATACGACAAAGGGGTTCTTTTTAGCGGTAAACGCGCAAACTTGTGTCTTCTGGGGATTGAACTGGACTAGATTTAGTCGGCCCCAATCCGAGACTTTGTTAAGCAAAGACTCGACTTCAGACACAAGTTTGTCCCGGTACTCGGCGACGTTTTTCTGAGAAATATTGGCACGGCCGGTATAAAAGGCATCACCAGTGCTGTCGTCTGCATAGCAATGAATGCTACCAGCTAGCAACATATCATTGATATGCAGGAGAAACAGCGTTGGTGATAGCACGCAGCCTTGTGGAACACCAGCGTTGATAGGTTTGAAATCAGAGCATGCACCGTCTACTACGAGCTTGATGCTTCGATCAGCAAGGAAACTGGTGATCCATATGCACAATTTCTCGGGAAGCCCATAGGAAGGAAGCTTCGAAAGAAGCGCTTTTTGCCAGACCAGATCAAAGGCCTTCGCTACGTCCAAACTAACGGCTAATGCCTCCCCCTTGGACTCTACTGCCTCCGCCCATCTATAAGTTAAGTAGGCTAGAAGATCACCAGCTGATCGACCCCGGCGAAAACCGTACTGGCGGTCACTAACCAGCTGGTGATCCTCAAGGTACCTCATGAGCTGGCAGTTTATAATGGCTTCCATTATTTTGGAGAACAAGGAGGTGATGGCGATAGGCCTATAGTTGGTCGGGTCTGAGCGGTCGCCTTTTTTAGGTCTTCCATAAGTTCGGGACTACGCCTTGGGAGTAAGAGTACCGAAAAAGACGCGTTAAAACCGGTGCCAACTCCGGAGCACACGTCTTCAGCACAATGGGAGGGACTCCATCAGGCCCACTCGACTTGCTGACGTCCAGGGAGAAGAGTGCTTTGCGGACCGAGCGCTGTGTAAATCGCACATCCGGCATGGAGCACTCACATCGCGGGATGGTCGGTGGTGTGTTCCCCCCGTCATCTAGAGTCGAGTTGGACACAAAAAAAGAGCTCAACAGATCGGCTTTCTCCTTTGCGGCATGGGCCAGTGAGTCGTCCTCTCTGTGCAGAGATGGAAGAGATGGCTGACAGAAGTTCCCTTGGACAGCCTTGGCGAGAGACCAGAATGCACGGGTTCCCGAAGGAAGGCGAACTAGCTTCTCGCCAATCCTGCCGATGTGCTCAGACCTTGCCTTGGCAATGACGCTTTTGAAAGACCTTTTGATGTCTGTTTCTGCAAAGTTGTGTTTTAATGGTTTATTTTAGAATGTACATGTCAAAATTTTTGCTGAGTCAAAAATTTTCCAGGGTCGGGGGGAATTTGTAGTGTTATGCTACTTACATATCTTTTACACTATTTTTACATTCTGTTTTTGATTTTCTGTATTTTGCATCACTTTTCACGCTATCAGTTATGCTACTTACATATCATTTTACACTATTTTTCCATTCTGTTTTTGATTTTCTGCATTTATATTTTGCATACCTTTATTTCCATAGGATCCTGTAACGTTTTTCACAATAACAAATCATTTTCACTTCGTATTTTCACGCTATCAGCACCGTTTAAATCGCTGTCAATGGAGTCTTACCTTTTTCTATCTTTTATTGAATTCTCCGTAACTCTGCAATTTCAGGTTTCGTGCGCGCTGCCGCGCTATAGTTTTTCCTATACGAATAATATCTCATTTCTTACTTAAATGTAACTGTTTTTCAATTATGTACCTAAAACCAAAAATGTATATTTTTGACAACCATTATTTATATGGTTGTTATGGTAACTTTTATTCAAATTCGTCACTGGTCTGATGTTCTTATATCGATATTTCTACATAAATACTCTTTTGCTCTAGGTCATTTACAATAAATTTCCTTTTAATTTAAATAATTTCTCGTTCTCTCTAAAAAGGTATAAAAGCCGAACAATCGGAGAATACAGAGAGTCTCGCTTCAGTTTTCAAACAAGAAGCATCTACTAAAGGCCTTATCCCGGGGCCGCATTGCCCCGGGATCCTGCAAGCCTCCATCTACATTTGAAGTCGTCGGCGTAATCTACTTCAAGCGCGGGGCCACACTACTCCGGGCGCTACGACTGCTTGCTCCAGGCGCTGAGTGCACCTACTACCCGCGCTACCTTTGGGCGCTACGACTGCTTGCTCCAGGCGCTGAGTGCACCTACTGCCGCGCTACCTTTGGGTGCTGCGACTGCTTGCTCCAAGCGCTGAGCGCACCTACTTCAGGCGCTACGTGCGCCGGCTCCGGACGCTGCGTGTGCCCAGACCAGGCGCTGCGTGCCATCACCGCAAAGAAACTACAAGCTCAGCGTGTGCCTACTTCTACTCCAAGCTCAGCGTGCGTCACTTCGACCTTAAGGCTCCACTACAATACAATATTCTCCTATCTTTATTTTTTTATCTAATTGTAATAACACGTCATCCATCATCATCATCATATTTCATTTTTTTTTAAAAATTGTAAATACCTTTAAATAAAACTAATTTTACGGATTTAATCGCGTATATTTACTTATTTTATATTCCCGACGTTTCGAGCACTTTACAGCACCCATGGTCACGGGCGGGACTGAGGTGTATGACGTCCCAATGTCATAGTTAACCACGGCTACCTCCAGATTAAAAATTATTAATTTTTGTTCCGATCCACGCAGTATGAACTTACAGTATCATGAAGTCTTGCAGTTGTATGCTTGGGTTGGGATTTAATTTTATTAATTATGGGATCCCAAGCAGATGGTAGCACCCAGCCATCTTCTCTATTGAAATTAGGATGTTTCTTGATTTCAATAGCCTCGCGAATCATCCTTGGAAGGAATCGGTGTTCTTTAGCGAGGATTTGTGGTCTATCAAATCTAATGTAGTGACGGGGGCGATCCTGTACGTGTTCACAGACTGCAGACTTCCCGGAGCGTCTATTCTTCACATCAGCTATGTGTTCTTTAACACGGGTTTTTATAGATCTTTTAGTTTGTCCTATATAAGAGAGACCACATTCACAATCAAGCTTGTACACTCCTGCATCTTGCAGAGGAATATTACACTTGACTGATGGTAAAAACTGACTAATCTTCTTCGGCGGCTTGAAATATGTTTTAATGGAAGCCCGCTTCAAGATGTAGCCAATCTTGTCAGTGACACCTCTGACATATGGCAGTACAGCAGGCACTCGCTCGACTGTGGCCGGCTTCACTCGTTCACTGTGACGTAGGCGCGGGACCCGAAGCTTATTGTCGTGCAAAACTTGCTTGACGTGTTGGAGCTCGGCGGCCAGCTGTTTACTGTCACAGATCCCTCGTGCTCTCTGAAACAAAGATTTACCCACGGTAGCTAACTGTGAAGGATGGTGGTGAGAATCACCGTTTAAATATCTATCTGTATGGGTCTTTTTTCTATACACAGTGTGGCTCAAGGTGTTATCAGGATTCCGAATTACTAACACATCTAGAAAAGCTAAAGAATTGTTTGCCTCTAACTCCATTGTGAACTGAATTTTAGAATTTAAGGAGTTAAGATGGTCTAGAAATGCAGTTACTTTATCTAAAGGGAGAATTGTGAAAGTGTCGTCTACGTACCGCTTGTAGAATCTTGGGTTTACGGGAGAAGTACGCAGGACTTTCTCCTCAAAGTCCTCCATGAATATATCGGCAACAATGGGAGATACAGGTGAGCCCATCGCCACTCCATCTACTTGCTTGTAGAACTCCTCCTTCCACAATAGGTAGCCAGATGTAAGGCAGTGTCTAAGTATTACTGCATATTCTACGGGCATGTTGTTTTGCTCTAGCCTTCTAGTAACAATCGAGATGCAGTCTTCAACAGGTAAGCATGTGAACAGAGACTGCACATCAAAACTGACCATAGTTTCATTGTCTGCCAGATGTAGGTCTTTAATCTCGCTGACAAAATGGTAGGAATCCTTTGTGTGTGCTCTTGTATGTCCCCTGAGCGGTGAGAGTATATTCGCTAAGTGTTGAGCCAATTTGTAAGTTGGTGAATCGATTTGGCTCACTATAGGACGTAGTGGAGCATTGGGCTTGTGTATTTTTGGTAACCCATACAATTTCGGTGGTTTGGCACACGTAGGTATTATCGATTTTACGTCTAGATTTAATCTTTCGGAGTGTTTCTTTATGAGATCACTAGTTGTTTTGAGTGTGTTTGTTGGGTCATTTTTAACCTTTTTATAAGTACTTGCATCCGACAAAAGTTCTTGTATTTTAGATTTTGTCAGCGAGATTAAAGACCTACATCTGGCAGACAATGAAACTATGGTCAGTTTTGATGTGCAGTCTCTGTTCACATGCTTACCTGTTGAAGACTGCATCTCGATTGTTACTAGAAGGCTAGAGCAAAACAACATGCCCGTAGAATATGCAGTATTACTTAGACACTGCCTTACATCTGGCTACCTATTGTGGAAGGAGGAGTTCTACAAGTAAGTAGATGGAGTGGCGATGGGCTCACCTGTATCTCCCATTGTTGCCGATATATTCATGGAGGACTTTGAGGAGAAAGTCCTGCGTACTTCTCCCGTAAACCCAAGATTCTACAAGCGATACGTAGACGACACTTTCACAATTCTCCCTTTAGATAAAGTAACTGCATTTCTAGACCATCTTAACTCCTTAAATTCTAAAATTCAGTTCACAATGGAGTTAGAGGCAAACAATTCTTTAGCTTTTCTAGATGTGTTAGTAATTCGGAATCCTGATAACACCTTGAGCCACACTGTGTATAGAAAAAAGACCCATACAGATAGATATTTAAATGGTGATTCTCACCACCATCCTTCACAGTTAGCTACCGTGGGTAAATCTTTGTTTCAGAGAGCACGAGGGATCTGTGACAGTAAACACCTGGCCGCCGAGCTCCAACACGTCAAGCAAGTTTTGCACGACAATAAGCTTCGGGTCCCGCGCCTACGTCACAGTGAACGAGTGAAGCCGGCCACAGTCTAGCGAGTGCCTGCTGTACTGCCATATGTCAGAGGTGTCACTGACAAGATTGGCTACATCTTGAAGCGGGCTTCCATTAAAACATATTTCAAGCCGCCGAAGAAGATTAGTCAGTTTTTACCATCAGTCAAGTGTAATATTCCTCTGCAAGATGCAGGAGTGTACAAGCTTGATTGTGAATGTGGTCTCTCTTATATAGGACAAACTAAAAGATCTATAAAAACCCGTGTTAAAGAACACATAGCTGATGTGAAGAATAGACGCTCCGGGAAGTCTGCAGTCTGTGAACACGTACAGGATCGCCCCCGTCACTACATTAGATTTGATAGACCACAAATCCTCGCTAAAGAACACCGATTCCTTCCAAGGATGATTCGCGAGGCTATTGAAATCAAGAAACATCCTAATTTCAATAGAGAAGATGGCTGGGTGCTACCATCTGCTTGGGATCCCATAATTAATAAAATTAAATCCCAACCCAAGCATACAACTGCAAGACTTCATGATACTGTAAGTTCATACTGCGTGGATCGGAACAAAAATTAATAATTTTTAATCTGGAGGTAGCCGTGGTTAACTATGACATTGGGACGTCATACACCTCAGTCCCGCCCGTGACCATGGGTGCTGTAAAGTGCTCGAAACGTCGGGAATATAAAATAAGTTAATATACGCGATAAAATCCGTAAAATTAGTTTTATTTAAATGTGTAGTGTTCGCGTAAATATAAGAAATCATTTTGTAAATACCTTTTTAAAAATTTAAATATATTATTTTCTTGTACAACTTTTGTTGTTTTGTTGTTCTTAGGTTATTTCTTTTTTTTAATTGTCGCTTCATGACAAATTATACTTCTTTTTAAGTGCGCTAGTGTTTACATCCCGAGACGTTGATGCGTCAGCCCAGGACTGGTAGCACTTCTGCTTATAGCGTGATGCTATTTTACAGGAGCGACCAAACCATGGCTGGGATCTGCCTCCGATGGGCACCACAGAGGATAGAATAAAAGTTCCATACCCTGAAGTACCACATCAGCAACAGAATCGGCAACAACGCTGGGATTTTCCGGCGAGAAGCAAATCCACTCCCAAGGGTAGGATGCAAAAAAAGACCGCATCCTGTCCCAATCAGCTGACCTATAGTGCCAAACACGGCGGCAAGCTGTAGATCGCAACTGCGATTGGAGCGTGAGTGGCACCGTACTCCGGATCAGACAATGGTCCGAAGAGCCCAGAGGGGCATCGACTGAGACCTGATATCCGTCCGGATGAGATGTCTGCAGAAGGTCCAACAGGGAAGGTACATGGTCTTCCACATCTGGGATCCGCGTAGGCGAAGTAACCAGTTGTGTTAGACATTAAACATTAATTTTCCTTGTGATACATATTCAAAATAGAATGACTCTTTTCCTCGTAAGTTTTTTAATATATGTATCAACAGATTCATTATAACTATGTATCGGTTACAGCACATATTTATGCGCATTACTAATTCTATAATTTAATATGTATAACTTCAATTACTTTTATGATATCCAAGAAACCACTAACAGAAACTTTACACTTGTAAGGTTTTATAAAATTGCCCAACCTGTACATTATTAATGTTACGTTAATCGAACGCCATTAACCTATTTATTGAATTGAGCTGTTTATGTTTGTACAACACTCTGAAACTTGAGAGGCTAATCAAAGATGTAAGGATTTCATGGATTTTCGTGAAATCTCAGTCGAGTTTCAAACAAGGCAGAAGTAATTAAGGCTCTTGTAGAGCTCTAGTCTGAAGCGATTATCATGCTATGAATTACTGTAAAATAAATATGCGAGCATGAACATCAGGTAACTTGATAGCAGAAGGTTTTAGTTTGGTAAATAGAGGTAAAAATTTATTTTGCCTAATCATTTAAATTTACACTAACTTTTTCGTACGGCTTTGCTTTAATAGTAAATAAAATTGGTTTAAAAATATTCTGCCCTTTTTATCTTTTAAATTTCAAATACGTGAAAATGCATTATTTTAACTGATTTTACTGCGCAACCACATTCAATTTGGGTAATTTCAAATAAAAGTAGAGGCATTATTGTATTTTGTATTATACTTGTATTTTGAAAAACTGCAATAACGGTATCATTATTGATATATTTGAACCTGTTTTTTTTTCATTTATGTTCGCAACAAAAAGTCATATTTCAAATACATAATTTAAATTTTACATTTACATAAGATAAAAAGAAAAAATATTGCCAAAACATCTGCGTTAACAAACCATATTATTTACATTAAGAGTCATCATAGTCTGGTAACAATTTTACTGCAAAACCCTTTTTAAATTTGTTTTAAGAAAATTAGAACTAGTACTAAAAATATCTATTTCTGACAAATGTTTGTCATACATATTGGTGGAACAACATATAAAAGAGTTACTTGTATAGTTTTTTTATGAAATCGAGGAGAGAATAATAGTGGTAACGAACGTGTCGAGCGCACAGGAAAACGAGCGCTTGCTGGAAACGAAATCATAGACAAAAGGTCTAACACAACTGGTTACTTCGCCTACGCGGATCTTAGATGTGTTAGACCATATGCCAAAGCAAAGTCATAGTCAGATTTACCCACATGATCGGTTAAACGAGAACCAAGCCATTCAGCGTGGTGGACGTTGAAATCACCAAGTATCACGATCTCTGCGGATGGGACCTGTTGTAGCACGGAGTCTGCATCCATTTGGACGTGGTCGATGAGTCGGTCTGTGTCGGCATTACCGCTATGGGACCAATAGAGGCAGCCGTAGACACGGGAATGGTCGTCGCTGTCTACTCGCAGCCATAGGATGGACAGGTCCGTACCTTCAAAACTGCCGATGCGTCGAAAACAGATGTCCTCTCTTACATACACGCAAACTCCAGCCCGGGGCACAAACGAGTGTTCTAATTTGTACCCCGGGTAGGAGAGATACGAAGTATCAGCCGGAGAGGACACCTGTGTCTCGGTTAGAAAGAGCAAGGCCGGCTTAGCTATCTCCAGATGGAAGTGGACGGCGTTAAGGTTTGAATGAAGTTCCCTGATATTGCAGAAATCCACCGTAAGCGTGGCAGGGGTTGCCTTTGTCTCCTTGCTCCGCTTGCCCTGAGCAGGTTTCGTCTTGAGCGGAATTTTGCTCCCCAGAATACGCGGGGCAGCCTGAGCACCCACGCCCAGGAGTGGAGTAGTTTGGTCGTGGATGCTCAGGGATTTTCCAGGGGTGCTGGTACCCTCCTGGGGTAGTCTTTTATTTAATTCCACTACCATGTTGAGGGGGGGGGGGGAATGGGGCCTCCGGCCACCTGCACTCACCAAGCGCAACGCAGAGGTAAACCTCTACTTCACGCTGGTATTCTGTGAGGTCGTGGTACCACCCCGGTTCGAGCTGGCCCATCCGTGCGACAGCAAAAGCTACCGCTTGGCTCTACCACTGTTAATTTTTATTCATTTAATTTAGTTAATTATAGTAGGTAATAAGAACGAATCATATAATGTTGCTTTGCGCAATGCTATGCTGAGTCTTTTTAACAGACGTAAAATATTTGACATTATGCTTCTATATATAATTCTAAATTCGTTATTACATTCAATGACTCTTTTGTCTATGATTTCGTTTCCAGCAAGCGCTCGTTTTCCTGTGCGCTCGACACGTTCGTTACCACTATTATTCTCTCCTCGATTTCATTAAAAACTATACAAGTAACTCTTTTATATGTTGTTCCACCAATATGTATGACAAACATTTGTCAGAAATAGATATTTTTAGCACTAGTTCTAATTTTCTTAAAACAAATTTAAAAAGGGTTTTGCAGTAAAATTGTTACCAGACTATGATGACTCTTAATGTAAATAATATGGTTTGTTAACGCAGATGTTTTGGCAATATTTTTTCTTTTTATCTTATGTAAATGTAAAATTTAAATTATGTATTTGAAATATGACTTTTTGTTGCGAACATAAATGAAAAAAAAAACAGGTTCAAATATATCAATAATGATACCGTTATTGCAGTTTTTCAAAATACAAGTATAATACAAAATACAATAATGCCTCTACTTTTATTTGAAATTACCCAAATTGAATGTGGTTGCGCAGTAAAATCAGTTAAAATAATGCATTTTCACGTATTTGAAATTTAAAAAATAAAAAGGGCAGAATATTTTTAAACCAATTTTATTTACTATTAAAGCAAAGCCGTACGAAAAAGTTAGTGTAAATTTAAATGATTAGGCAAAATAAATTTTTACCTCTATTTACCAAACTAAAACCTTCTGCTATCAATTTACCTGATGTTCATGCTCGCATATTTATTTTACAGTAATTCATAGCATGATAATCGCTTCAGACTAGAGCTCTACAAGAGCCTTAATTACTTCTGCCTTGTTTGAAAATCGACTGAGATTTCACGAAAACCCATGAAATCCTTACATCTTTGATTAGCCTCTCAAGTTTCAGAGTGTTGTACAAACATCAACTGCTCAATTCAATAAATAGCTTAATGGCGTTCGATTAACGTAACATTTTTTTTTAATTATTACTAATTGGGCAATTTTGTAAAACCTTACAAGTGTAAAGTTTCTGTTAGTGGTTTCTTGGATATCATAAAATTTATTAAAGTTATACATATTTAATTATAGAATTGGTAGTGCGCATAAATATGTGCTGTAACCGATACATATTTATAACGAATCTGTTGATACATATATTAAAAAAACTTACAAGGAAAAGAGTCATTCTATTTTGAATATGTATCACAAGGAAAATTAATGTTTAATTAATCACATTTCGCTCATATTTATTCTACTCTCCGACATGGCTGGTAAATTATTAGCAAGGTTACTGATCTTCGTTTTAAAATTACAATCATGCTGGTTTGGTAAGTAATTCTATTAAAAAATATATTATTTTTAATTAAAATAGCTTTATGTTTATTTTACAGAAATAATACTCATGTTGTTTGCGGGAATTTTAAAAATATAATACCTATTTAAAATATTATCATAGTTTACTGTATAATGCCTGTAATAATAGTAAATTTAATATTTGCTCATTTTTATTATTGTTACTTAAAATATCACTGAACACTACAATTTTACAAAAAAAGGCTACACGTTATGTAAATGTCATATTAATAAGTAGGAGGAGTTTGTGATATTAAGGACTAAATCTAATTATCAGGCTAATCGGACGGAGCATTCTTTTGTATTTATTCAGCTTCTTTTTAATAACATAATATAACCTATATTTAGCCAACAACTAAGTGTAACCGATTGAGGAGTGTTTAATAAAGGTTTATTCTACCAATTCATGGTACAAAGAGTAAAGCCCAAAGAAATAACAAACCTAGGTTTTCTTGAATTTACTTAGGATTACACATAGATAATGTTTTTTTATGGACTAAGGGCAGTAAACGGGCGTGGAAGTACCCCGTCAATCCGACTGTAATATAGCTGCATCATGAGCCATGCTTACCAAGTAAATTCAAATAAGTTATATATTACATGTATATCATTGCATTACATACAGTATTTTTATTACATGGTAGAGCCATGCTGCAGCTTTATTAGTAGTACAGTTGTAGCACGAATGGGTCGGCTCGACCGGGGAAGAACCACGCTCTCACAGAATACCAGCGTAAAATAGTACGAAACACAGCAATTTTACTGGAAAAGAGGCGTTCCATCTTAGTCCTCACGGGTGACAACGCATCTACATTTTGATTCGCAAACGAGGATAAATGTAGATTTCATTGGGCCACAGCAACCACTTGCCATCAGGTGGACTGTGTGCTCGTTTGTCAGCCTATCATATAAAAAAATATCAGTGAGACACAAGTTTTAATCTAAGTATATTTACACTTCGTTTAACTTTGATTTTTATATTATTACAGTCTTTCTTTTTAAAGTACGTACAACAATATTTTACAAACAGAAATTACTAGTTTTTGCAACAATAATATTGTAACTAAAAGTTTAAACATTAAGCAACACTTTCATAGTTTTATTATAACATATAATTTGGGGTTATTTTTTTTTATTAAACTTTAACCCATTTTTTTTAGTTAGTTCATGTGTTTAATAAATTAAAGTGCCTATTAAACCGAACTGAATATATTAAAACACATATCAATGTACCGTGTAGTGGAATTTCCACTACCCGATATCATCCCGTGGGTTTCGTAAGAGGCAACTGTGGGAAATAAATCAGATGGGCAGCAGCGTTCATTTCGTTCGTTGCCAAACCTTTTGCCAAGAGGGGAAACCATGGCACATATATCCCCTTTGAGGCCATCTATGTGGGAGGCCTATATCCAACAGTGGACTTTAATAGGCTGTAACGGCAATTGTAACATATCCATGACCTTTATTAGTTCATTTTTCAACATGAGCTTATTTGGTTTTTGGGATAATTTTATTGCCGTTTTCAATTACCAGAACATTGACCGCCGGTTGGCAGGGTACAGCTGACTTGAACTTCAAAAAAGTTGACGTAATTTCACTAATTTGTCGCACCCATTGTGCAAGCTATATATTTATATAATTATTATTTCCTTTTTTGTAAGTTTTATTTATTTAACAGTTGTCTTTGTTATGGAAACTCATTTGTATGTTTTCCTTGTTACAGGTGAAATATTCACAACAATTCCTTTAGAAAATGAATCCTTGGAAGTTGTGAGTATTCGAATAAAATTAAATTTATATATGTTTAAATACTCACGAAAGTATTCATAAAATATATTATATTTTTGGGCAGGTTACAACTACTGGAGGAAATATATGTACAACTAAAATGGGCAAGTTTTTTTCATTCCGTCTCAATTAACTGTTTTAATTATATAAAATTATAAATTATCTGAATCCAATTTTTTTTTTAGGTCGGTCATATTTACAATATATTTTCTTTTACAGAAACGTGCTCATTAAAAGTCGTGAGTAATACATATGCAAACACATATTTAATTTTCAATACTTGTTATTTTGATGCTGTTAATAACATTTGCAACAAAAACAGGCGACAAAATATGTACGAGGTGTGCCCGGTCCTCCCGGAGAAAAAGGAGAAAAAGGCGTAGATGTAAGTCAACTCATGTTTATTGACTGTGATATAAGATCTCTGCTAACACGTATTTGAGTGCACGGCACTTCCCTACTCCAAAATCATGTCATAAATTAAAAAGTTGTGCACACTGTGTCATATTTTTTACGAATTTATAAATGAATGAAAATTAATTCTGAATTCGTTTCTCAATTCTAAAGTTGTTGATTACTGGTAGTATATACACCATATAATATATGAGTACCTACGGAACTCAATAGAGGATGTTATCAGAACGATTACATGATATCAAAGATAAGTAACAAAAAAAAATAAAAATAAAGAATGAAAAGAAATGCACTTAAGTATAGGCAAGTGTTGACAGCGTAATAGAAACCAACACCTACTAAGACCTGCGGGTGTCATAAAAATAAAAATAAGGAATGAAAATAAATGCGTTTCAGTATAGGTTTGTGATGACAGCGTAATAGAAACAAACACCTATTAAGACCTGCGGGTGTCGTAAGAGGTGACTATGTGAAATGCCAGAAAAATCTTATGGCTTCCGTTAGACCGGCGACGGGTCAAGTTGCGAGACGTCTGTACTGCGATCGTCAATCCGCCAAGCATGACGATTATGGTAATTCCTCCCCACAATAGGAAATGCAAATATCAAAACGTGGAAATTATATATATATATATATATATATATATATATATATATATATATATATATATATATATATATATAATATAGAGTGGTGTAGACAGCAAAGGAATTTAATACCCACCTTGCTTGTGAAGCCTTAAATTAAAATTTTGTTACTTTTGGTAATTAACTGACGGGTATATAAATTGATCCAGCTTATTTAGATACATTTTCACAATACCTTCCTTTTTTCGCGTCGTAATATAATAATTTATAGGTTTCAATTATCTACTAAATTATAATCTACTCTCCTCTGCACCACAATCGTCATCCCCGGCGATATCTGAAACAGAAAACGGAAAATACCGATATATAGATATGGGTGTGTGTGTGTGTGTGTGTGTGTGTGTGTGTGTGTGTGTGTCTGCTGAAGTAGAGGTCGTAGAGGACTGGGGTTTTGACCCTAGACGTCGGCAGGTAGTGCCGGAACAGACCATCTAGTTTTCAGGAAATTTCAGCGCCCAAGTTTTTAAGTCCCGAAAACTACACGACATTCAAGACCTGGTTGAGCCCAATAAGACGAACCCAAGCACGGAGCTGTAAGCCTATTGGTTCGGAAGTTACAGCGTTGTAACTGTAAATTTGGCAGCCATCTTGTTTTGCAACCAGAATTTAAAAACGCGATAACTTTCGAACCTCTTGGGCTAGGTATACCTAGTTTGGGTTCTTTGAATAGGGTTCAAGAAGCGATTTTAGCTGGATATAAGACATATACTCTACGTAAAATCAGAAACTTGTTAGCCTTTAACTCTCTCTGTATATTATATTTTTAGAAATTTTTAATATTTAAGACATATCTTGTAGAAACCTACATTATAGAGCTGACAGACTAGACATAGACTGACTCTATATAGAGCACTACAAAGTTTTTAATTTTTCAATATATAGTAGACTTATAAGTTAGAAATTAAGAGTGACCAGTTATCGATTGTTATTTGTGTTATTTTATTACTGTATTATTAAAACTAAAGATAGATTTTTTTGAATTTATAGACAAGACTCCAGGTAGAGTCAAATACATTACTTTACAAAAAGTCTTTAAGAAAATACTGTGTATAAATTAGTGTGTTTTAGTAATGATACGAAGTAGAGTTCAACTCTACATAAAATAAAAAATCTTAAAAAAGGATATATGTGACGCGACATTTGTGGTTTTTATTAAATTACAAACTTTAAACTTTCCGCAACCTATAAGATTTAATTTATTATTTTATATTATTTTAAATATTTTTTTTATTCTTGCTTTTAAAACTTATACAAACCTTTATAAGTAAAATTGTTTTGACCAGAACGCATTTGTTAATTGTTGAGACCTAGGACGCGTTCCCCTGACATTATGTTCGGTTTCCGTACTCCAACCAAATGTTCTGAGAATAGTGCCAAGAACACGAGTCCTCCTGACTCTCCAAACGGGACGGAGAAGGCTGGGCCTTCTCCAAAAAGAGGTCAAAATACACAGATCCTCAACGTGAGGAGTAGCATTGGAGAATGGGAGACGGGAAGAACAGATAAGGAAACAGTAGTTTCGACCTCACCAAAAAAGACAGCCCCGGTGGCCCGCCAAAAACCGAGAACTGTTCAGTCCCAGGAAGCGAGAGGAACAACTCGTAAAGTGTTTGCTGAAACCTCAGAAAGTTCTCCAAAAATGGAAACTCAAAAATATGTGGATCGCCTGACAGAGGCTCGAGTCTGCCTGAACAGGGCCAAATTACACCTCAGCAACTCGCACAACCTGAAGACTGACATAAAAACTGATGTCACTCAGGCCATAGAGAGACTATATCAACTAGTAAAAGAAGCAGAAATAGGTAAGAGTACAACGAAAGGAGAAAAAGCAAATAATCAGGAGAAGAAAGATGAAAGACTGGAAGATGATACTAGGAAAAGAAAAGAAGAAGATCAAACTTAATGAAGAAATTGGAAGAGTATAGAAAGCTCCTAGAAGAAAATGGAAAAGAGATGTAAAAATTAAGAGAAGACATGAAAATGCAATAAAACAAAGAGTATAGAGTAACATATGCATGTATGGTGGCTGGGCCACAAAAGGGTTCATCACCAGAGAACATGGCCATGCACTCGGTGATGATAACATCTATAGACGAAAAGGAGACGGGAGACCAAGTGATGGATAAGATAAGAAAGGTAATTAACGCCAAAGAAGAGGGACTAAAAATAGATAAGATTAGAAAGGCTAGAGATAGAAAGATAATAGTAGGATTTCAAACGGAAAAAGAGACGAATAGAGTGAAGGAAAGACTAAAAATGTCTGGGAAAGACCTCAACGTAGATGACATTAAAAAACAAGGACCCTCTCTTAATTCTTAGAGACGTATTGCAATACAATACGGACGAGGAGATACAAAAAACCATAAGAGTACAAAACAAAAATCTCTTCACAGAAATATTGGATAAAGATGACAGAATGGAGGTCAAATATATAAAACGGTCTAGGAACCCGCATACATCCCACATTGTTATGAGGGTTTCACCCCAAATATGGAACCGCCTTACAGAATGCAAGCTGGAGTAATTCATGTGGACCTTCAGCGGGTAAGAGTAATGGACCAGTCTCCTCTGGTTCAATGCTCACGGTGCTTGGGATATGGTCACAGCAAACGTATATGTAGCGAGACCACTGGTATCTGTAGTCACTGTGGAGGCCCGCACCTCAAAACCGAATGTGCTGAATGGCTGTCAGGAGAAATGCCAGTACGTAAAAACTGTAGTAAGGCAAAACTCGATAAAAAAGACCACAATGCATACAGCACAGACTGTCCGGTAAGAAGAAAGTGGGAAATGCTAGCAAGGTCAACAGTAGCATACTGCTAAGGTTTCCCCAAAGCTATACATCGAACCAACCACCGGAAGCCACCAATCCAGGCTTATCTCCAAAGATGTGAGCTAGCCACGGCTGAATTAGTTCCAGAGGCAACAAAGAGGAGAACATCATTTGCTATAATACAGGAGCCATATATTGGTCGGATTGGCCAGATGAAAAATTACCAACAGAAGCCTGATCACTGATAAGGTGATTAAAGCTGCTATTGTACTATTTGACGACACCATCGACATGACCCAATGCCCCAGTCTCGCAGAATATCGCAGTTGCAAAGCTAAGGACAGGGGCTTGGGAATTGGGAGTGGTGTCTGTCTACCTGGAGGGTGATAAACTAATAGACATATCTAAAAATGATTAAAGCAACCGTGGTGGGCTTGGGGACTGCAAGCGTAATCCTCGGTGGTGACGTAAACGCCTGAAGTACCTGGTGGGGAAGTCGGAAAACGGACAGTAGAGGGATAGAGACTGCGGCAAAACTTGATGAATTAGAACTCCACATATTAAACAGGGGGACTGAGCCCACATTTGACACTATTCGAGGTGGAAGAAGATTCTCCAGCTGCGTGGATAATACTGCTGGCTCGACCAGCCTGCTCGGAAGGGTGGAAAACTGGAGACTGTTCAATGAAACAACCAGTTCGGACCACAGGGCTATCCTATTCGACATAAATTTAGAAAAATCATTAGGAACTGACATAAAAAGAACTACAAGAAAGTACAACACAAAGAAAGCAAATTGGGGCGAATTTTGTGAGAAACTCGCTCAAATTTGGAACGAAAAACGAATAACTAAAGCAGAGATTGAGAAAATAGCCACATCAGAGGAATTAGAAAATAAAATAGAGGACTTTACAGATTCAATAACTGAAGCTTGTAAAAAGAGCATACCAACATTAAATAATAAAAAACGAATGGGACTGCCCTGGTGGACCGATGCGCTGACGCAGCGGAAAAAGGAAGTCTCCAGGCTAAAGCGCCGAATCTCTTACGCAGCACCAGTCCGTCCTGAGTGGGTGGTCAAGCACTACAAAATAGCAAAGGAAGAATATCAGCAAGAAGTGAAAAGGGAAAACCACGAGCTGGAAAGACTTTTGTAGCAAGCGGGAGCATGAAACAATGTGGGATAGTATTTATAGGGTCATAAGCCGTACAATGACGCGACAGGAGGACACTCCGCTTGTCCGAGATGGAGAAACACTTGAGAATGTGGAATCAGTCAGGATCCTGGCGGAGACGTTTTATCCAGAAGACCGTATTGAGGATGATAACACGGAGTACACCCAAATAAGGGAAAAAACGAGGACTGTAAATGAAGGGACACATGATAATTCATGTGACCCACCTCTCACAGAGAATGAACTGATGTGGGCCGTGTCCAGCTTTAATCCAAAAAAGGCGCCAGGAGACGACGGTTTAACAGCGGACATTTGTAGTGTTGCTATCGCCTTGGATTCAGCGGTGTTCTTGGCACTAATAAACAAATGCTTTAGCTTTGCGTATTTCCCCATCAAGTGGAAGATAGCAACAGTGGTGGTGTTGCGAAAGCCCGGTAAAGAAAATTACACACACCCCAAATCGTACAGGCCGATTGGGCTATTGCCTGTACTGGGTAAAATCTTCGAAAAGATGGTAGTCCAAAGAATCAAGTGGCACATCGTACCCAAAATAAGCCGGACACAATATGGGTTTATGCCGCAGCGCAGCACCGAGGACTCCCTCTATGATATGATGCAGTTAATAAGAACTAAGTTAAAAGACAAAAAACTTATCCTGCTCATATCACTAGACTTAGAGGGAGCCTTCGATAACGCCTGGTGGCCGGCAATACGATGTGCACTTGCGGAGACTGGGTGCCCAGTAAACCTGAGACGCCTGGTAGACAGTTATCTAAACGATAGAACAGTGTGTGTCAGGTACGCTGGGGCAAAATCGACAAAAAGGACTTCAAAAGGGTGTGTGCAAGGTTCGATAGGGGGTCCAATTTTTTGGATTTTACTCTTGAACCCACTTTTGAAGGAGATGAGTGAGTTGGGGACTCACTGTCAGGGTTTCGCGGACGATGTGGTCCTGATATTCGCCGGGGACACAACAAAACAGGTACAGGAGCAGGCCAATGTGACTCTTGCTCATGTCGGGAGGTGGGGTGTCAAAAATAAACTTAAATTTGCGCCATCTAAAACAAAAGCCATGATAATTACTAACAAGTTAAAATATGACACACCACTTATTGAGATGGGTGGGGAAAGCATCGGTCTCTCCAGAGAAATTAAATTACTCGGCCTCACAGTTGACGACAGGCTTACCTTCGACACACATATCAAGAATGTCTCCTGAAAGGTACAAAACTTGTATCGTCAACTGTCGAGAGTTGCAATGATTCACTGGGGCCTAAACCCCGTTATTATCAGGGCCATATACATCGCGGTGGTGGAGCCGATCATAATGTATGCGGCCAGTGCTTGGGCATTAGCAACCAAAAAATGCAAAGTCAAAAAACAACTCGACATGGTGCAGCGAGGATTTGTGCAAAAAATAATAAAACCTTATAGGACAGTTTCCCTACACTCGGCCCTGTTACTCGACGGACTGCTTCCACTGGACCTAAGGGTCCGGGAAGCAGCTTCGCTTTATGAAATAAAGAAAGGTTACTCCCAACGTGTGGTGGGTGTTTGCGATGTGGAAACTAAAATCGAATACTCCAAAACCACACATTCCGCGGTTTAGGTTGGCCTGAAATTCACATGCCTGGAAGACGGTGCACAAATGGACCAAAATGACAACCAGGGCCTCAAAATATTTACGGATGGCAGTAAAATAGAGAGGAAAGTTGGCGCGGCGCTATCCATTTGAAATAACGCCGCGGAGACAAATACCCAGAAGCTGAAATTGGAAATTTTTTGCACCGTCTACCAGGCAGAGTTGTTGGCTATACTTGAAGCCACCAAATATGCGCTTAAACCTCAAGCATCGAGCTGAAGCATATATAGCGATTCGAGGTCTGTTCTACAAACAGTTATCCAAGATTTTTCCCTCCATTCCTTAGCGGTAGAAGCAAGAAATAACACATTGAAAATAAGTACAAAGGCAAGACATTAAAATTTTTCTGGATAAAAGCTCACGCAGTATTGGAGGGAAACGAGAGAGCAGACCAGTTAGCTAAAGAAGCTGCAATAAAAATAAAAATAAAACCTGACTATGAGAAATGCCCGATTTCATACATCAAGCGACACAAGATTGGAGTCGCTTGATGAATGGAACCGCGCTAGTTAGAAGGAGAAACGGCCGCTACCACTAAAATATTTTCCCCAGAAGCCATAAACGCCTATAGCATAATTAGAAAAATAGACATGGACCCGATGACAGTTCAAATATTGACAGGACATGGGGGCTTTTCTGAGTATTTATTTAGATTTAAGTGTAAGGACAGCCCAGCATGTTCCTGCGAATCTACTAAAATTGAAGATGTAATGCATATTTTAACTGAATATGTAATGTATAGTAGAGAAAGAAATGATATAGAAACAGAATTAGGAGTAAAAATAAGTAAAGCAAATGTAAATAATATAATTAGTAATAAGCACACTAGAAATAAGTTCTTAAAATATTGTAAGCATATAGTAAGTAAAGTGGTAAATAAAAATAAATAGACTAAGAAATAAGGATACTGTAACATAGTATATATAAGTATACAATGTAACAGGTCCACAAATAAACAGAAATAAAAACATTATTATAACTAGAAATAAGGAATGTTAAGCATAAAAACAAAAAATAAATATAAGAAAGAAAATAAAACGGTGAAAAAAGAAACACCAAAAAGAATAAAAAGTCCCTGATGTCAACATAGCGTAAATACGTTATATAACATGAGCATATTGACGGATTTCACATTATTCAACGCATTAGGCTGCGTGCAGTAGTACGAGAAGGCCTGTGCCCATTAGCGGTTATTTATGGGCTATGACTTTAAATTTTTCTTCTAATTGCATCAGGGTCAGAAAGGTGATAAAGGATTACGTGGTCCACCTGGAATGATTGGAAAACAGGGTACATGTGAATCGAGTGACACAATTAGTGGTAAGTAAAGTGGTAGTAAAGATATTACAACATACGCAAACTTTAAGAATTTTGTAATTAAAATTTACTTATTTTATTAATTTTAACAGATGGAGATAGTCCCGAAGGTTCTAAGTTAGGTGACAAGTTAGAACCCTTAAATGGTCTTTGTAAGGATTATCCAGATCTCATAAAATTTCTTACAAATGGTAAGATAATTTGAACAAAGCATTTTTTCTCTTATATTATTAATGTTAAGATTTTGGAAAGAACTTATATCTATATTTAAAGAAGTTTTATGAATTTTATACCTAGTGTATATAAAATTTGTCCGTTTGTTTATTTTTTGTTGGTTTATTCTTTGTTGGTTTATTCTTTGTTGTCTTTCTTCGAGGAACTTCTTCTTGGAAGTTCTTATATCATGCATTTGATTACGATAAAAATTTGCTAAGCTGTTCTGCGCATGCCCAGTTATATTTTATTTATGTTATTTTTTGTTTAGTAGATTTCTGATAAAAAACAGGAATGCAAAGCATGACTGGCACAGCTAGTGGAAAAAATAAATTGTAACTAAATCAACTACGATTTCCAATCTTCAAAATTATCCGAAAATAATGTGTAAATACTATTTAAATTGTAACTATTTACATAAGGCTTACAAAATACGACACGCTGTTATGATATTTAGTTATTCCCTAATACCAACAATGTGCTTTGGTGGATTTAACATATAGGCTCCCCGCTATGATTTCTTTCACAATCATGCACTTGGTAATTTGCACTAAAAATGTTTACAATTTTACAAGTGCCGATGGGGACTTAAATTTGTTCACTCGTGGTCTATGAAACTTTAAGACGAACGTTTATGAGTCTTTGCCTTAGGCAAGTTATGTCACAGTACCACCCTCCTTGTTGAAATCCTATGCTGACTTTTCGATTGCACTATTTATATAATACAATCGAAAGGTCCTACAATCTTCTACGGAAAAGCAGCCAATGCCCCTCGAAGGCTTATGACAAAACACAACTAATTAGGTCAACGTAAATTAAGTATGCTAATATCGAATATAGTGTTACAGATGAATGAACAATTATGACAAATGCATTAGTTTATTTCCGATCGGCTTAGAACTTGCCTTATTAAAATTTAAATAATATTAAAATGTTTGAAAATTGTCTATAATTTAGTAAATATTATCTCCAATATGGTTTTTGCTATTTAAAAGCTCAATATCTGATGATTTGATGATTACACATACCATAATACTCGTATGTATGCCGATGACTTTCAGCTATATATGCAATCCAGTACCGATAATATAAATAATGGAATCAGGAAACTTAACACAAACTTAGAGGCCATCCGTGTCTGGTCTCTTAGATTTGTTGTTTTTGTAAACCTGTCAAAATGTAAAACAATGATAGTTGGTAGCTCTAGAATGCTAAATATGATTAACTATGGAAACATTGAACCTGTTTTATACAATGAAGTTTTTTTATAGGAGACGAGCATACAGCTCACCTGATGGTAAGTGACTACCGCCGCTCATGAACAACTGCAACACCAAGGGAATTGCAGGTGCGTTGCTGGCCTTTTAAAAAGGAATAAGCTCTTTTCTTGAAGGTCTCTAAGTCGTATCGGTCCAAAAAAATCGCCTGTGGTAAATTATTCCAAAGAGAGGTCGTATCCGGAAGAAAACTCCTAGTGAAACGTACAGTAATGGACCAACAAGCATCCAGATGGTGTAGATAGTATCTGAAGTTTTCTCGCAATGTGCTTTCGTGAAATTTGGCGACTGGGATTAATTTGAACAATTCATCAGAGCACTCCCCGTGGTAAATATAAAAGAAAATGCAAAGGGATGCAACACCTCTTCACAGCGCTGGTGAATCGAGCTGATCGGAAAGGACTCGGTCGTCGACGATTCGAGCCGCTCTGCGCTGGATGCGGTCAAGTGGAAGGAGCTGGCACTGGGGAGCCCCAGCTTAGAGATAGGAACAGTATGCCATGTGAGGCCGAACCTGCGGCTTGTAAAGTTGCAGGTGGTGTGCCGGCATAAAATACTTTCTCGCTCTGCTGAACACGCCAAACTTTTATAGGCCTTCTCCTCCAAGTGACCACAAAACTGCACGTCACTCGATATGTCGACGCCGAGGATTCCGATACTGGCTTAGACAACAAGGGGAGTGCCTTGAAACTGAAGAAACACGACAAAGAGTTTCTTTTTAGCGGTAAACGCGCAAACTTTTGTCTTCTGAGGATTAAACTGGACTAGATTTAGTCGCCTTCAATCCGATACTTTGTTTAGCAAAGACTCAACTTCAGACACAAGTTTGTTCCGGTACACGGTGATATTTTCCCGAGAAATATTGGCACGTTATTACCGCTTCGCAACGTATCATTGATATGCAGAAGAAACAGCTTAGGTGATAGCACGATAGACTTGTAGTGGGAGCATGCACCATCTACAACAACCTTGATGCTCCGATCTGCAAGAAAGCTGGTGATGTAATTGCACAATTTCTCGGGAAGCCTACAAGAAGGGAGTTTCGAAAGAAAGGTTTTGTGCCAAACCAGATGGGAGGCCTTCGCAATGTCTAAATTAACGGCCAAAGCCTCCCCCTTGGACTCTACTCCCTCCTAACTGCCTACAGATAGTTTTCAATCAAAATTTCAATAGGTGCAACAAATACGTTCACGGAATTTTTCACGGTGTTATGAGTAAGTATCAAATGAATCTCAGTAGTATTATAATTCGTTATGGTATTTTTTTTTGTTTCCATTACGATTATAACAAAAAATAAGACGAGCAAACAAGCTACATATACAAATTTAACATAAACTCACTGTTTCTTGCTACAGGCACAAAATGGATTAAAAAATCCTCACCGTTTGAAGTAACTTGCAAAGAATCAGGTTTAACATGTCTTGCAAGTGTGAAAAATACAACGCAATATGATTATACTACGATGTCGGAGCCATTCTGGTTAAGCGAATTAGGCTTCGATTACAATAATTTTTATGGGGTATGTATTGCCATCTTATACCAATTAAATATTCTATCTATAAATATTATATTAATCAAGGAGATTGTAAAACCTCCTTAATATTAATTAATCAAACGTATCCTTTGATAAAAAATTAATAATATAAGTCACAAAGATAAAAAAGAATAAGAAACAGCTTAATGCCAGTGTGTTTCGTATGGTGGAGGTAGAGAACTGGAGACCATTTTTACTGTTAACGAGGCTCTCATTTTAGTTTACAGCGGTAATAACCCATCTATAATTTGATTTTTAATCAAGTTTAGATGTCGATGAGCACTTACCATTACGTGGTTTGTTCGTCAACCTAATTATATAAAAGGCATCCTATATTATATAAAAAATTATCTGTCATATAAAATTATTATTTATTTTTATGAAGAATAAATACTTCATTTTTTAAAAGCGCTATTTCTTTTACAATTTTTGTAATAACAAGGCTGATTTTTAAATAATAAAAATTAGGTGTATAATACGTTGTAATAATAAAGAAAATTTTTTTGTCTGTAAAATTATATCAAACTGCGTTTACATCATTGTACCAAAGGTAAATAAATTTCTGTGAAAGTCTATTAAAACAAAAAACTTACCAAAGGGTTTTCTGGTTTTAAGCGGATTTGTAACTGGTAAGAAAAATCATCCTGCAAATTTTTCCCGACTAAGATGTCTTTTTCATCATAAAATTATTATATTTTGGTACTTAAATTACTTTCTCGTCTTTAACAACTATTTTTAATAGAATTCTGGATAAAATCCTTTTCAAGTGTGAGCCTATTGGCGTACATTTCTTGATACTACACTACGCAGGGCAGCTAATTTGTTGGGCGTATAGCAGCTGACGCACTCGCATTGTTAGTAAGTCATTAGATCAACGTCAATCAACAGGTATCGTATGCATGTGTATTTCAAAATTCCAATATACTTCCAACACCGCGTAAATTATAATAATAATTTAATTGAAGCCAATTAAACCATCATAAATTACCGTGTGGTAAAAGCACAAGGGTATCACATTTTGCGGTGTCCTAAAAGGTAATTTTGTGCAACGCTGGTAAAATCTTATGGCTTTCGATATATGGTAGACGTAAAATACCTGCGACGGGCAGCAATATAAAAGTTGTGAGGCGTGTGCTTGCATAATTAGTCCCGTAATATGCTATAATTATTATTTTATCCTACACTAACACTCGGCCCGGCTATGCCCGAGTGTGATTAATTAAAATGTGGTGTCATTTTGGTTTAATAAGTAGCTTCTCATAAATTACAAGTTATATTTAAAATACATGATGTGTATGCCTAAGAACATATTCCACTCAAAACAGAACAAAAAATCTTTGATAAGTAGGTTGTTGTTAGTGTGGTAGGTTTAGTAGTTACTTAATGATCAACTCTCGCAATTCAAACTACAAGTTAAGTGTTAATAACAAATTAACCGAATCAGATCAGGACGTTGCAGTGGTTTTTGAGAAATATTTTACTGATATTCCGATATTAACCACTAAGTCACTGAATTCTTCTCCTGCGGTCGCCGAATCATTACTTAAACAAAATGTAAATGCGTGTACAAAGAATTTTACATTTCATAAAGTATCATCAAAAGATATTGTAAAATATTTTAAAACTATTGATGTTAAGAAAACTGCGGATCTGTGGGGGATTTCTGTTAAAGTTATTGCGTCTATAATAGATACAATCGCGCCTCATTTAGCTGTTATTTTTAATACTAGTATCGAATCTGGTGTGTTTCCTGATTTAATGAAGTATAGTAAAGTAATACCTTTATTTAAATCTGGTAGTACATTAGACCCCGCCAATTTTAGACCTATTTCTGTACTACCAACACTTAGTAAGATTTTTGAAAAAAATATTCTTGATCAAATGTTAAATTTCTTTAATATAAATAATTTACTTCATAAAAATCAATTTGGTTTTACAAGGGGTCGCTCGACAACTGATGCCGGTGTTGAGCTGATTAAATACATATTTAATGCATGGGAGAATTCACAGGATGCTTTGGGTATATTTTGTGACCTATCCAAAGCCTTCGATTGTGTTCACCATGAAACATTAATCAGGAAACTTCAACACTACGGTGTAAGAAGTGATGCTCTAAAATTAATTATTTCATATTTAAGTAAGAGAACGCAAAAAGTTGTCATCAACAGTACGAGTTCTTCCGGGTCGATGGTACAGATGGGCGTGCCTCAAGGCTCAATTCTCGGCCCCTTTCTGTTTCTTGTATATATTAATGACTTACCTTACATAGTAGGAGATAACCATGATATAGTATTATTTGCAGATGACACTTCTTTAATTTTCAAATTAAGTCGACATTTGCTAAAATATGACGAAGTAAATAATGCTATATCTAAATTAGTGAATTGGTTCAATGTCAATAATTTGCATTTAAATGGCACTAAAACGAAATGTATGAAATTTATGACTCCAAATGTCAAACAATTAAATACTAATGTAATTTTAAATGGGGAGAAACTGAGTCTTGTAGATACCACCATTTTTCTTGGAATCACACTAGACGCGAAGCTTCAATGGAGCCCCCATATATCAAAGCTAGCAAGCAGACTTAGTTCTGCAGCATATGCTGTAAAAAAGATTAGAAGTCTAACTAGTGTTGAAACAGCTAGACTAGTTTACTTTAGCTATTTCCATAGCATAATGTCCTATGGTATTTTGCTATGGGGACACGCAGCTGACACTGAAATTATATTTGTTTTGCAGAAGAGGGCCATAAGAGCAATTTATGATTTAAAGCCTAAAGTGTCGCTGCGACAAAAATTTAAGGAAATTAATATATTAACTTTGGCCTCTCAATACATTTATGAAAATGTAATGTACGTACACAAAAATAAAAGTAGTTTTACAAAAATAAGTGATATTCATTCTGTAAATACTAGGAACAGACACAAGCTAGTAGTACCAGTTACTCGACTCCATCGAGTCAGTAATTCATTCTTGGGGTGATGTATACGCTTTTACAACAAAATTCCAGAAAATATACAAAATTTGACCTGCTCAAAGTTCAAAAACTTTATTAAACTAAGTTTGTATAAAAAGGGTTATTATAATATTAAAGAATTTATAGATGATAATAACCCCTGGAAGTGAGGTGATCGCTCCCAAGCTATTTCTAATTTGTTGTGTTGTTAATTTGTGTAACATACATGATTGTAAGCTGTTATTTAAAAAAAAAAGTCCCGCTGGGTTTCTTGCTGGTTCTTCCCAGGACAGAGGTTTTTTTCGAACCAGTGGTAATTATACAAAAGAGTGACTTTCAATAAGTATTATTTATAATCTATATTGAATAAAAAAGTTTCTGTTTCTGTTTCTGTTTCAATGGGGCTATATTAGCCGTCCGACTAAAAAAAGAAAAACAAAATCTAACCCTGTCTTTTATTTATAGTCTGAGGTCTAAGCCGATTGATTTTACAAAACTGCTCAGCTAAATGTTTATATGTATGTAAATAGTTTTTTCGTACATATGGATCGAGCCATCGATTGTCAAATTTATGATTTTTCACACATTGGAAGTTTGTTCGCCTTATCGGGCAACGATCGACGTTATTTAGAACACCTGTTATCACCAGGAGATGTTTGGATCTGAAATGATTTTAGTTTACCTACCACTAGTGCGCATAAACTAGAAATAAGGTTGAAAGACCACTCTACTGTATAGGCTATAGTGTGTTTAGAACACGTATTTGCTTAAAATTTTGTACAGGAATGGATTATTTATTTGTTTGGTCATTCATCTGATGCTATGAATTTGGTCCGATCTGATTAAATGCAATAATTATGCTCGCAGATGGTCATGTGCTGTCATTTAATGATCTACACATGCGTCGCCGAAACGTCAATTTATACGTGGTAGAGCCATGCTGCAGCTATATTATGGTTGTAGCACGAATGGGTCGGCTCGATCGGGGAAGGACCACGCTCTCACAGAATACCAGCGTAAAATAGCAGCTTAACGCTGCTGTGTTTCGTTTGGTGAGTGTAGAGAACCGGAGACCCTTTTTACTGGAAACGAGGCATTCCATCTTAGTCCTCACGGGTGACAACGCATCTGCATTTTGATTCTTAATCTAGGATATATGTAGATGTCTATGGGCCACAGCAACCACTTACAATCAGGTGGACTGTGTGCTCGTTTGTCACCTCTATCCTATAAAAAAATGGACCAAAATACGTGTGTACCATGTTTACGAAGAATAGAATTTTGCGAGTTTCAAATAAAATATTCTATTTAATATATCGGATGTGTCTTGTGGAGTTAAATAGGTGTGAAGGTTACTGAACATCACATACTGTCTAACGTATGTCATTACTGTCTGTAATGTTTCATGTAAATATTGGGGCCCATCCATGATGAAAGTAGTATAACCAATTGTGCTGCTATGTTTATTTCGTTATAAGGTATTTGCAAATTATCAAAATTTGTTTTTTAAGGATTTGGGCTTAAAATAACGGTAACTGTTTAGCTTACCGGTGCTCCAATGGGTCTAATTGAGAATCATCGATGACAATAACATACCCGTCTTCTCTCCAACATAGCGTTACAGGGTACTAGTAAACAGTAATATAAGACCTGTATAACTTTGATATTTTCTGCAAGTTTTCGTCAGGGCTGTGCAACACATTATTATAATAATTATAGTATGCTTAATAGAATCAGGCGTTACTTTGCAGAATTACACTACATTAAAGATGGTAAACATTAAGTAGCTAATATTGGCGTAATAAAACAAAACTACGTGTCTTTCCTAGACTGAAGGGCACCTTCCACCCTCCTCTAATTGTGTACACTATCCCCGTTACCACTCATTCCAACACTACTTCTCTTTATCTCTAGTATTGAAAGTCCTAGTGTTGGAATATGTTGGAATACGGCGGTCAGCCACCGCAGAGTCTATTCCACCTGATGACGCGTCGTTTACAGGCGAGTTCAATCTAGATAAGGCACATGATTTTTTTACGCAAATCTAAGCTAAATGGTTTTATAAATTGTTTTCCAACTATGACAACTGCTACTTCACTTTTGGGGGCCGTTATAAGAGTGATGCTCCACTCTTATAACGGCCACCGATTAGCTGGTAATCAGGGACCGTTATATAATATTTATAATTAAATGTATATTATATAATTATAACGTATAAATTAAAGTGTCAAAAGTGCGCCCGCAACGAATAGTTCAGTACTAATGGCCAGCTTGCGACGCGTCATTTACAAGCACTTACCGCCCGCCGTGAGGCGTTTGTGCCATGGTAATAATAATTTCTTGCGATTTCTTATATTTACGCAAACACTACACATTGAATAAAACTGCTTTTACGGATTTTATCGCGTTTAATTAGGTTATTTTAACCGTGGTCACGGGGGACTACGGGTCCCGGTCGGTTGCTATAAAGCAACCGAAACGTCGGGAATATAAAATAACCTAATTAAACGCGATAAAATACGTAAAAGCAGTTTTATTCAATTTCTTGCGAGTTATTTTTCACCTTATGATAATCCTTTTAAACAATTTAAAGGAATTTTCATAAATTAATATTATCAGAATTATTGGACAATAATTGTGAATAATTGTGTAACAAGTGAAAAGGGGAGAAGACGAACATTCGTTACTTTATTGTAACGTTAGTTAATTGTAAGCTAATTTAGAGATATTAATTTTTTTCAGGTAACAACACACCAGATTAACTATTTACAAGCTCGTGCATCATCTGTTTCGCTGACTATAAGATATCATTGTAAAAATTCAGTCGTATTGCCGGAAAATACAGATAATGCTTTACGGATTTTGTTATGGAATGATGTTGTAATAAGCCCCTATCCTGAACGAAAGACCCCGCTTTATTACAATATATTAAATGACAACTGTAAGGTAAGCTTATATTTTTTTCTTCTTTTTTTTAAAAAAAAAAAGTCACACCACACTGGGATTTTCTCCCGTACCATGGATGCAGTTTACAATCACAAATTGCCCAAGGACAAACATCCAGACCCGCAACAATTATTTGTAGCCTATACAAATACTTGTTCCGTGCGAGATAAATATATAAAGTACAGCTATTTTTATCCCTCATCAACACAATTGTTGGCACTGATTGTATAACTGATAAACTGAATTTTCTTACAATTATGAAATAAAAATCTGGGTAGAAGTAATTGGTACATAGAATCTTAGATGATGTTGAATCATTCATGCCTGGCAAAAGCAATAGTTACCATTCATGAACGATTTTTGAGCTTTAAGTGAAATGAAAACTATTTAATGAAGTTTTTTCTTAGAATGGATAGAATAGAATAGAATAGAATAGAATAATTTTTTATTCAATATTGATTATTACATAATTCTTATTGAAAGTTATTTTTTATTTACCACTGGTTCGGAAAATTCCTCTGTCCTGGGAAGAACCAGCAAGAAACCCAGCGGGACTTTTTTTTTCAAACATATTTCACTTAACAATAATTTCATTTATACAATTTTTAATGATTTTAATAGAACCATGATGACGAACAATCATACAGTTCAGCTTATGGTAAGAAGATTCAGTGCCCCATAGGCACCTTATACATATTAAGAATTAAAATGCAAAATGCAAATGCGTTGTTATGCTTGAGAAATAATATGGAATATCATTTCCAATAAACGGTATCCAGTTCTCATTACTTACCATGACATAAATCACAATAACACTATGCCGATATTTAACTCTGATAATATGTATCTGGTGAACCGACCCATTCGTGGTGCAGACTCTACAATTTAATTTTTTTTAGTTAATTTTTACTTTTACTGTTCCTAAAGAATCAAAGCTTTAGGACGAGTTTATAAAGAATGCCCACAGAAATAAAATTATGTAATTAATTTTTTTTTTTATATTATTTGTGAATATATTCAAAAAAGGGTAAACGATTCTAATAAATAAAATGTAATGGCAGTATAAGAGATACGTCGCCAAATTGCGTTGTGTGGAGGTTATCAATGTCGACTTGGGAAATACCAGGGTCTTAATGGCCTAATATTAAGAACAGATGATGATATTACCATATTAAGTGATAAATCAAGTGTTAAAATATCTATCCTGACGACGGGAATTAACGTCAAAATTGAGAAAATTCTGGAATCGCCAAACCGTCCGTCAGTGATGATGATTATGCAAAATAATTGCTATCAGTATCATCATTACAGACCTTCAGAAGTACACTGCTGAACATAGTCCCCAACGAATGCCACTATAAATACTCGCTATACGATTGGCTTATGTCAAGGAAATCACAATTCACGGGTTGGTGATGTTAATAATAATGGTGACGAATTTATAACAAATTAGTACTTATAAAAGATCATCTTCATTTTTTATTTTTTATAATAATTTATATTGTATGATTCGACAGGAACTTGGAGATTATAAATCAAAATGGCTTTACACTGATATATCGATAGTCAGTCCGGTAGTTCATCGTTTACCTGTTATTGATTTTCACATACGAGACGTTCGAGACGAAAATCAGTATCTATCTTTAGAAGTCAAAGAGATATGTTTTGGCTGAAATTCTTTGAATAAAATTTAATTTTCAAAATTAAAACATTTTTTGTTATACATCTTACTGGTAGTGATAAATGTTAAATTATTATTATGTGTTCATTTACTCTTACATTTTAAATTCCGTTGAAAGTACCATTATAAACCGACTTCAAAAAGGAGGAGAGGTCGCAATCTTGTTTTTATGTATGTACACTAATTACTCAAAGAACCTGAACCAATTTGGAAAATACGATTTTTGTTTAAACGGCCTACTTTCTAGGTGGTCCAATTTAAATTTTATCGAAATTGGTCGAGCGATTTTTAAAAAATCAATGAATTATATTTATATTGATGTCGGTTATACAAAACTTTTAATTTTTTCACCTCTATTAAACAAAAATATCGATATTATAATTTAACGTATACGTTATATTTTATTTCCCCGCCTGTAGTATATATAACCTGGAAATTATACCCGTTTAAATTTTTTCGAAATCGGTCGAGCGGTTTTTTAAAAAATTAACAAATTATATTTATATTGAAGTCGGTGGTACGAAATTTTTAATTTTACTACATTTATTTAACAAAAATATAAATAAAATAATTTAATGTGTACGTTATATTTTATTTCCCCGCCTGTATTTTAAGAAAGACGCAAATAGAATTATACAAATTGGAAAACACACGTATCCAACTATGAAGCTTCTAGTATTTTGCATATTTTAGGAATGGGACAAAACATGATGGGAATGAATGGAAGAGGTTGTGAATTTTGGAAACAAATAGAAAAGCTATGATTGGTATGAAGGCAGTCTCTGAATGGGGCAATCTTATGAGATTCAACGCCTCACACGTGTGTATCTTCAACGCAAAAACGAGCTAGCTCACCTTGGCCTCTGTTTTTCGGGATGTTTCAGTTATTAAGAGTTAAGTTTTGTCCAAGCCTTATTTTCCTTTGAGAGGTCCAGAGTCCAGTACCACAGCAGTCTTAAGTAAAGTAGACAGACTTAGAAGAGTGCGGCGGTACTTCACGTTGGGGCATCTCCTGACCATATTTTAAGCGCAAAACTGGTCTTGCATGGAATCATTATCATCATAATTACAGCCCTTCACAATTCCACTGCTGAACATAGGCCTCCCCCAAGGAAAACCACAAAGCATGGTCCTGAGCCACCTGCATCCATTAACTTCCTGCATGTCTTACCAAATCGTCACTTCATGTAGTGGGGGGTCGGCCTTAAGCTTCGTCCACTGATACGAGGCCGCCACTCGAGAAACTTCTTTCCCCATCGGTTGTCGGTTCTTCGAGCTATATGGCCAGCCCATTGCCACTTCAGCTTACTAATCCGTAGGGCAATGTCGGTCACTCTGGTTCTATTGCAATGCAGCAGTATTCCATGCAAGAGCAGTATTCCATCCATACTTGCATGGAATACTGCTGTCACATATTGGCTGGTTTTGCAAAATGCCTACTAGCGTTGGACTCAGTGAAGAGGCGTGGTAGGTATCTAGCGATGCTTAATGCTGACCTAGATTTGGTTAAAACCAATTATGTCAGCTTCGAGCATTTTGGAGAGTTTGCGCTGGACTTACCACTTTTAAGGATAGGGCCCTTTTCACCATTAGACGAGCCGTCACCTCTGTGCAGTCAATATTTCACGCATTTGAGTTTAAAAGTTTGCTAAGTCTTTCGTAATGCGTACAGAAAAGTAGTGGGATAGAATAAAATAATTATTATTCAAATTAGTATACAAAAATACTTATTACCTTTCAATAAGTATTCACAGTCCATTGGTAAAACACTGGTTTGTAAAAAACCAGGGAAATAACCAGCAAGAAACAGAGCGTACCAACCCAAATATTTTGCCGGTGTCTAATTTCAAGGGAAATTGACTAGGATTTTATTAGACTAAGACACTGCGATTTACCATTTAATGCTTACCGGCATACTCACAGAATTCTCACAGAATAGCAGCGTAAAATAGCAACTTAACACTGCTGTGTTTCATATGGTGAGTGTAGAGAACCGGAGACCCATTTCACTGGAAAAGAGGCATTCCATCTTAGTCCTAGCGGGTGACAACGCATCTGCATTTATGATTCTTTATTGAGGATAGATGTAGGTGTCTATGGTTCACAGCATCCACTTACCATGCTACCTACCTACCTGTGTAATCTTTTGTCATCCTATCCTATAAAAAAACACCAGGTAGGATCGCACTGACTTATATTAAGTAAGAAGTAAAAAATAAGTAACAATTGGTTTTCAAGGTGGCAGAGCTCTTTTTCTTTTTTGAAGTCCATCTACGTACCACCCTCTTACCTATTTCTGCCTCCAAGCAGCAGTGCACACACTGCTGTGTTCCGATCTTATAGGAAAAGATATCCATTATAAATACAGGCTGTGAGCAATATTATGTTAGTCTTAGAGGCGACAACGTACCACTAACCTACTTTGTTTGAAAAAACGTACAGGTGTCCATGGGCAGCATTAGCCACTTACCCTTAGGTGAACTTTAAGTTCGATTATCAATTCAATCATATAGAAAAATCTATATATTCTATATTTATATAATAATCTATTTATTTTAGTTCCTAATTATAACTTTTTTATACTAGCAATGCTATTAAACATTACTAATATTCTCTTTAACCACTCCTGTTAATGTAAAAAGGTTTGTGATTCATAACAGTAGTTGATTGTTGGATTTGAACCCACGACCTTTTGAGTTCCCAGTCAACACCCAGCCAGACTGCTGGCACCTATAACTGTTTCTATAAACCCTTTTGTATTAAGAAATGCAATAAATAAACACAGAAAAAATATTTTTGTTTAGAACGGACATTGTGGCTTTAATTGGAATTTCGGCTTCAATTGCTGTTAAAACTCGGTGTGTATTTTCTACGATATTTTCAAAATATCCGTATTTGTTAACAACGAAATTGTATATTAGATTCTCTTAAGTAAGCTCTGCTATCGATTTTCTTATCTCTGCAATATCCATTAACTAATTAACTGCATCAATCACCTAGTTGATAATTCAATAATATTACAAGGCATTGCGAACAAAATATACATCTGGTCTAGTCACCTAAACCGCAAAACATGAAGAATGTACTACGTGATACAGCCATGCTGCAGCTATATTATTAGTATAGTTGTAGCACGAATGGGTCGTTTTGACCGGTAAAGGACCACGCTCTCACAGAATACCAGCGTAAAATAGCAGCTTGACACTGCTGTGTTTCGTATGGTGAGTATAGAGAACCGTTCAATTTGTTGGAAAAGAGGCATTCCATCTTAATCCTCACGGGTGACGACGCATCTGCATTTTTTTTAAAGGAGAGGGGGCAAACGAGCATGCGGCTCACCTGATGGTAAGTGACTACCGCCGCCCATGAACAACTGCAACACTAATAAAAATTTGTATAAAACATCTTTTAAATGTATATTTTATTATATTGTATTTTAATTGTAATATTAATGCGCATGTGGATAAAATGTAATAAACAAAATGGTATAATGTATTAAGATTGTGTAAGTACAATTTAAAGCAATTATATTTCAATAGTTGCCAACAACCTGGCGTCTAGATTTTCGAGCTTGCTGAGGCTGAGTTATCATTTCTAGTGCTGTTTCGTTGTGCTCGGAAATATAGTGTCTTCTACTAAACAACATTTACGAATAATCTTCCTAATTGACATTTCTTTACTTGAAATCATTTAATCAAATTCAAAACTGTTCAAGTTGGGATAATACAGTAAAAAGAACAATAAAGGCTTTTAATCGATAAGATTTCCTATGATATTAAACTTGTTACAAATGTCAATCAATACAAACACAAACAAAATCACTTTTAATAATTTACTATATTACAACATTCACTTACCAACTAGACGTACGACAGAAAGGCCTTACCTTACCACCCGTCCATCACGTCTCTCCTATACAACGTAGTAATAAATTATGTATTTTGCTTATGTAATATGTAATTTAGTAATTTCGTGTTTTAATTGTAATTTATATTTTACTTTTAACATGGTAAATGTAATGTGTTCACATTTTGTGTTAGTAAACAATTATTTCTTTTTTTTCTTAATAAATCAATCAATGGTCAAACCAAAAACCTAACTATCGTGCTTTATTAAAACTATAATTTTTATTTTATTAAAACAACCGATTCATAAAATAAAAATAAAAATGATGCAGCGTATTTCTACTTTTCTTATACAAATCTAAAATTATATTGGAATAAATAAAATATTTCTGTTTTCATTTTACAAGTGTCACATCTTAAGTTTAACCTTTTGTGCAAGTCATTAAAATTTCACGAGTCGTTGGGTTCATTCTCTAACTAAACAAACACAAATAAAATTTCATTTTGAATAGAAGTTGTATTTTTCCTCAAATTTTGATCACTGAAACTAAACGCAAACGGTTAGACAAATTGAAAAAATTTGTCCGAGTCTCCTACATTTACACAATAAAAGAAGTACTACAAAAAAAGGAGTCGTTATGTTATTTCAATAACAATTTTAAACAGAATGTCAAGTGCCAAGTAATCTTTTTGACATATGATCGATCTTCTTCTTTTTTTGTGGCCGTTTTTTAAAAACAATAATTCTGATCTAGATCGGATCTTGATACTCTTTTTCTTCGAAAATCACAATTGCAGTTGAAAGATATACAAAAAGATTATAAAAATATAATAAATTATTACCTTATTTGAAAATTTTGAGTTAATGAATATAAAATATATTCAACAAGCTTTTTCTCGCGGCTTTACCCGCGTGGAAGTCAGAATATGACATCATTTTAATAAAACAGAGCCCATGTTCAACTTTTCCACTGACTTCAAACAGGAGGAACTTAGATTATTAATAAGTTATCGCGCGCTCTGACGCGATGACTTATTAATAATAATCAAAGAGGAGGAAGTACTCAATTCGGATGAATCGATTTCGATGATTCTTTTTATTAGAAAGCTAGTGCTTTACATGTGGTCGCAAATAAATTTGATCAAGATCTGATCAATAGTTTTTGAGTTATTCTTAATAATATATATTGAAGTCAGTTGTACAAAATTTTTAATTTTTAATTATTTATAAACACATTTCTGTTGAAAATTTTGTGTGTAAATTGTATATTTAAGGTATTTAATTTTCAGAAAAAGATATCGTAAGCCTCGTAGTTCAGGTGAACAAGTTGTACGCTGCTCCCTTTAGCCGGTCAGTGTATTATATAAGAAGATTCTTCAGACATTTCCTATAGTTGCTCTTATATATACCCTCGGGTCGAAATAGGGTGATTTGTTCATTATATCTGTAACTGTGATCGTCAAACCGCCTACTAAGCGTTACAATGGAGGCAATACCTCCCTACAAAAGGAAAAGCTCATGTCCAACAGTGAACTTTTACGGGCCGATGGAAACGAAAAAGTGGATCAAGTTGAAAATCGGATTACTTTCTAAGTTTGACAAAATCCTTAATAACTGTTGAGTCCAGCACCAATACAAATTGTTTTGCGGCTTAATGGTACTGTAATGTAATAATAAGTATAGTATTCTGTTTTATGTATCCTTATTACGAGGGTGGATTGAAAAGTACTCGGCCTAACCAAGAAAATGAACACATACTAAATCAGTTATATTTTTATTTTTCTACATAATCACCATCAAGTTCAATACACTTTTGCCACCTCCCCTTCCAAGCATTTAGACCGTTGAAAAAAAATGATTCTTCATTAGAGTCAAAATATGCGTCTACAGCTGCTTTGACCTCGTCGTTTGTCGAAAATCTTTGACCTCCCAAGTGCTTTTTTAGGTTAGGGAACAGAAAGAAGTCTGATGGTGCCAGATCAGGTGAATACGGCGGATGCGGTAACAGTTCAAAGCCACAGTTGTGAATTTCAGCCATTGACTGTACTGACGTGTGAACACGGGCGTTATCTTGATGAAACAGGACTTTTCTTCTGAGCATTCCTCGACGTTTTTCTTTTATTTCCTCTCGTAAACGACGTAGTAAGGTGCAGTAGTAATCAGAGTTTATAGTCTGACCCCTTTCAAGATAATCAATCATAATCACACCTTTCGAGTCCCAGAATACTGAAGCCATCACCTTATTTGCCGACAAAATCGACTTAGCCTTTTTAGGGGGTGGTGAACCAGGTCTTCTCCACTGTTTTGATTTTTGTTTTGTTTCCGGTGTACAGTAATGAACCCATGTTTCGTCTATAGTAACAAAACGATTCAAAAAATCATCTGCATCGGCTTCAAATAACTCCAAACAGTCGCGTGAAATAGTCAATCGCGTCCTTTTTTGTTCAACTGAAAGCAGTCGCGGAACCCACCTCGCAGACACCTTGTGGAAACCCAACTCGTTGACAATGATGTTTTGAGTTCGTTCATAAGAGATGCCTATAATCTCGGCTATCTCTCTAATTTTTAATCTGCGGTCTCCCATTATTAAGTCAAGTACTTTTTTAATATTTTCGTCAGTAGTTGACGTCGAAGGCCTTCCAGAGCGGGGTTCATCTTTCACACTCTCTCTACCACGCTTAAATTCTGCTATCCATTTTTTGACGGATGAATATGACAGAGCACAATCGCCTAATGTACTGACCATGTCATCATGGATGGCTTTTGATGATAGCCCCTTCTTATGGAGGTACTTAATGACGGCACGCTGCTCGATTTGCTACATTCGCGGAAATTATGTCCGATTACTTTGTTAATAAATTTATAAAATCACAACTAATTATCGCACACGTTTCGAACTTCACACAATGAACTAGTCTGAACTGAACTAAATAATGTGGGTAGATTTGATTTTTAGAATTGAATGGATCTGTGTTAGGCCGAGTACTTTTCAATCCACCTAGGTATTAACCTAAAAATTGTATTCTCTGTTGATGAACTAATTAATATTAAAAGTGTCTGGGGCTAAATCGATATCATATTTGAAATCTTATATCTCTTCATTACAGATGATACATGCGCCCTCCTCTTTCAACTTTTGTTCTACTAGTGTAAGCAAGAATTGATAAACTTTAACTTTTTGTTAACTTTTGATAAATTCTTAGGTGTTCCGTAGTTCTCTTTTTTTGTCTAGTAAATAAAATATTAATACAGACATTACGCATTTTAAACATTTTAATAATATCGTATTAATTGTCTTAATACTATGACATTGAAGAAAGAAATAACACTATTGAAGTAATATTTTATAAATAATACGCCAACAGAACAATGATTTATGGAGTGCTCTTTGAACTTCATAATGCTGGTTAAAAGTCGGGTTTTCGTTTAAGCGTAAACTAGTATCAAAAACAATACGAAAAACATATGAAACAATTCGAATGTATGAGTTCCTTACGCTTCAAATAATATATAATTGCAAATTTGGAATTTTTTCTTTTGCTTAGAATTTATTTGTATAAAAATGATAAATATATAAGAATTATTTTAGAAACAGAGACACCTCAATGTCAGGGGCTTTAGGATGATTTTATCAACCATCTAATTATTAAATGAAACTATCGGCTTATATCACGTTTAATTTTAAATTTTATTAATTATACATATATTTTTATTATAAAATAACTTATTGTATAATAAATTTTTAAACTGAGACTATGCACATTTCTGAGATTTTATTGTAGAAAGTTTACACGTTGTTCCATTACTTACCCTGTGTTGTTGAATAACTAGCATTATCAAGGTTGTTTGCTCCTGGTGTTTACAAAATAAATATATCTTTCTGTACATTCAAGACTTTTACAATTGTATTTTACTATCGACTATTACAATCGTAATTTAAGAAAAGTCGTCGGTGACTAAAATAACTTAATTTTATTAATCGTTCAAAAATATTTATGAAAACATAATTATATGAAGCGTTTTAATTTATTAATTTACAATATATAAAGAGAAAATAGTACATAGCTATCAAGTAATAAAAAGTCTTTAAAGATTTAAATTTTCAAAAAGATAAAACTAAGACTTTCTCAGTACATTTAAATGAATTAAAGTAAATAGAATGATAGAAGCATCACATTTAGCCATAAGATAATATGGGATTAGATGGAAAATTGTGAAAGTAGTGATCATCCCATAATCCCATTAATCGTTTTTCTATATGCTAGGAAAGTAACAAAGTTGATATGTAATAACTGGCAAGATGAAACTAAATAACTCAAATTTTTAATTCAATTTTGAGAATAATTTAACGAAATCGGAACAAGATGCTGCAACACTTTTTGAATAATATATTACTGACGTTCCAATCTTGACTACAAATTTACTGAACTCCCCCTCCCCCCCTCCCTATTGTTGCTGAGTCATTATTCAAACAAAATTTCTTTTAAAAAGTTTGCATTTCATAAAACATTATCAGGTTATATTGTATTTCCAAACTTATTATATTAAGAAAACAGCAGATCAATGGGGGACTTCCGTTAAAGTTATCCGGTCTGTAATGTATGCAATCGCACCCCAATTGGCTATTATTTTTAATACTAGTATGGAATCTGATGTGTTTTTTTTAATTTATTGAAACATAGTAAAGTTATATCTTTATTCAAATCTGGTAGTACCGAAATTAGTGAGGTCTAATCCTCACTAATTTCGGTACTGCTAACGCTTAGTAAAATTTTTGAAAAAAATACTCAAGATTAAATGTTAAGTTTTATAATGTAAATAAATTGCTCCATAAAAATCAGTTTGATTTTACATGGGGTTCGACAATCGACACCAGTGTTGAGGTGATCATATATAATTTCTGTGCATAGGATAATTCAGGGGTTGCTTTGGGTATATTCAAAAGTCAAAAGTCAAAATCTTTATTTGCTGAATAATATGTTTAGGTAATACAGGTATTTAATATAAGAGTAAGTCTGAATAATATTCTACCGGAAGTTGTACCGGTGTGCAAATATATCTTAAAATAATCAAATTTATTTGTACATGATTTCAAAATAATAAATTATATAATACATTAAATAATATTGCAATCAATTAAAATATTCCTTAACACTGAGCACTGAAAATTTCGGGAATCAAGGAAATGACACAACATTACTATTTAAAAATGTATTTATTGCTTTTCGAAGTATGCTCCGCGAAATTTGACACATTTTTCCATACGATGGAACCAATCACTGAAGCAACCATTCCATTCGGATGTTGGGGTCTCCAAAATGGCCGTTTTGTAGGCGTGCACAGCTCCTTCAGGTGATGAAAATCTCTGTCCACGCAATTTATTCTTTATTTTAGGGAAAGTATAGAAATCATTAGGGCTTAGCTCAGGGCTGTACGGTGGATGGTCTAATAATTCTGTTTTCTTGATCTAAAAACTCTTTTGTTCTGTGTGCGGTGTGAGAACTCGCATTGTCGTGATGGAAGATGATGCGGCGGTTGCAGTTCTCTTTACGGAGTTCAGAAACGACCTGTGGCAAACAAATGCTAGCATACCGTTCTGCATTAGCCGTTCTTTGTCCCTCAAGAGGAATAGTCGTGACATGGCCGGTTTTGGAGACAAACGTGGCCACCATTTTTTTTGCAACACTCCGTGAACGAACAATTTTTGTTGGCTTTAACTCATTTTCGAACACCCAAACTCGTGACTGGTTTTTTGTTTCGAGTTAATACGCATATATCCAGGATTCGTCACCTAATACAATGATGAATACAACATATGAGGATCCTGCGTGGAATCTTTCGAGAGTTCTGACGCACCAAGTAACGCGAGCCGCTTTTTGCTCTTCACAGAGCGAATGCGGTATCTATCGGGAAAACAACTTTTTTACATCTATCTGTTCATGCAAGATTATTTGTATTTGACTCATGCCAATGTCTAAAGTTGCCTGAATTTCGCGGTATGTCACATGTCGATCTTCCTCATTCAGCTTACGCACAGCATCAACGTTTTCTTGGGTGACTGCAGTTTTTGGACGACCTTGACGGGGATCATCACTGAGCTTGACAAATCTACGTTGAAATTCAGCAAACCAGCGATAAATTGTGGTTTTGGATGGATCTTCATCACCAAATACAGAAATCATCCGGTCAACACACCTTTTTTGTGTTAAACCACTTCGAAAGTCATAATAAATCATCGCTCTTGAATTTTCTCTAGTCAATTCCATTTTCATAACGACTAAACAAGTTTGACAAAACCTTGTGACAAGACCGAGAATCTTTTTTAAATAAGTAAATGGTATTCGATTTTTAAAACCAAGGAGTTTTCAATTAAAAATATTTTAATATGACAGGCACAGTGGAAATATTTCATTTCCGATACTTTTAGTGCAGCCAATGTATATTTTAATAGCCATCATAGGAGCACCGTTTCAATAAAATCTAGAGCTGCATTTGGGATGAAATAATCTATTTTTATGCCTTGTTTGCCTTTCGAGAGATTCAGCGTGGGTTTTGAAGTAATTCGGTGTCGCTTTACAAAAATACATATTTCTCGAATACATTCATGGCAAAGGCAATACGCATATCTTTTTGAACAAGAGCTTGCAGCTATCAAGAAACCACGCACTACATACCGCTCGCACACATTTCTTTTGTAATTTAAACGCTCTAATCACATCAACGAATTCCCCCACAAAGGCAGACCATATAATAATACTGAAGACACATAACCGTGATAAGCAACTAGGGTTGCTTTTTGTGATATTGTTTTTCTCTATCTTTATAAAGCATATACAAACCGGTTTAATTTTGTACATACCGGGTCAATGTGAAGTTTCCAGTTTAAATTTTTGTCAATTTTTATACGTAAAAACATTATTGATTCAACATTTTTTATCTCCGAATTTTCATATTTTATATTCATATTTATAGGTTATTTAGGATATTTATCTTATTTTATTTTGTTATTTGGAGGCCAATTCTGGCTTAAAAAATTCAACAAAAAGATCAGAAAATATATGAGAGAGTTGTTATAATAATATTTTTTTGATTTCAGACACAATACTAATTAAGAAAGGAAAATATTTCTGCTGCGCCGTTGACAACTGTCAAAGCGTAACGACTACATACAATTTTTATCAATATGGAATAAATCCAGGGAAGTAATGTGATAATATTTCATTTATAGAGTAAAGTGCTTTTATTTAGGCCGTAATTGATTGTTTCAGGGAAAGATGTGGAGTACAGCACATTTCAAGTTACTATGAATATGTAATATAAAGACTTTTGAGTGTTGTAGAGATCTGTTTAGATTTTTTCATGAATGTCTCTGCTCCGCTACAGTCACAGCCGGATTTCCTACAGTGTCAAAATTGTGCTGACGGTAGGCTGTTTAAAGGTAAAAGGGAATAAATATACATATTAAACGATGCCATAGTAAAAGTATTTCGGCTTCACAGCCTGCCGTAGAAATTCATAACTCTATTAGCAATTCCTCTAATGACAGAAATTTTTCCCTGTTTTCGGAGCAAATTTACAAATATTATCGTAATGTACCAGTGGTTAAAAGAATTCCTAGAGGTGCGAGGATGCAGCTTGCTAAAGCATTGTCATGCACTATTCAAAATTGTTTCACTAATAGTGAAAATAGTTGGCAAAAATTATTTACTTTCGCGTATTCCCATTTTCATTTTGATAAAACAATAAATAAATCAGTTACGTCTCAACTAAAAGAGACATCTTTTCAAAATTTAGATTACCCAATTAATACTCATTTATCTCGACCACGTCCTAAATTTGATTTAAAAAAAGTAGTTGAGTCGAAAGTAATAGATGGCGACTTAAAAAATGCATCCCGTATTTTATTCTCAGACGACATCCTGGCTCCTCGTAATGTCGAAACACTTGAAAGCCTTCGTCAAAAGCATCCTTCGGTCAAACATCCTCAGAGTTTACCGCTGCCTCCCAGTACTTCTATGCAACCTTTACAAATTTCGGAAAAAGACACTTTAGAAGCAATTATGTCATTTTCGAATGGCTCTGCTGGCGGCATTGACGGAATTACGCCTCAACATCTTAAAGACCTTGTAAGCGCTTCTGCCGGTGACGCCGGCGGAGTACTTCTTAAAGACATTACAAAATTATGTAACTTTATGCTTTCTGGTAACGTTAATCCAAATTTCATTCCATTTTTATATGGGGCAAGATTATGTGCCTTCAAAAAAAAGGATAACGGTATCCGTCCTATTGCCGTTGGTTCCACATTTCGACGTTTAACTTCAAAATTAGCTTGCAGGCACATAATCTCTAACCTTAAGACCAAATTTCAGCCTACTCAACTAGGTTTTGGCACTAGAGGTGGCTGTGAGGCGGCGGTACATTCAGTGCGTACATTTTTAACAAACTCTGATGCAGATGTTCTTGTGAAGGTTGACCTAAGGAATGCTTTTAACTCTATCGATAGGGTAACCTTGCTGAAAGAAGTGGCTAATAATACCCCCGAAATTTATCATTACGTTTGGCAATGTTATAGTCAAAATACTAACTTGTTTTACGAAAACCATGTTATCGATTCCGCTGTCGGTGTTCAGCAGGGTGACCCACTGGGTCCAGCACTTTTCAGTTTGGGAATTCAACCAATTATTTCAAATTTGAAATACAAGCTGAATGTCTGGTACCTAGACGACGGTACACTGGGAGGTAGAGCAGATGACGTCCTCAGTGATCTTACTCATATTTTTCAAAATTTTAAAAATATTGGTCTTGAACCAAATAGCAATAAATGTGAAATATTTTTTTCCAATAATTTATCTACTTCTCATAGAGACACTTTAATTCAAAATTTTAATCATATTTGTCCAGGAATAAAAACTGTCAGTACGGAATCACTATACCTGCTAGGTGCCCCGTTGTTTTTCGATAGTATTAAACCTGTTTTAAAAACAAAATTTGATCAGTTTTTAAACCACGTTGATAAATTGTATAAATTAAACCCCAACATAGCTCTTACTATTTTAAAATATTGTCTTCTTGTACCTAGATTTACATACTTACTCCGCTCGAGTCCAGTCTGGAAATGTTCGGATATTTTACAAGATATTGATAATAATCTTAAAATAACTATTGAAAAAATTCTAAATTTAACTTTAAATACTACAGCCTGGACTCAAGCTACTTTACCTATAAAATTTGGTGGCATTGGTGTGAGAAATCTTTCTAGCATTGCATTGCCTGCTTTCCTTGCTTCCGTACATAGTGTCAGTGACTTATGTAATATAATTTTAAATAATAAAGCAGACCTATGCTTTGCTACGGAGGCAGGGCAGACATGGCAAACGCTCTGTCCTGGTGAAAATGTTCCACTGGAAGTTAACCAACAAAAACAGTGGGATATTCCATTGGTACAGGGCGTGCAGAAGGATTTGTTTCATAATCTCCAGAGTGACCTAGATAAGGCACGCCTTCTAGCTGTTTCGACTAAGGAATCTAGTCACTGGTTACACGCTTTACCATCAAGTAATCTCGGCACATTACTTGATGCGGAAAGCTTACGCATTGCCGTAGGAATCCGACTAGGAGCGGCGATTTGTCAACCCCATCAGTGTCCCTGTGGTAGCAGCGTCGACAAGTTTGGGCTCCACGGACTTTCATGTAAGAAAAGCGCTGGTAGATTTTCACGACACAGTTCTTTGAACGATGTCATCCGAAGGGCTCTTGTCTCTATAAATGTTCCCTCGGTTTTAGAGCCTTGTGGAATATTTAGAGACGATGGCAGGAGACCCGACGGTATGACATTGGTCCCTTGGGAGAGAGGTAAAGCCCTAGTGTGGGATGCTACTTGCGTAGACACTTTGGCGGTCTCTCATCTCAGGGGTACCTCGTTTAGAGCCGGGGCGGCATCAGAGGCAGCTGAACTGAGTAAGTGGCGCAAATATGAGTCTCTGAGAGATGACTACATATTTGTGCCATTTGCTGTAGAGACTATCGGTCCGTGGGGTCCACGTGCGGTGAAGTTCCTAAAGGAACTCCATCCGCGGCTGGTCGTTGCTGCTGGTGATAAGAGGGCTGGTTCTTTCCTTGCTCAAAGGCTAAGTATAGCCATTCAGCGGGGAAACGCAGCCAGCGTTCTTGGCACGATACCGCGGGGAGTAGGACTATATGATATTTAAGTTTCTAGTTTTAGTTTTTTTTTATTATAGTTTTTAGTATTGTATATTTTAATAAATATAATTCTTTTATAATTTCGAGTTTGTATTGTTTTTGTTTTGTCAATATTAAGTAAAACATTATTAGAAATAAGCCATGTCACAATAGTATTAATGGAATTATTTATTTTGGTTTCATATATGTCTTTTTTGGTGCATTTAAATATAAAAGTTGTAATTAATAGAATCAGGCGTTACTTTGTGGAAATCCAAGGCAAGAAACACGTGTCGTATTGTCGTCAGTGGTGTGTCTTGCCTAGTGTAGTGGTGTTGGGAGTAGCGGTGCTGGGATTAGTGGTGACGGGGATAGGGCACGCAACTGAGGGAGGGCGGGAGGTGCTCTTCATACTAGGTAAGACACATCATTTTATTTTATAACGCGGATATTTGCGAACTAAATTTTCTAAAAGCTTTTATAAAAAAGTCTGCGAACAAGATGCATTTATGCTTGGTTATTTGAGACAAGTCATTAATATATAGCAAGAAGATTAAAGGTCCCAAAATATTACGTTGATACTGACCTATTTTGTCAAATTAAAAAGCTACATAATTATCTTGTAAAACCACAGCACTTTAAACCTTTTACATCATATTTAATTAAAAGAACAAAACCAGTTGTGATTGATGGGAGTAGTTCTTCCGGACTGGTAGTATCTATGGGTGTTCCTTAAGGCTCAATTCTTGGCCCCTTCCTATACTTAGTTTATATTAATATTTTACCTTACTTATTAAAAAACATCCGTGATATAGTTGAATTGATGATAATAAGTTGTTGATAAATAATACTGAATCAAAAGTAGTACACTGATTTAACGTCAACAATTTGCTTTTAAGTATTAATAAAACAAATGTATTAATTTCACCACACCTAATGTTAAACGGGCAAATGCCAGTGTGCTTTTAAATAGGGAAGAGTTGAACTATTTCTCGGAATTACAGTTAACGCGAATATTCCTATACGCGAGGCCTTCATATATCTAAATTACCTATCAAACTTAGTTCTGCAGCACATGCTGTAAAATATTAGAGGCTCTGCATGTTTTGAAATAGATAGATTACTTTATTTTAGTTATTTCCTGTCATTTTGAACCTTGCTATACGGTAATGCGACTGACATTAAATCTACCTTTATTTTGCAGAAAAGAGCTATAGCTGCAATATATAATTTAGGTCCGAAGGAATGCCTTAAAATATTTTTTAGAAAATAAATATATTAACTTTGGCCTCTCAGTCTATTTACAAAATCTTTATGTATGTCTTCTTCTTGGTCGTATCCTTCAAAATTGAAGGTTGTATCCGTAGTTTAGTGCCTTCGTAGCGCTGTTCACTATAGCCCTCCATTCTGTCTGGTCCTCAGCTTTTAGCATTGCAGTCGTGAATGAAAGCCCCGTGAGTGGTTTGACCTTGTCCGACCAGCGGCTAGATGATCGGCCGCGTGGTCTTTTGCCCCCCACCTCGACTAATATTATAAGTCTATCCAAGTTATTAGTCGGACGTCAAGCAATGTAACCAAAGTAACTCAGAATACTCTGGTAACACGTTGGTAGAGTCTGACGTCAACACGAAGCTGCCCCAGGATCGACTCGTTGGTCCTCTTAGCGGTCCATGGTATCCGAAGCATACTTCTCCCATACCACATTTCGAATGCATCAATCCTTTTCTTATCTGCTGCTCTTTATGTATGTACCTACAAAAAATAAAAAAAGTTTTATTAAAAATTTTGATGTGCATTCTGTAAATACAAGTAATAAGCACAAGTTACGAGTATTTATACTAGTTATTCGACTCCAAAGAAAGTAATAACTTCACATACGTTTTTACCACAAAGTCCTAGACAATATGCAGAAATTATGTATCATAAAGTTGACAATTTTTAATAAGCAAGATTTGTTTGGTAAGGGTTATTATACTACCAAAGGATGCATGATTGACAATAACTCTTGGGAATGAAATAATTACTACCAAGCTGTTTCTAAATCATTTCATTGTGTTTTTTTCATACTAAATGTATAAAATAAATGATTTCATTTTAAATAGTCCAGTCCATTTATATTCATAAATTTCAAGGTTATGTTAATAAATGTATATTTAAAAAGGTCCTGCTAGGTTTCTTCCTGGTTCTTCCCAGTACAGAGATTTTTTCCGAACCAGCGGTAAAGCTTAAATGTTTTTAGTAAGTATTCCTGTAATCTCTATTGAATAAAAATAATGCCATCAAAAATATAACTTGTAAAAAAACCACGTCTCGCAACTCAGTTCTTCTACCGTAAGAAAGTTGTGAGATCCATGTAATACCAAGTCTTCTTCATGAAAACACAACGTATCTCTCAAGGAATACGTATTATATTAAATTAGATTCTTTAGTGCGATTGCCAAGTCAATTTATTTAATTAAAACATAAAAGATTTTTAATACTGATATGGTCACTATAAGATGTTGTTCGATTAGCTAATTACGTAATAAGTATCCTTAAGTAGGGACTGAATAAATTAACCGACTTGGTATTACATGGATCTCACAACTTTTTACGGTAGAAGTACTGAGTTGCGAGACTTGGTTTTTTTTCAAGTTATGTTTTTGATGGCATCTCATTTCTTTTTGTAGATAGTTATATCTAGGTACCTTTGTACACCTATTATTCCATTATATTATACATATATAGGTACACTGATTCATTCACTACAAATGTAAATTTGTAATTCTATCTATTTATATGGGATTACAAAGTTAAATATGCAGTTGGTGTATCTCGAAAACTGGACCGAAATTGCAAAATATTTTAGTTTCTCCTTGATTTATATACTAAACAATAATTGTATTTCAAATTTGAAGCTTCTATGTCTGCTAAAATACCTTAGAGTTTTGATGATCGGTCAGTAAGTGAGTGACAAAATTAAGAAACGTTGACTAGTTACAATTCTTAAACTACTGGTTCAAATTTGATAAAATTTGAAACATACCGAGTTTATACAATGCATACTTGGTTAATGAAAATTCAGGCTTCTAGTTTTATTCACAACGAAGTAATAGGGTTTCGAAAATGGCCTGAACTGCTTCGAGAAAAGGATGGTATGGCCGTGCCGCTTTTTGCTTGACTTGGTGGGGGCATTGGTATGCCCCCAGATACTATTCTATGCACTTCTTCTTTTTCTTATAAATTCTACATAAACATGGGCCAATAAGTATTAAAGCAGTCAAAACTAATTTGAACATTTTTATACACCATTTATCTACGCTACTACTATTTGCTACGTTTTGCAGTCGGGTTATCAAGAGCTTTTTTTTATTATTTTCAGTTATTATCAGGAAAATATTGCTGTCCAATTAACAACACTGAATGACAATAACGCATACCTTACAAAAATTTTTCTATGTCATTCATATAGTTACTCTATCACTGCACCACAACGAATAGCTTGCCCACTTCGTTACTGAACAAGTAAATATGCAAGTAACTATAGTTGTTTATGTTCAACAAAAAACATTTCTCAGCAATTAAAATACATTTTCACGTTAAGAACTTCACTAATTTCCGTTAAAAAAACGCGATGCACAAAATAAAATAAAAATATTATTATTTTTTTTATAGGAGAGGGGGCAAACGAGCATACGGTTTACCTGATGGTAAGTGACTACTGCCGCCCATGAACAACTGCAGTAATAGGCTAGATAAACTTAAAGTCACCAAACTAAATTCCAAAAATGAAAAATGTAATAGCAAACATGAGTTGAAGGTGCAGTTTTATTGTAAGCGGACTACTCAGCTGACTCCCTAATACGTGCGGGCAAAAGTACTACAAGTATTTCTACTTCAGTTAATATTCACAAAATTATAACAACAGAGAATCCTAGTTACAATGAACTTAAGTAGGATATTTTTACTAGTATATCCCGAATTTCTAATTTTATAAACAACATTTTAATTAGAATCAATTTCTTTCAACATATTTTTGTTTATCTATAAATTAGAATATTAGTGTATTAGCCTCACCATTGGATATAAGTTGTCCATTTTCATTTTATTTAGTGTTTGTTGTTTTTTTCACAAATCACACAATCATTTTAATTAACTCGAATAAATTTGCAATATCTGGATCAATGAGTTATGCTCGTTAAAATGAAGAATATCACGAGAAAAACTGTGAAATATATGTATGTCTCAATATCGCCAGCGAATAATGGTAACAAAGCATTAACGTTTTAAGGTAATAGTCATCGTCAGACCAAAAATGCCCAGACTTGTGATGGGCAACAGCATTACAGGTGCGATGTATCTGGCACTGCGATCGTCAATCCGCTTGCCCAGCGTGACGATTAACGGAAAATCCTCCCATGAACAGCACCACAAAAGCACGGCCCCCAGTTCCCGGTTGCCCCATCATTCCAGACCGTGGTAGCGAACATGGCAACGGTGGGGCAGGGGTTGAAAAGAATACCCGGAGAAAGGACAGGTTACCACCAAAAACTGGACTTGGTGACGTATAATGGACGGACTCTGCAGCAAGATGGAAACATTTACTAACTGGAAGCTGAGCTGGAAAATATAAGATGGCATATTGTATGGATAAGTGAAGTCTGAAGAAAGGGGGATGACACACTTATCCTGCAATCCAGCCACCTGCTCTACTTTCGGTAGGGGACGGCCTTGCCCAAGGCGGAGTAGGTTTCCTCGTTCACTGGATCCTCATTAACAACATTGTACAAATCTCCAGTGTGTCGTGAAGTTATCAAAGAGATACTCTCTGAAGATCGTACAAGTTTATGCCCCGACCTTGGCACATTCGGATGATGAAATTGAAACTGTTTATGAAGGCTTTTCTACGGCCTTACATAAAATCACTAAGGCCCACTACAATGTTGTTTTGGGGGATTTTAACGCCAAGGTGGATAAGCACACGAGCGTCTAGTCGATATTGGGACCTCACGGTTTTGGAAGCAGAAATCACAGGGGAAAAATGCTGGTCAACTTCCTCGAGAAAAAGACACTATTTCTGATGAATTTGATTTTCGAGAAGAAGCCCCAAAGGAAGTGGACCTGGCGCAGTCCCGATAACAAAACAAAAAAAAAACGAAAATGACTTCATCATGACGGACAAAAGGCACATATTCAGAGATGTCTCAGTGATCAGCAATTTCAATACCGGATGCGATCACCGCCTTGTCTGAGGCACTCTGGATATCGATTTTACGCTTGAAAGGTCCCGATTGATGAAGTCCACCCTTCGACCAAATCCGCTTCAAACCGTGACTGGCTCCCAACGCTTCCAGCTAGAACTTAAAAACCAATTCAATGCCTTGAGACCCACGTTGGATATTGACGATGACTTTATCAGCGTGATCAAGATCTTAAGGGATGAGGGCAACAGGTTTTGTGACAAGCAGCATATGGGCTGAAAGTCAAAGTTCTGAAATGAGACACTTCAGATTATGAAAATAAGGCGTGAGTTAACAATAGCAACGCCATCGGAACAGGTGACATTAACCAAGGTTGTGAGGAAAGCTGTGAGGTGGGACCTGCGTCGCTCTAATGTGATTGTAATACAAGCGAAATTAGAGCAAAACTTGTGATCCAAAGTCTTTGCTCAGGAGCTTGGGAGAAATCACATCGCAAGACTGCAGACGTATGATGGAAAAGTCCTCATATCAAAGCCTGAGGTTCTCTCTCAGATCGAAGACTATTATGGTAAACTATACGCCTCACATAAGCCACAACCTGACCCTGAATTCTAAGATCTCAGAGCGACACTGACCCGCCACTATACTGAAATGCTGCCAGAAATCTGCCTTGAGGAGATTGAGCTGACTTAGCTCGGCCAACTTAAACATGGAAAAGCCTCTGGTGAAGATGGAGCTACAACAGAGCTGTTAAAGGCTGGGAGTCAACTCTTTCTAAAAAAGATCTGTCGCGTTTTTTATTGCATCTAACGAAATAAGAGAACTCCAAAGGTGTGGAACAGAAGCATTACAGTCTTGTTTTACAAGAAAGGTAACAAGACTATGTTGAAAATTATTAACCCATTTCGCTTCTGACCAACGTCTATAAGATTTTTTCGAGGTTCATCACAAATCGACTCATGCCAAAACTCGACGACTTTTAGCCTGCGAAACAGGCTAGGTTTCGAGGAGGATTTGGCACTATACACCACATTCAGACAGTGCGGCATATAATACAGACGACAACATATTATAATCAGCCTCTGTGTCTTGCGTTTGTGGACTATGAGAAAACCTTTGACTCTATCAAAACTTGGGCTGTTCTGGATTCTTTGCAGCGGTGCCAAATTGACTGGCAGTTCATCGAAGCGCTGAGATGTCTTTACAACATCAGTACGATGTCCGTCCAAGTACGGGGCAGTCAAATAAAACCAATCCAGTTATATCGCGGAGTGAGACAGGGGGACGTTATATCCCCTAAACTGTTTACAAATGCACTGGAAGATGTTTTTTAAGAATCTGGACTGAAAAGGATGCGGTATTAATGTAAAAGGTGAGTACATTTTACACTTACGCTTTGCTGATAATATCGTGGTGATGGCAGAATCGCTGCAAGAAATTCAAAACATGCTGAACATACTAAATGAATCCTCCCAACGTGTTAGTCTGTGTATGAATCTGAACAAGACGAAAGCTATGTTAAACGATTAGGTCATGCAAGTTCCAATTGCTATTGATGGGGAAATTCTTGAAATTGTCCAGGAATATACCTACCTCGGGCAGATTTTCGGACAGTTATTCTTAACTAGTAGCAATATCTGCCCGAGTTCTCTTCTTCGCGGAGGAAGCCGATCGGAGGATTCAGTTAAGCTGGGCAGCATTTAGAAAGCTCCGTCGGGTTTTCTTGTCGCCCATACCGCAAAGTCTGAAAACAAAAATCTTCATCCAGTGCGTCCTGCCCGCATTCACTTACGGTGCTGAAACGTGGACACTGACGATACAGCTACTCCACAAGCTCAAAGTCGCTCAGCGAGCGATGGAAAGAGTTATGCTCGGAGTTTCTCTAGTAGGTAAAATTCGAAATGAAGAAATCTGCCGGAGAACCAAGATTACTGACATAGCCTTCCGTGTTTGTAAACTGAAGTGGCAATGGGCTGGCCACGTCTTTCGCAGAGGTGACAACCGGTGGAGTGACGCGTTATGGAGTGAAAACCGCGTCTAGGCAAACGTTGTGTGGAACGACCCTAACCAAATGGAGCAACGATCTGCGCAAGGTGGCTGGTAGAAACTGAATGTGTGTAGCCGAAGATCGGGATAAGTGGCGCGCCTTGGGTGAGGCCTATGTCCAGCAGTGGACTGCCGCAGGCTGATGATGATGAACGTTTTAAGGACATCAATACTAATAATACAAATATGAATTCTCTCTTCTCGTCGTTTTAAATCTTGATAAACCCCTCTTTTTAATGTTTTTAAATTTAGAATTATACCGTTTTAAATACTCAGCTCAACTTGTCGAGTTCTATGACTTAGTAATTTTTATTTAAACGAGTGTTTTGTTTATTTGCTATGTACAAGTGTATGAGTGTATTGTTTGTTTGTTGTCCATGTATGTTGTGTTCTAAAATGTGAGGTATTTCTACAAATAATCCTATTGTCGGTCTTAACAAAGTACACAAAATAAAAATATTTGGTTTTTTACTCTCAATTATCATTTAAAATAATTTTATAATTTAGTGATTATTGTGTCTTTTCTGATTCCGGTAAACCAATCTTGAATTGGTTATATTTATGAGACTATCGTGCGAGATTTATTACTATCATTTATTATTCAGTATCCGGGGTACCATCAAATTTATAGCTCACTTTTGGACCTTGGTAATATAAATAAACCATTTTAATTGCACCATAACTAACATATGAAGTTATGACATACGAAGTCACAATAACTGTCAAAATAATATATATATATATATATATATATACATATATATATATACATACATATATATATATATATATATATATATGTGTGTCTGTGTGTGTGTGTGTGTGTGTACAGAATTGGTATTCATCAAAAATTAAAATTATCATATGAAAAATGCTTTCTTTTGTATCATATGAAGAGTAAAATTGAAACTTTTTTTGAAATAATAACGGCAAGAAACGAGCATAAACACTACCTAATGGTAAATGAATGCTGTGGTCTATAGACATCTACATCTATCACCGATTAAGAATTGAAATGTAGATTATCACTCCTGCGGACTAAGATTGAATACCTTTCTTCCAGTAAAACGGTCTCCGGTTCCCTACACTCACGCTGATATTTTGTGAGTAGTTGAGTAGAGTGTAGTGCTTCTCCTTTTGAACAGACTCATTCATGCTACAACCATCATATGACTGCAGCTTGGTTCCATCTTAGGAAAGAAGTGCCTTAGCCGTGGCAAAAGGGTACGACGTGAAATTTGACATTTTCTGTCAAATTCCATACTTTAATTATAGTTTGCTTATTTCCTTTTTTTTGGTGAAACAAACTCTAGTTTTAGCCTGCGACTAGCTTTAAACTACTCTTTTGTAATGAGACCTCATCTGCTTATATCAGAACTTAATTCTCCTTATTATAAAATAATAATATGGTATCTGGATCTCTAAACGGTTCTTCACATGACCTGTCTGCAAATAAAGTAAAATTGACACGTTAAATTCTATTTTAGTTGTGAGAACAAAGGCACTTTCATTTTATAAAAAAAATAGATTCTTACGCTACTATATTTTTGAAGTGTGCAATACTGAGCCTTACCTTATTTCCGTCAAAACCTCACATAAAGGTAGCGGACCTGTTGACAACAAATAAGTTCTGACATCTGTAAATACGATATCTTTTGTATGTGAAAGCATGACTTTTCCGGTATTGAACCGTACAGAAGAGTTTTATAATATTTATAAAGAAAATAAATGACATTCAGTTTTAATGTTGATATTTTTTTCATTGTTTCATTTGACACTAACCTTGATAAATAACGAAATATTTAATACAAGTTCGGATGATATATCGCATATAAGCTCTACTACTCTACAGTACCTCATCTTTGAATATGAGTGGAAAAAATGTCGCAAAAGGATTCCACTCCTTTGCTATGTTCTCCAAATGCTACATAAAATACGTTTTAAAAAGATCACGGAATTTTAAAACCGCAAGGATGAAATCTTTCTGTTAAAACGAACGCTAGGGGGTACACTTTTAAAACCTCAACGTAAACAATCTCAATAGCGGACATTTTCGAATGATATCTCAGCAAGTATAACACTGTATTACCACTTTAACAGTGGTAGAGCCACGTGGCAGCTTTTGCTGTCGCACGGATGGGCCGGCTCAAACTGGGGTAGTACCACGACCTCACAGAATACCAGAGGTTTACCTCTGCGTTTCGCTTGGTGAGTGCAGGTGGCCGGAGGCCCTTTTTACTGGAAATGAGGCATTCCATCTTAGTCCTCACGGGTGACAACGCATCTGCATTTTGATTCGCAAACGAGGATAGATATAGATGTCTATGGGCCGCAGCAACCACTTACCATCAGGTGGACTGTGTGCTCGTTTGTCACCCTTATCCTATAAAAAAATCTGATGTGGGTATTATGGCAACAACTTGATTTCAGAGATTTTATAAAATTATAATGTATACTTGGGATTATTGTCACTTGGTGAAACTCCAGCTTCTTCTTTGATTTGGATGAACAATAAAACATACAAGTATAAAAACATAACATAAACAAGTTAGTCAGTTTTATGAAAACTACATAAAATCGTCTCCCTAGCACGTTTTTCATACAAACTAATATAAGAGCACGTTTAAATACCTGAAAATTTAAATAGTAAAATGATAATACTGCTTATTGCAATAAAAATAATTATGCACGCCATGTTTGAAAAGGTTTAAATTATAACAGTTTTGAAATCTATAGTATGATAAAATGGCAATTGTCTGAGAAAGATATTTATTCTGATCGCTGTTTCTTAGGTTCGGGGCTAGTCACATGTCGGCAACGCCGTCAGTTTAGCGGGTTTTCAGTCGCGTACGGTCGTGACAAATGTTTCGACGATACTTAATCTAGCGTCTACGTACATAATTTATAGAATGAAAATCAGAAATATTATCATTCTTTGAAAATATTAGTATATATTTTATATTTAATTTAATTTAGTACATATATATTATTTGAAGTTTCTTAAAAATTTTAGGAAATGATAGATATATGCCACGCGAACCTATATTAGGGTAAGTAAATAGTTATCAATTTAAAAACGTATTGAAATCTTTTGAAATCCCCTTTACAAATATATCAGTTAATTAAGAAAAAGTAATTTAACATAAAATATATATTTTATAAAATTATCTGATATTAATGTGATATTAAATAATATTTCAAGGAACCTAAATATTAATTAACTAAAAATCATTTGAAATCTATAAAATGAAAATTTTAACAATAACTGTGAAAATTTTGAGTTTATAGATTTTCAATTTCCTAATATGAAGTTAAAGACTGTATTATTAGTACTAACTACTCGGATTGAAGATTATAAAATATGGTTTTTAAAATATATTATTGAAATATATCAAACATAATGCCTTTTACAAGGCAATATAGGTGTCAACATTAGTCAGCTGTTTACTTGGGACTGTTTTACCCGTCCATAAATAACGAACACTTAAACAATCTGTTACTATCAGAATATGTCACGTGCGTTAAAATTTATTTGCCTTTGATCCCTAAATTCATACTTGAAAAAAATTTTTTAGAGTTGGATAATTTTGTAAAAGTGCCTACTTTAATCTCCTGCGAAATTTAAAGAATTTTAGTTTTGTACTGTAACTGTATATTTACCAATATTTTTATTTGATTGTAAGGAAAAGAAACGGAGTTCAAACATTCCGTTGCAGGGTATGGGTCATTTCCTCAGTCCCACCTTTAAAAGAGTTACTAAGCAGAAAAATTTCACGAGCGTTACCACCTATCCATGCACCTACCATTACATAAGAATGATATTACTTGAATTTTTATTATTGACAATTAATTGAATTATTAATTGCAAGTGGCGCAAATATGATTATCTGAGAGATGACTACATATTTGTGCCATTTGCTGTAGAGACTATCGGTCCGTGGGGTACACGTGCGATGAAGTTCCTAAAGGAACTCCATCCGTGGCTGGTCGTTGCTGCTGGTGATAAGAGGGCTGGTTCTTTTCTCGCTCAAAGGCTAAGTATAGCCATTCAGCGGGGAAACGCAGCCAGCGTTCTTGGCACGATACCGCGGGGAGTAGGACTATATGATAATTAGGTTTCTAGTTTTAGTTTTTTTTCTATTATTATAGTTTTTAATTTTGTATATAATAAATATAGAATAAATTGAATGTAATCTTTTATATTTAAATAATATTTATTTTAATATTTGTATAACATTTATAGTGTATAAACTTTGTATAACAAAAAGATTATACCTCAACCAATTCTCAATCTTTTGTTTACGATTCACTTTATCGTTCTGACTACATACTTCCCTATTTTTTGTGTCTTTCTTCGCATTCCTTATTCCTTCATTAGCCAGTAAAATTCAACTGCTGGACATGAGGTCCTGGCAGGTGGATTGACGATTGTAATACCAGAAGTCTCGCACCTTTGACGCTGATGTCCGCCCTCATTCTACCGTTATTTATTGAAAGCCATAAAAGTTGTCTGATAATTACTATGATCACAACTATGGAAGGAAATGAGGCGATGGGTTCCCGTACCCTTGAGTGAAAATAACTAACACTATCATCAAACCGCATATTCCAGCATTATTACACTACACAATATAATATTCCTATATGTATGTTTGCTAACCATTTTTGATCCTTAATTACCATGTTTTATTAATCTATAAAAGTCTTTTAATACAAAAATCTATTGACAGTAAAGACAAGTCTATTTCATATAAGTATATCTACATCAATATTATTAAATCTTAAATAAACTTTTAGTAATTTAATTTTCATCAAAGTGCTACCTATCTCGTCATTACTTTGAGTGAAACTTAAAAATATCAAAATGTCGCTTAGCTCGCATTCAAAATTGATCAATTTATGAAATATTGCTTAGTCATGGTCAAATTAGATTCGGTCTTACTTTATTAATGAGTTTTCAATGTCGGTCCTCGCCTGTTCGTTGAATTTAATAACTTATTGACGACCGGGGAGCAAAAATAAACCTATAAGTTACTTTGCCCTTAAAAAGTTAAAAAGTCAATGGCTATCAAAAAGTTATTTAATTTAATCGAATAACATTTTTAAGCATTCGTTATTGGCTTCTATTTTATTATTTCTAAATTAAACAGGACAGTTGATAAATGAAAATTTTGTATTTTTTTTCTGTTGTGGAGATTATAAAGAACCATATACCATTTTTACTGGTAACGAGCCATTCTATCTTCGCCATCAGGGCTGATAACGTCAACATTTCTATTTTTAATCGGATATAGGTGTAATGAATGTTCTATGGGCCACAGTATCACTTACCATCAGGGTGACAAACATGCACACCTGCTTGTCACCCTTATTCAATAAAAAAATTGAAAAAAAATTATCTGACTTTAAGGAAAAATTAAATTTACACATTTTTAGGCTCAGGAAATGACGATATATATTATCCTAATATCTTTTCAAACCTTAAAACAATAATTTACGACTAGTGCTGTTGCATACTTTCTGGTAATTACTTAAGGAACTTAGATGTTTTTCTTAAAAGCTCGTAGTGTTTGTTAGTTTTATTAAAATTAGTGTATATTTGCTTCATTACTAATGTACCTTGTTAGAATTGAAACAATTTGCACACTTAAACAATAGATTTTAAAACAGAGATAGGAAGATGATTGACTGTCTTACGCCAATACATCGCAAACATTTAATTTAATAATACATAATTCATAATTAAAACAAAGATGTCGCATATCATTTTATTATATTTGATCTCAAAACTCCCTATAAAGTAAACGTTTGATCGCTGAATGATATAAAAATTATTATAGATGTGTTCGATCACGAAATATAGAAATTAATGCTCATTCAATTTTAATGATTGTTTAAAAGTTTCAACTTAAGAATTTTAGAAAACGTTTAATTATATTTTCTTAAAATATTTAAAAATATTTTTTTGTTTCAGAACTGCTGAATAGGAACTGAACTATAAAACATGAAGGTATGGAATAAGTGAGATATATTAAATACTTAATTTTATTTGCATTGAATAAAAAAGTAAACTTCTAATAATAATTAAAGGCGGACTTCAACGGACTTAAAATAATAATTTGATTTCTAAATAATGGATTCTGAAGACGGGGCTAAGACATTTATAAAAATAAACTATAGCCCAGATTTTTGTTAAAAGTATAATTTAAAAAATTAAAATTAAAAATTTTGTACAGCCGACTTCAATATAAGTTATTAAAAATAACTCAAAAACTATTGCTTTGACCTTGGTCAAATTCATAGGACTCTACAAAAGAAGTACCAGCTTTTATATAAAAAAAGAATCTTTGAAATCGGTTCAACCAGTAAAAAGTTATGAGGTAACACACATCAAAAAACATACAGTCGAACTGAGTACCGTCTCTTTTTTGGAATTCGGCAGAAAATGTAGCTTTTTGAGTGGAGTTAGGAACTAGAATACCATCTAATGGTTACATTAATAGTTTTGTCCATTATTTTCCCACAATTAATTGTTTTTTTTTTTGTAATATATAGGAACAACCCTTAAGTATAAACAGTTAAATAAAAATAAAATCGTTAAAATCAATCCATAATTTAGGAAGATATCGAATTGGGAACCTCCTCTTTTTTTTAATTTTGCTTAAAAGTTGGGACATGACCGCTCCTGATATTCATTGTGAATCTAACAGTGAGATAATGTGTTGAGATGTACAAAGGTGACAAATTTCATTACTTTCAATTATACAAAGAACTGTCACCTCTTTTAAATAATATAAAATATCGGATCTTCACAAAGCTACTGGTATCCATGTGGGATGAGATAATGTGCTGGGACCTATGAGGTGACAAATGTACCTATTTCTGATTCAAAAGTGAACTCTCACCTGCTTTAAATAATGTTTGTTGTATTTTTAATATAAGGTCGGGGAAAAAGTTTCTTCGTACTTCATATACAAATGCAAGATATTTTTTTTAAAGTTTAATTACATTTAATTATTACATATACATACGTGCCATTTTCGATTACTTGTTGCCATCATGTAGGTTAGTGATATAATGCCGTTGCTGTATAAATATTGGGATTTTTTATTTAAAAAATGCAACTAGTAGTTTTGACGGTCCTCTCTTGATGTTAATCTAACACTTCCCAACCAAGTTCTCTCAATTTTTGCTGAGTGGCCAAAAATGTGTGTAGTCTGACGTAATCATAATAAACGACCACTCCTTTTCTGTTTATTAGTTCAGACCATTTTTTCTCAGTTTCTGGCTTGAGTCTCGTTAGTTGTTGGCAGTAAAGATTCGAGTCAATGGATTTGCCTGGGGGTAACAGCTCATAATAAACTATAGCCTTCCAATCCCACCATACACACAGCATGACCTTATTACGTGTTAATCCTGGTTTCGCTACAATCTGTGGAGCTTGACTTCCCTTTGACGATGATCTTTTTCGCACGTTCTTGTGCTAAATGATTCACTTTTCATTACTAGTAATCAATCTTTTCAGAAATGGTTCAGTTTTATTACATTTCAAAAGAGAATCGTAAATGAGTACACGATTCCTTAAGATTTCTTTCAGTGAGCTCGTGTGTACCATGACCAAATATAGAACTTATTTGTATAATCAGACTTTTTCAAAGAGCTCAAAACTGTTTTGTGGTCAATCTTCAATTTCTCGGCTATGTCGTAACTACTAATATGCCGATCTTACTCCCCTTTTTCAACAATGACATTGACTTTATCCGTATGAGGGCGACCAGAGCTAGCTGCGTCTTTGACATCAAAATACCCGGGCTGAAAATGTTTGAACAAAATTTGTGCTACTCTTACTGACACTGCATTTTGTTGTATGATGGTTCATACATATATATATATGTAATATATATATATATATATATATGTATATATATATACATATATAAATATAATCAAGCCTCTTTCCCGTAGGGGTAGGCAGAGAACACTTCTTTCCACTTGCTACGATCGTTCCAACACTTTCATTCACACTCGCCTTATACACCTTTTTCTGATTACAAAAAGGAAAATTTCACTATTACCAATAACCGAAAATTCGTTCCACCATTATCAGTTGTTTTTTAACAATATACCTTATTTTATTTATATATCTTAGCAAAGAAATATTTTGTATTTTAAAATATTTATGTTATTTAACTATGTTTTATAGAGATGTGAAGTATGTGGCGTGGATATAATTTAATATCAAGGAAATAAAAATAAAAAAGAAATCCACTCAAAGTGTCTTGTTATTTATGGAAAATATTTCAGAATATTGCTGATTTTACTACAGCTAAATATTGAAATCGCTTGTTTAAAAAAATGACCATCTGTAATATGGCAACTAATGACGTTTCTAAAAACATCATGCCATAGTTAATGTGTAGGTATTGTTGCGCGCCACTATTAATGTCTTGTACATAGCAACACTTAAAAATAGTGCTAATTATTTGTATTCTACATTATTTAAAATTATAAGTTATGAATTTAGTAGAATATTTACTTCTAAAACTTTCTCTTTTAACAGTCGCAAATCATTCAATGAATGGGCGACAGTAGGAATTTATAAAAGTAGGCGAATGTTATACGAGCTTTATGATGAAAGGTCATATAATAGTAGTGTTATATTTAGAGATTATGTAAAAACATATTCTAAAATATTAAAAAAAGTGTGCTCCACTGCTAAGACTTTACATTTAAGTAATAAAATTAAAACTGCATCCGACAAAATTAAAATGACCTGGAGAATAATAAATAGTGAAACGGGCAAGGTCAAACCGCGCAACTCGGATTTTCAATTGAATATTAACAATAATTTAACGCGATCTGATCAAGAAGTTGCTATGGCTTTTCAGAAACATTTTATTGATGTTCCTTTTTTTAAAAACAAAATCATTAAACTCTTCTCCTACTGTCGCCGAATCATTGCTCAAACAAAATGTAAAGGTTTGTTCAAATACTTTTAAATTCCATAGAGTACTGCCAAAAGATATCGTTAAATATTTTAAAACTATTAATGTTAAGAAAACGGCAGACTTATGGGGGATTTCCGTTAAAGTTATTTTATCTATAATAGATATATTAGCACCTTATCTAGCCACTATATTTAATATAAGCGTCGAATCTGGTGTGTTTTCTGATTTAATGAAACGTAGTAAAGTCATACCTATATTTAAATCTGGTAGTACATAAGACCCCGCCAATTTTAGACCAATTTCTGTACTACCAACATTAAGTAAAATTTTTGAAAAATTATTTTAGATCAGATGTTAAGTTTCTTTAATATTAATAAATTGCTACATAAAAATCAATTCGGTTTTACAAGGGGTCGCTCGACAACTGACGCTGGAGTTGAGCTTATTAAACATATTTTTTGTGCATGGGAGAATTCAGAGGATGCTTCGGGTATATATTGTGACCTTTCCAAGGCCTTCGACTGTGTTCACTATGAGGCTTTAATCAGGAAGCTACAGTACTATGGTGTCAAGAACACAGCGCTTAAACTTATTATTTCATATTTAAGTAATGGAAAGCAGAAGGTTATTATCAATGGTAAAAGTTCTTCCGGGTCGCCTGAACTAATGGGTGTTCTTTAGGGCTCAATTCTCGGCCCATTCCTGTTTCTGGTGTATATTAATGACTTACCTCACCTTCTAGGGGATAGTCATGATATAGTATTATTTGCTGATGATACTTCCTTGATTTTTAAACTTAAACGTCAATCATTTAAATGTGACGAAGTGAATAATGCTATATCAAAATTAGTGCATCGGTTTAACGTTAATAATCTACATTTGAACGGAAATAAAACTAATTGTGTTAAATTTACAACAACGAATGTTAAAAATCTGAATACCAATGTGTTTTTAAATGGGGAGGAATTGAGCCCTGTTGTATCCACTGTTTTTCTTGGCATCACTCTTGACGCAAAGCTTCAGTGGGGCCCCCATATATCCAAATTAGTAAGCAGACTAAGTTCTGCAGCCTATGCTGTAAGAAAGATTAGAGGTCTCACTAGTGTCGAGACAGCTAGATTAGTTTATTTTAGTTATTTCCATAGCATAATGTCTTATGGGATTTTGCTATGGGGAAATGCGGCTCATTCAGAAACTGTTTTTGTTTTACAGAAGAGGGCCATTAGAGCTATTTACAATCTAAAACCGAGAGAGACTCTTAGAGATAAATTTAAAAAAATTAATATATTAACTTTGGCCTCTCAGTATTTTTACGAAAATTTAATGTATGTTCACAAAAACAAAGATAGTTTTAGTAAAAAAAGTGATATACATTCTGTAAACACTAGGAACAAACACAAGCTAGTGATACAAGTTTCTCGACTCCACAGAGTCAGTAATTCATTCTTGGGGCAATGTATACGCGATTACAACAAGGTCCCGGAAAGTGTACAGGTTCTCTCTATTACCAAGTTTAAATGTTTTATTAAGCTGAAACTGTATAAAAAGGGTTATTATGGTATAAATAAATACATGTTTGATAATAACCCCTGGGAATGAGGTGGTCGCTTCCAAGCAGTTTGTAAAATAATATTTTGTAAATAGTTCGTAATCGTATTGTAAAATTTATTTAAAAAAAAGTCCCGCTGGGTTTCTTGCTGGTTCTTCCCAGGACAGAGGGCTTTTTTTCGAACCAGTGGTAAAGTAAAAAAAGACTTTCAATAAGAATTACACATGTAATGTATATTGAATAAAAATTATTCTATTCTATTCTATTCTATACTAGTTACCACTAGCGCCCTCTAATGTTGAGTAGCAGAACTAGGAGAGTCAAGGTCGTTCTAGAAATTTCAGGAGCGATATGTACTCGAACCTACTAGATGTTTCTACATTAGAAGGTTCTGGAAACTATCTGAGGCCTTATATAAAGTCGGTATAGACCATGACCGGGAGAGTATTGAATTGGCGATACAAGAGAATACTTCGAAGCGAAACAACTGCGAACTTAAGTGATCAGTAGTACAATTGTGTTTTATTATTACTGTGGTTTTAGATTGTAATTAGTGTCATGTAATTAAAGTGTCAATTTTGGTAATTCAATAGGCAGTTTTTAATTGTCTCGAACCCCAAGCTCGTAACAATTGGTGTCAGAAGTAGGATCAAATCATGCCGATTTCACCAAAGGACGACATGAAGGGTATCCGTACCCGAAGTCAACGCCAGCTGGAGACGGACCAGAGACGATTTGGTAATGCATCGCCGCAAACGTCGAAGGGTCTGCTGCCGACCACGTAGGCCGGCCCGTCAGCAGCTCCTGCATCTGTAGTACCTTACTTAGGTGCTCTGATGATGATGCTGCAGGAGCAGGTCCGCCGACAGAATGAACAGGTCCGCCGACAGGAGGAACAGGCCCGTCGGTTGGAAGAGCAGCTGCAGCGCGGTATGGAAGAGCAGATGCTCCTCAGGAAGGACCTTCACGCTACCTTTGGGAAAGAGATAAGGGAGGTGAAGGATAGGGTTGTTCAACATGACAACCGCCTGTCGGAAGCTGAAACCCGAATCGACCAAGTGAACAATCGGGTAGACAACGTGATGGCTGACGTAAAGAAAACGCTGGACAACCTCAATCTTGGGGATGGAATTACAGTTCCCGTGGTAGCTACAACACCTTCGCTACGTGGATTCAAAGAGCCACCGTTTAACGGGACTTCTTCCTGGTCGGCCTACAAAATCCAGTTCGAAGCTGTCATGAAGGCCAATAGCTGGAATAAAAGTCAGGCCATGACTGCTCTCACACTAGGCCTGCGCGACCAAGCCTTAACTGTTCTGGAAGCTCTCGGTAAGGAAGTGACTTACTAGCAGCTCCTTGAGGCGTTGGAGGCAAGATATGGCGATGCTCACCTGGAACACGTCTTTTGTGCGCAGCTCAAAAATCGCGTGCAACGCAGCAACGCAAACCTGCAGTAGTGTGCCCTTGAGGTAGAGAAGCTGGTTCGTAAAGCATACCAGTCTATACCTGCGTTCATTTTAAGGAACTTGGAGAAGACATTCATCGACGGCATCCTCGACCTTGAAGTCAGAGCTGCTGTGAGGCTCGGGCGCCACGAGATGCTTAAGGACGCGTTGGCCCATGCACTGAAGGTGGAAGCCGTGCGTCAGGATCATCGTTCCTATCGCGTCAGGGATGTTGCAGCGGCTACAGTTCGCGACCGCAATAAAGGATACAGCCCTAGGTGCTACGGCTGTGGGAAAAGGGGCCATCTTCGATCCAGCTGCCCTAAGCGAACTGTAGAAAGCGAAGGTGATCGATCTCGAGAGGGTAGTGTGGCTAATAGCACCGCCCAGCAGCAGCAGGGAAACTGTAGGGTGCTAACTGATGATAGAAGAGGTACTCCTAAGATTGTCCATGTTATTTTTTATAGGAAAAGGGTGAAAAACGAGCACACAGTTCACCTGATGGTAAGTAGTTGCTGCGGCCCATAGACATCTACATCTATCCTCAGTTACAGATCATAATGCAGATGCGTTTTCACCCGTAAGGACTAGGATGGAATGCCTCATTTCCAGTAAAAATGGCTTCCGGCCACCTGCACTCACCAAGCGAAACGCAGAGGTAAACCTCTATTTAACGCTGGTATTCTGTGAGGTCGTGGTACCACCCCGGTTCGAGCCGGCCCATCCATGCGACAGCAAAAGCTGCCGCCTGGCTCTACCACTGTTAATTGACTGGCGCGTTATTATGGGGCCAATAATGCTCGGGACGAGCATGTCTAAGGAGGGGGCAGTGTTGCGCGCCACTATTAATATCATGTACATGGCAACACTAGTTACCACTAGCGCCCTCTAGTGTCGAGTAGCAGAACTAGGATAGTCAAGATCCTTCTAGAAATTTCGGGACCGATATGTACTCGAAAATACTAGATATTTCTACAGTAGAAGGTTCTGGAAACTATCTGAAGCCCTATATAAAGCCAGTATAGACCACGACTCGGAGAGTATTGAATTGGCGATACAAGAGAATACTTCGAAGTGAAACAACTGCGAACTAAAGTGATTAGTAGTACAATTTTTTTTATTATTAGTGTGGTTTTAGATTGTAATTAGTAATGTGTAATTAAAGTGTTAATTTTGGTAATTCAATCGGCAGTTTTTTAATTGTCTCGAACCCCAAGCTCGTAACAGTATTATGAAATACATCCTCGGAAAAATACTCATAGTGATATTTACGATCGGCGTTCTGTTAGAGACGTTAAAATGCATCTATTCCTTTCAATGCTCTTCGTCAAACTGTAAGGCTCCGGCTACACAATTAATGCAAAAAAATTGCGCAAACAATATGGTGTCCTTCATAACGTCTACACGATAGCGTCATGCATGCGCAAACTGTGTATACAAAGTTTTCACAGTTAATATGTGTAGGGTCCACCCGTCGTCTTAACGTACGTGCTTGCTTGTGCAAATTAGAATTTGAGCAAGTAAGATTGAGTGTGTGCCGGCCTTAACATAAACATTTATTCGAAGTTTGCCGACGGTAGTAAATTATTAAATTAGCTTCTTTAAAAATGTTGAATAAGGGTGACAAACGAGCACAAAGTCCAGTAAGTGGATACTGTGGCCAATAGACATCTACTGTAATACTCAAAATGCATATACGTTATCACCCCTGAAGACTAAGATGGAATGCCTCGTTTCCAGTAAAATTCATCTCTGGTTCTCTAAACTCACTATACAAATCACAGCGGCATTAAACTGCTATGAGAGCGTGGTCCTACCGCGGAAGAGCGGACCTATTCATACTACAACCATAACATAGCTGCAGCGTGGCTCTACGATGAAAGCCACGCTGTATTCTAATATGGGCACAACAGTCTACTATTTGAGCACAACTCGCACTGTGTCGTAAGAGGCGACATACAGAAATTATATAGGAGATGGACAACTCAAAATAATTAAAAAAAAACAAATATTACAACTATCGGACAATCTATGGCCAATGTCCAGTAGGGCATTTTTGATAGGCTGTAATGATGATGATGATAATAAACATGATATTTTAATTAAAATTGTTAACAAATAAATAAATAAAATTTTATTGAATCTCGGAATATCAAGACGAATACATTTAGAACTGTCATCAGTATTAATTTCAGATGAAACATTTTATGGAAAATAAGGATTATTTTGTATAACGTGTTCGGATGTAAATCACTGCTGCAATTTCTTGAACATCTTAATAATTTTTGTCAACAGTTATGATATTTACATTATTTTCAGTATTGTTGTAAAATAGTGAGTTATATAGAAATATGTTGCAAATACTTTTGTCTTATAAAAAAGTATTCCTCCTTTTACAAAGAAAAACATTAATAATGAGTGTACCCTTAACTCAGAACACCTCGTAAATTAAGCAAATTTAAAGGCTTTCACAAGAGAAAAATTATAAAGAGTTACAAGAAAATTCAATAAAGAGTTCCTTTAAGAAATTGTATCGTTAAAAATTTACGTAAAAATATAACACGGGAAAATATTTAAAAAAATCGTACTACCTACTTAACACTGATCTTGACACTTAGAAATGAACTTACCAACCATCTAGTTGTTTAATTACCTAAATTATCAAAATTATTGATTTAGCCCTATTTTTAAATTATTTGCAACCCAATGTAATATTGTGTATTTTTCTTATAGAGATATTGAAATATCGATGTAGATAATAGCATTATTTACATCACTTTGTGGTTTATAGATGCTACTTTACTTATGATTCTGTATTCAACTTTGAAATAATAAATAAATTTAAAAAAAACCTAGACTGACTTTGGTTTCTCAATACCTTTACTCAAATATAAAAAAAAACTCGTGATATTCATTATGTAAATATTAGGAACAGCCAATTTTGTAAATACTTGGTACAGCCACAAATTACTAGTACAGTTCATCGACTCCACAAAGTCAGTAACGCTTTATTGGGCCAGTATACACTTTTACGACAAAATTCCAAACTATACAAAATGTGGCCACCGCCAATTTAAAAAAAAAAACTTAATTAAACCAAAATTATTTAAAAAGGGTTATTATAATAGTAAGGAAGCTATTGATGATTATAACACCCCAGAATGAGGTGATTGCTACCAAGCTATTTCTAAATTATGATTTGTACATATAAGCAACAATTCTCTAGGTTTTCCATAAAAATAGGTATATAAAATAAATCTTGGTTCATGGACCGGAAGGGTGCATATTATATCGCGTGCTAGTGAATATGAGGCCAAGATTGGTAAAATTGTGATTGAGAGTGTGTCGAAGAGGGTTGTATACCTTATACTCAGAATCACTTAACGGTATTCGCTGAAGGTCATACAGGTTTTCGCAATTACCTGGGCACATCCCGATGAGGAGGTGGAGGAAATGTATGAGGATATAGCTAGAGCCATGAATTCCTACAAAACCCACTATACGGTGTTAATGGCAGACTTTAACGCAAAACTAGGCACAAGAAAGAACGGTGAGCCGAAGCTGCGTGATAAACTAAGAAATGAGGATATCCGCCGTGAAACCAGAGTAACCGACATAGCCCAACAAATCTGTAAGCTGAAGTTGCAATGGGCCGGCTATATAGCCCGAAGAACCGACAACCGATGGGGAAAAAAGTTTCTCGAGTGGTGTCCTCATACCGGCCGATGAATCGTAGGGCAACCATCCACTAGGTGGAGTGACGACTTGGTAAGACATGCAGGAAGTAGGGTGCAGGTGGCTCAGGTCTGTGCTTTGTGGCATTCCTTGGAGGAGGCCTATGGCTGTAATGATGATGATGATGATTGATAAATGCAAGATTCATTAATTTTTATTTTTACATGGACTCTGCAAATTGTTTTTAAATCCAGGTTAGGCACAAAATACATTAATATTGTGCTCATCTGCATTATCTACGTGATTAATATCCCTATTCAGTCTTAAACGCGCCCTTTGTACGTAATAATGTATTTGTCATTACGAATTGCGTTTAAATTAGTTTACCAAGGTAGAGTAGTAATAAACTAGTACAATCCTTTGCGACGAGACCACAAAGGTTTATGCTTGTTTATTATTGTAGCTCCCATTTTCTAGTTTCAATAACATTTGGTAATGCAATAATTTTATGGAATATTAAATAAGTAAAAAAAACTTTTGAATTAATATCATTTGAATTAGGTTCCTTTTAGTTTTGGATTTTTATTTTTAAAAAGGTGTATGACGGTATGAACATTCTATTTATATGAGACGTATAATAGACGAAAAATCTGGTATATTTTTATAGAATAAGTGTGACAAACTGGTACACAGTCAACCTGATAGTAAGTGGGTTCTGTGGTCCATAAACATCTACATATTATCCTCAATTAAAATTCAAAATATAGATGCGTTGTCACTTCTGAGAAGTAAAATGGAATGCCTCGTATCCAGTTAAAAGGGAATTTAGTTCTCTACACTTACCAAACGTAAAACAGTAGCATTAAGCTGCTTTTTTACGCTATTCTGTGAGAACATGGTTTTTCCCCGATCGAAAAGACCCATTCGGACTACAGCCGAAATATAGCTGCAGCATGGCTCTACTAACTACAAACGATAGCATATCTGCAAATGGTGGTGATAATGGTAAGTCCTTAGGTCTATTTCTATCAATGTACTGCTTACGAGCTAATTTGCTTACAGCAAAGAAATTTGACAAAGCTTTAATTATTGGAAAAATCTATTATTACTTATTATATATTTTTTTATCTGTAACCGCGTTCTAATATTATCACTGCCCTATGGTTAACTGACAGAAAAAGCTTTAAGCATTAAGTCCGCCTTTTGATCACGTACTGTTTTGTAATGTTCAATAAAGATTAATTAAATAAATAAATCTTGCATACAAGAGAAGAGGCTCATGAGCAGCAGGGCATTAACGGATTTACAGTGGACTTACAAGCTTATAAAGAAGAGAAAAAGGACTATTTGTGTAAATGTTATTTAACAGTTTAATCTTCGGTTCTAAACATTTCGGAGATTGGAATTAGATAATAAGGACATGCATCCATTTAAAAAGAATCACAAAAAAGGGTTTTTATCGTAGTATCAGGCGTTTAACATCTAAACTACTATCTCAACTATAGTGTTACTTATTTATACTATAGTGTCTTTCTATTATACATGACACTAAAGTACAATATTATTATATTGTACTTTAGTGTCTTTTATTGCGAGACATCCTAGTATTTAAAAGCAAACAACTTACCGCCATTAGGCGTTATGGTACCTCAATGCTACTAAGTTCGTTTGTACGAGTTCAATTCTTATTCAGCCTTTCTTTTGAGGAGAAATATTGTCGCAATGGGTTACTTAGTGCGTTTGTTTGTGGCATTATAATTTTTATGAAGTTTTGTCTATCGTTGAATGAATAATTCGTCATCATGATACAAGATATCAGTATTCATTACTGTCCTCCAGACCAAATTTTGGTCACGGCGGCTTGGTTTAACGGAAACTAGCCATCTGTCCAGGACAGGATTATAGGGCTCAAATGTATGCAAAAGCACAGGTTATTATCGATCCCCTCACTCTCAAAGTCCCATCTGACGGTAAACAGACATGACCGAAGAAAGATCAGGCGCAGGACCAACGATTTTACGTGCTAAAACGGGTTAAAACTCCCTGACTCCAGGCCGCTACTGAGAATGTCTTTGAGACAGAAAACCTGACCCAGGTTTCAAACACGGGACGGATTAAGTTACTTTTATTTGTGATGTTTGTTTACTTTCACAGTAACTGAAAAGCGCTTTCATAAAATATTTTATAATTGATAAAGAATCCACAAATAATAATTTTTGTGAAAATATCTTTTGTCTTTAAGTTCCCTGTTACTCTTGTACTTTCCTTTTTTTTTCAAAACATCATTTTAAATCCAAATGTTTTTATATTTTTCGTCACGTTTACTATTCAGTGGTACTTTTTCTATTAGTCCATCACTGTTGTGTTACTTATTTATTTTTACTTTATTTTTATTTTATAAGAAATGTTCAAAAATTGTATAAAAGTACCAGTAAGTCCGTAAGAACTTGTATTGATAAACTAAACTTACCATGCTTATAATAAGTCCCGTGCCTTGTAGAAATCCTATCTATACAATTATAATTGTAGAGCCTTATTTCTGTTTCGTCGTTTCTGTTAACAAAAAATTTAAATCGATGACAAAATGTAGGCCATTGCAGTAATTATAAAAAAAATTAAACCTGTGAAAATTTACGTTTCAAAATTATAATTAAAAATTACAGGTAATCTCATTCATGTCCTATACTTCAGTATGCGTGCTGAATTCTGAAACAGGTTTAGAAATTACTGATAGAATCATAGACTTAGAATATAATAGATAGAACGATGGACACACCACGTGAGAGCGCTGCTTATTATACGGTTTTACATTATTACCGTGTGTTTAAATATATAGCTTGTTCCATATGGTACTTCAAATTCAAGATAAATCAATCAATTTTTTTAACAAAATATTATGTTACGCATTGTTAGTAACTAAAATATGCAAGTTAACTAGAATATGAAAGTTGACTAAATAATACATTTTAGTGATCTGTAAAGGTGTGTTATATAACATGTTTCAGTAAAATGTGGATGCCGAATGTTATAAAACGTGTTATATAACTTGAGATGCGATGGAGGCATTGCGCGGGGCAATGACAAACGACAATGTCATATAACATTGTTATATTGTATTGTTATTCTAATGTGTACAGTATTGTTATATTTTGCAATGTTCAAAAACAATGTTACATAATGTGGACGTGTTATAAAACAAAAGTAACACAATATGTTACTTAATCTGTACGCACCCTAAAAATATATAAGTTTCCATGAACGTAAATAATGCCATTAAAGTCAAATAGAATGTAACTTTTTATATACTTCATTTACAATGTAGTGCATAGGGCTCTTTTAATCACAGGTTAAAGTTGGTCATCCTTGGCAAAATTTCTAGAACGGTGATATTTATGATTTTAAAAGTTAACTCCCTGCGCAAGATTGCACTGCTTGTCTTCAAAATGCTTTTGGAAGGGAAGCACCTCATTTTGAGCAAAGAACTTGATCGTGATCGTGTTTTTTTTCATGATGAAATTGGTAAAGGTCGACCCTAAACTACGATCACTAAGGAAAACGTGGCTACTGTCAGGCAAATTAAAAAAACCGACGTATCACAAATGAGGAATCCCAATTACATCAACATTTAAAGGTTAAAAATTTTTTGTTACCGCTAGATTTGTCACGGACTATCTAGTAATCGCATCCTATTGCACTATGAAAATACTACAGCACACACTGTGAACAAGACGAAGAAATTTTTTGTTTCTGAAAAGGTGGATCTTGTGACCCATCTCGCACACAGTCCAGCCCACGACTATGTGATTACTTTATTTGTTAAAAAGACAAAGATTGGATGAAAGGTTTGACATTTATACTTTGGAAACTGAAACAAGAGATGGGCAGGAGGATTTTTCTTACAACAACTCAAAATAATAAAAAAATGCGGTTGCCAACGCGCTTGCCAACCAAAGCAACTATGGCGAAATCCCACTATAAGGCAATGAATGAGACCGGCCAATGTTCAGCAATAGACTCTTATAGGCTGTAATGGATAATATAATGGATCATCTATCTATCTATCTATCCCTTTTTTTATGATTAAAACCATAAAATAAAAATTAATTCAATGACATACTCATTACATAACACAAATTTTGAAATACAGCTATACTTTCATTGACAGTAAGCCGTATAAGAGCAAAATGTGAGACAGAACAGTAAAATAAACATCATACAATTTAATTTAATAGCTATTTGTCAACGACAAAATGCGTCAAGGGAAGCCTCAGGAATGCTTAGCATTTACTAAACTATACTACCCATATATAATACTCGAAGTAATCTTATTATCTTTAGTAGAATAATGTTGTAATCAATAATACCTTTTGCTATTAAGCATTGCTAGGCGTAATGTCGCTTGCGAACTTAAATGAATATTTTACTATGTACCACATTGTAACGTGAATATTTTACTTTTGTAAGTATTAAAATCTATTTAAGAAACAAGACTTTATGTTCGATCATCAGATCAGCTCCATGCTATCATATTATTACATTACCGTCGAAGTTGCAGTGATGTAAATTATGCAAAGGAGAATGACCAAAAGTGCTACCAAAAAGTCTCACGCATCAAGACCATAATTTTATAGTACCTAATTAGTTTCGTAATTTTTACGACATTACGCGTCGTGGGATTTTATTTTTGAATAGGGAATTTACTTTTAAGTTTAAAAGTAGGAATATTGGGTATAGTCAATTTTATTTGACATTTCGCTAGGGAAGGCTCAGTCCATGCTATACGTCTATGGCTTTACTCCCTATAAATAACTACTATTAATTACAATTCACTTAAAAAGTAATCGATCTCCGATACGATTTAAACATACTAGAATCGATTTTCCATTAAATAGAATATTAAAAGATCGATTTTTGATTAATCACGACATTTTCCGACATGCCTTATGTAGACACAGAACATTGTTGATGATAATTTACTAAATACAACTAATTGGATAGAAATATCATTAAATTAATAAATATTACATCATGCCTGTATTTCCCCGAAGGAGTAGGCATAAGTGTGTACAGCTCAATCGAATGTCAGCAAGTGCTTCAAAAATCGATTATCAAATTTGAACCGAAAAGACATATTATGATGAAACTAAGTTAACAAAAACCTTGTAATAATATAAAATAGGATATCAAGTTATGTTTTGTGCTCACTCCACCTCACATTGGATTACTAATTGATATTCTTTTGGTTAAGAAATAGAGACAAAATGTTCTTAAGACTTCATTTTCTTCTTCACCAACCAGTTTTAGTGCAGTGCTGGACCATGTGCCTTTTGTGTTGTAGGGTTGATTTGCCTTAATCATCAAATGAAAAGTTATAAAATTAATTACACCTTAATCAAATATTATTCTAAGAATAATTACCAAACAGTTTTATAAATTAAATTATTAGAAACCGCTGGTTTACAGCAGTATTACTTGTCTTTACATAGCTAAGCGCTTGCCGTAAGTATCACAGTATGTGAGCATCCCATGTTTGATTCCTGGGGGTACTAATGAAGTTGATAATAGCAATTTCAAGTGCTAATTTACGAAATAAATATTTAATTATATAAACATGCAGATTATGTTTATAAAATTAAATATTTCCAGGATATGTGAAGTCTGTCAACTAACACTAGAGCTGCGTGGTGGACTATTTGCTCCATAACCCTCTCAGAAATGAAAAAGAGCATTCAACAGTGGGACATATATTAAAAGGTTCTAATTTTTATGTCATTACTTAGACTTTGAATAGTAGTTATTACTATTTACACTCTTGTCACTAATAAACCGTGTGCAAGCATTGCATTATAAATTTATCTAAACAAACTTTGTAAACCGAACCATTTTACTACTATACTACTATATTTCTTGCAAATAAATAATTATTATTATTATATTACAATATTTTGTATTTTAAATAATTTGAACGTTAAATTTTAATAATGATTTCTTATATTTACGCGAACACTACACATTGAATAAAACTACTTTTACGGATTCTATCGCGTTTAATTAACTTATTTTTATTAAATTCATGGCGTTTCAGATGCTTTACAGTACCCATTTCCCCATCCTCCGTGGTCCCCTGTGACTTCAATGTTAAGTTTTAAATTAAACAATTAAACACAAAATAATTAATTTTTACAACGTTACGAAAAAACATTACTATTTTACCATCAAAAGAAAATAAGAAAACAAATTAAAAAGCCAAATTGCATTCTATACTAAATTGTCGCATGAATAGGTTGACTCGAAAACGAAAACAAAGGTAGTTTTAGTAAAAACAGTGATACACATTCTGTAAACACTAGGAACAAACACAAGTGATACAAGTTTCTCGACTCCACAGAGTCAGTAATTCATTCTTGGTGCAATGTATACGCTATTACAACAGTGTCCCGGAAAGTGTATAGGCTCTCTCTATTACCGAGTTTAAATGTTTTGTTAAGCTGAAACTGTAGAAAAAGGGTTATTATAGTATAAATGAATACATGATTGATAATAATCCCTGGAAATGAGGTGGTCACTTCCAAGAAGTTTCTGAAATATTTTTTTTTAATAGTTTATAATCATTTATATTGTAAAATTAATTTTAAAAAAGTGCCGCTGGGTTTCTTACTGGTTCTAGCCAGGACAGAGGGTTTTTTTCGAACCAGTGGTAAAGTAAAAAATGACTTTCAATAAGAATTACATATGTAATGTATATTGAATAAAAAATTATTCAATTCTATTCTATGATAGTGTAGGTAATTATGCTAAGTATTACATTATTTATAAATCATTATAGTCAGTTAACAACTTAGTCATGTTTCTTTAAATTAAAAAGATGACAAAGCAAAACTATCACGTTCTGTGAAGTGTCTATTATAATTATTTTAAAGGCGGTGGAGGGGAGGGGCGCAGTGTGAGCACCTCGGTAAAGCAACCGAGGTGCTCACACTGTGCGCCGAATTACAGTTCTCGGTACAATTTAAATTATTAGTGATATAACTACAGTCAAATTTGTTATTATACAACCCATGCAGCATCATGGCCATAATAGGATTGTCTAGATTCCAAAGTTAGTAGTTTGTAGTGTGTTATTATGGAATCGATATGTTAATCTAAATGTAATTTCTTAAATCCAGCATTACACCAAGGTATCTATGTTAACTTTTGTAAGAATATACGATTGATTAAATAATTATATTTAAATAGTTTTTGTTCGCAGTAAAATATATTACATTACACTTAGGCAGATTTGTTTGAAGCTTATTATCTAAACAGTACTGAGAAAATCTGTCAAGATATTTTAGAAGAAGTGAGCAGTCGTGAATGTTTTGGCTTTTATTATAAATTTTTATATCATCAGCGTACATTAAAAAATGAGAATTGTTGAAACATACCTTGACGTAATTTATGTATAAAATAAAGAGCAAGGGGCCCAAAATCGATCCTTGAGGTACACCGGAAGTGACAATAATAGAGTTAAATTCATAACAATTTATAATAACCTTCTCAGTTCTGTTAAAAATATAAGATGTGAACCAACGCAATAGATTACCAAGAATTCCATTAAATGCAATATTATGCATACGTAATTTATGATCCACTTTGTCAAAAGCCTTATGGAGGTCAGTTTATACAACATCAGTTTGAACTTTGTTACCTATGTTTTTAAATAAAAAAATGTAAATTTTAATAGATTTGTAGCAATGGAACGGCGTTGAACAAGTCAAATTATTCAAATATAATAAGATGATGAATAATTGGATATAAAGTATTAGTTACGAACCTTTCAAATATATTTGACAAGGTCGACAATTTTGAAATAAATCTATTATTCTCAATATTATTCTTATCACCACTTTTACGAGTATACTCTGGATTAATGAAAACACACTTCCAAATATTTGCTAAAATTCCTTCACGTTTCCACTTCAAATTATATTTAACAAATGTGTACACATTTGTTTAATATAACTTGAAGTGGAAATTTGAGGTAATTTGAAGTCTTTAAAATAAAACTGGAGGTAAGCTGTCGGGATTGAGTGTTTTTTCTTAAGTCTAATTTATTTAATGCTCAACAAATATCCTCTTTTGTAAAATATATGTCGCATACAAAAGAAGAATTATCAACAAAGTTATTAGGACGTTGCTAGTGATTAGGATCTACGTCACACGGTTCCTAAACAGAAGTGAAGAATGAGAAAATAGATTACACATTTCTGGGGGATTATTAGAATTGACGTTTTTAAGATGCATGTTAGCAGGAAAATTCGATTTACCTTTTCGATTAGAAATATATTTCCACAAATGTTTATTATTACGCGGTATACTACCTTCAACTATCTATCATATATCTTTGACAACATTTACCAGATTCGGAATTAAAACGTTTACGATGAACTAAGAACTTTTCATAATCGGAAATGTTACCAAATTTCTTCCATTTTATACAGGTGCGTTTTTTATCTTTAAAATACGAGTTAGAGCGGGAGAGAACCAGACCACGAAACAAGAATTTTTTGGCCATTTAAGAAGCACATATAAATTAACAATACTGTATATTTTATAGTAAAATGTGTTAACCGCATTTTCGGCAGAACGATGTGTAAATGATAAGTCCCAGTCGATTAATCCAGTGCGAATAATTTCGTAATTCTGTTTTGAAACTTTTCGACATTTCAAGGGTGTAAATTTTACACCTAGGGAAGATAATTTGGCGAAAGGAGGATGATAATTATCAGGTTGCAAGAGCGCTACACAAGACTTCATTTCGCATTTAACAATGAAATAAATAAATCGAGGTTGCGACCTAAATTATTTTTAAGAATATTATATTGTAAGACGTTATTGAGTGATAAATAGTTAATTGAATGGTGATAGAATAAGTTATATAATAACTTGATAACATCAAATTTTTCTATATGAGTTGACCACTTAATAGCGGGTAAATTTTAATTGCCAGCAATATCGAATACGATTGTTTTGAGGTCACTAAACTTGGGATGTAGGCAATTGTACCATAACAAGTTCAATACTTACATGGACGTGGCGTACTAATAACATTTCAGGTCTTAATTCTTAATGTACGGCTATCAATACACCACTATCACGCATGCCACTTAAATAACAGATATGATCACATCTGAAAACCAGGTAACGGTCGTCAATGAATTCACAGTCCTTAATATCCGATGTATGTCAAGTTTCAGATAATATTGTAACGTCATGAGAAAACCTCATATTACTCATAAGCAGTAAATTTAGTTTC
>JAVANC010000019.1:31126036-31210697 GCA_033319125.1 Parnassius glacialis | reverse complement strand
GGTGGCCGGAGGCCCTTTTTACTGGGAATGAGGCATTCCATCTTAGTCCTCACGGGTGACAACGCATCTGCATTTTGATTCGTAATTGAGGATAGATGTAGATGTCTATGGGCCGCAGCAACCACTTACCATCAGGTGGACTGTGTGCTCGTTTGTCACCCTTATCCTATAAAAAAAAGGATATAACATATGCGTAGCACCTTATTCGCAAAAGTTAATCTAATACAAGATGAAGGAGTAAAAACAGCTAAAATGATAGTGTATAATAATATGTCACTAAATGTATTCCTTTATAATTTACCTGAGGATTTAATTCGTATCGTGCGTGTTAGACAATATACTAGTTTAGAATCCGCTTTAAGTGTTGTAACCGAGGAAGTGAACTTCATGAACCAATATAATGCTAAAAATAAAACGAAAAAGAATACAGCATCCCAAAGTTTCAAACCCCAACAAAATGTTAATATTTTACCTAATAATAATCAATCGAATTTTAAATTTTCAAATCCACAATTTGGACCACAGAATAAATTTAAATTTGGTATCCCACATCAGCAACAAGATCAAAGATTTTGGTCAAAGATGTTGCTCAAAATAATTTTAACAAACCTAGCAAGCTAACAGCATAGCAAAGTGGCGAAGCAATCAGCTTTGTAGCGGTTTCTAACGGTTGCCGTTAAGCAATCAGTTTGAAAATAGGAGGTTCAGATGCATCGGTGTTCAGAAATCGATTGCTGAAAACAGAATTTGAAAATTCGAAACCGTTCTCGAGATAATCGTGACACAGACGGACAGACATCGTGAAATCAATAAATGTCTTCGCAAGCTTCTCCACTTAATAATGGCCCAAGATTTAATAATAATACGGAACCACAGAACTTTAAGTTTGGTATTCCAAACCAGCAACCTGAATTTAAATTTGGCATACCTCAACAACACCAGGACTTTAAGTCATCCATGAATAATCGTGCGCGACCCCCACTAGCTTTTACAAATCTACCTCAAAATAATTTTAAATTTGGTATACCCAATCAGAATTTCCAAAAACAAAATTTAAATGAAAATAACGATGTCTCTCGATGCGTACCGCACGCCGGCTAAGACAAAATATGCTAGATCACTCTAGGATTCCCCAAGATAACGAGATATTTTATAGTAACGAACCCAAGATACCCGTGAAACATTATAACCATTATATAAATTATGGAAGCCTCCGATTCACCCCTCAATTACAGCCTCTAAAAATTGTTTTCGATGTGCATCGTTCTCGAAGTAAATGAATTGTTTTATTTTAGGTTTGATGTACTCCTTTAGGAATTCTTTTACTAGATCAGGTCTATTTAGGGGAATATGGACTTAGAGTATCTTTTGTTTTTGTTTCAATAAATTATTAACGGTTATTTCGTCTCTATACCACGTAAAATAAATATTTGATGAGGCTTAGTATCTATGGCCTCCTCTAGAATTGGAATACCATCGGTATCTATTTCATGTGCTGAGTGTCTTGTAAAGGTGTGTGAGTTATCAAATGTTTCGTATGCTGAAATGGTACAACCTGTCGGTGATGGTATAGAATATGGTGATTTATTGCTCTTAGCGAACGGGATAGATAAGGTCCTCTCCTTATCCGATGATATTTCCATCGGACTTGTGTCCTTGTTTTGTAATCTTTGAATTTCTACGATTAAGCTGTCTTTGTGCCTTTGCAGTTGTTCATTCTTATCCACGTTAACCTTCATTGATTTTTGGTCTTCTCCCAGCGCGTTTACCTTAACACGGAATAAGGCGTCGGCAACGAAATTTTGTTTCACCGTGCAAACGAATCAACGCATTTTACTATAACGCTTGGCATCCTAACACCTTGACCAAAATCGACATAATCTATTATCGCATTTCCATTTTGCATATCCATTGGGACCTAGACTCGCGTTTCCGTTTTTGGTTCCAACGTAATTTCGTATGGGGGTTATATATAATAGGTATATTTGTTTCACGTGTGTGCAATACTTGATATTTCATATCTATTGAAGCGTCAAGCTGTTTTAAAAGATCCGAACCTATCAAACCGTTGTATCTACTATCGACGTCGTATATATAGAATTTATGTTTTTCTAAACTTTTAAATGTTTGAAGAGCGGGATATATTTAGCTTCGTTATGTTGGCTAATGCATTCGTACTTATAACTTCGAAAGTTTCATATAATTTGAAAGCGAAGAAATATTGTTCTGCCTTAGCCGGACTTATAAAAGATCCCGGTGTTTATCATAAAACGAGCCTGAATTTCCGGTATTTCGATGCGCGGGAGTTGTAAAATTGTATCACAATTTATTTGTATCATTTCGGGGGTGAATCGGAGGCTTCCATAATTTATATAATGGTTATAATGTTTCACGGGTATCTTGGGTTCGTTACTATAAAATATCTCGTTATCTTGGGGAATCCTAGAGTGATCTAGCATATTTTGTCTTAGCCGGCGTGCGGTACGCATCGAGAGACATCGTTATTTTCATTTAAATTTTGTTTTTGGAAATTCTGATTGGGTATACCAAATTTAAAATTATTTTGAGGTAGATTTGTAAAAGCTAGTGGGGGTCGCGCACGATTATTCATGGATGACTTAAAGTCCTGGTGTTGTTGAGGTATGCCAAATTTAAATTCAGGTTGCTGGTTTGGAATACCAAACTTAAAGTTCTGTGGTTCCGTATTATTATTAAATCTTGGGCCATTATTAAGTGGAGAAGCTTGCGAAGACATTTATTGATTTCACGATGTCTGTCCGTCTGTGTCACGATTATCTCGAGAACGGTTTCGAATTTTCAAATTCTGTTTTCAGCAATCGATTTCTGAACACCGATGCATCTGAACCTCCTATTTTCAAACTGATTGCTTAACGGCAACCGTTAGAAACCGCTACAAAGCTGATTGCTTCGCCACTTTGCTATGCTGTTAGCTTGCTAGGTTTGTTAAAATTATTTTGAGCAACATCTTTGACCAAAATCTTTGATCTTGTTGCTGATGTGGGATACCAAATTTAAATTTATTCTGTGGTCCAAATTGTGGATTTGAAAATTTAAAATTCGATTGATTATTATTAGGTAAAATATTAACATTTTGTTGGGGTTTGAAACTTTGGGATGCTGTATTCTTTTTCGTTTTATTTTTAGCATTATATTGGTTCATGAAGTTCACTTCCTCGGTTACAACACTTAAAGCGGATTCTAAACTAGTATATTGTCTAACACGCACGATACGAATTAAATCCTCAGGTAAATTATAAAGGAATACATTTAGTGACATATTATTATACACTATCATTTTAGCTGTTTTTACTCCTTCATCTTGTATTAGATTAACTTTTGCGAATAAGGTGCTACGCATATGTTATATCCTTTTTTTTATAGGATAAGGGTGACAAACGAGCACACAGTCCACCTGATGGTAAGTGGTTGCTGCGGCCCATAGACATCTACATCTATCCTCAATTACGAATCAAAATGCAGATGCGTTGTCACCCGTGAGGACTAAGATGGAATGCCTCATTCCCAGTAAAAAGGGCCTCCGGCCACCTGCACTCACCAAACGAAACGCAGAGGTAAACCTCTACTTCACGCTGCTTTTCTGTGAGGTCGTGGTACCACCCCGGTTCGAGCCGGCCCATCCGTGCGACAGCAAAAGCCGCGTGGCTCTACCACTGTTAAGACAAAAATCGATAAATGATTTGCCAGACTTAATTTTCATTTGTTTTAACTCGATATCTATGCAATCTTCCGAACGCGGATCGCCAAAATGTTGAATTAAAATATCTTTAAGAGTGTTCCAACAATTAATATCATCACGCTCACTTAACAAATGTGCTGCTCTACCTGTTAATCGGCTGCTTATCGCATGGAATACATATAAAGTTTGTGTGGCATTATTAGGGTCTGCGAAAGACCTGTATATGTATAATTAATCCTATATTGGTTATTAATATCTACATAATTTTTTATTGAAATTTACGTTTTAAAGTTCATCATTGATAAAAATAATTACTAACGATACGTAACTCGATCTCGTAGGGAAGTCGCATATTTTATTATAGATTACGTTTTGCTCACTTACAGTTATATTTTGCCGTTTAACTTTAGCCACAATACCGCCTAAGAATCAAATTGCATCGAATAATAGTGATTCTTCGGATAACGAGGGCACACCTGACGCCGAGTTCATTTTATTGTTAGCTAAACGCAATGCTTTACTTAAAATAGTGCAAAAGATATATGATATGTCTTTAAACAACCATACAAATGCTTCTATCATGAAACGTTTTCTCGACGAGAGTTCTAACGTAGATAACTATAATTCACATTTACTAAAAATAAACCCTATCGCTAAGCCTGACTATAACAGCCTTATTACGTTTGAGTCTCTTTACGGTAGAATAAATCGGCTTTATTTACAATATTCGCAGTCTACTACTTTACAAAATACTATTGCCCCATCTAAATGGGGCAATAGTATTTTGTAAAGTGGTATAATAGTCTTAGGGCTAGGCTTACACTTCTGCTTATCGAACTTATGACGTTTTCGGGTGACATTCGCTCATGGCTTGTATTTTATGCCAGCTTTAAATCAACCATCCATGACAACCCATCACCATGAAAAGTTTTACTATTTGCTAGGTAAACTGACGGGCAAGGTTCTGTCTGTGTGTTCAGGTATAACTCTTAATTGTTCTGCATATCGCGCTAAAGAAGCTCGATTCAGATACCATTCGATCTTTCGAATACAGTCGTAGCTCGATAATACCTACCTTTGATGTGTAGCGGTGCTGTCGTCGCGCCACAAGCGAAATACATCGAAGCCTAAATCGCGCTTACAAAGTTCCGAAGTTAAAGAAGCATATATAGAATAGCTCCGAACTATCAAAAGGAGCGTTGGCTGCTCCCCGGGCAGAACACCTTGCCCGGCGGGAGATCTCCCCTTTTCCTTTCACCGGCTACAGATGATTTAGTAAACTTTATTATATATATATATATATATATATATATATATATATATATATATATATATATATATATATATATATATATATATATATATATATATATATATATATATTAAAACCCGCTCTCGAGTTCTGTAACGCACCGATTCTGGTAAAAACTCTAGTAGTCCATCAAATAGTCGACGAGGTAATAATAATAATCGTCGCTGTAATAATATTTCGTCGCCGAAGTATCAGGCATACATAAGTACGACGACAAGTCGTTCAAAGAAGTGCCTGTGTGATAATATTGTGCACCAGCACTTAATTAAGTGTGCAGACTTTAATAAAATGACACCGCTCGAACGGTTTAAATGCGTGAAGAGTAACAATGCATGTGTGAAATGTCTCAGCTTAAGTCATCGAGTATCTAATTGCTCTTCAAGCTTTAGTTTTCGAGTTTGTAAATTTAAGCATCATGCATTGTTGCACTTCAAGCGTGGAAGCGATAATTCTTCCACTGCGCTGCCTCCGATTCAGCCTCTGCAAACTGTGCTTAAGGCTGCACAGCTTGCTGAGGCTGAGCTCCCGCACCCACATCGCCCACATACTCACCACCTCTCACCTCGGGTGCGCTTTCGGACGTCGCTCTGTGTACTTTGTTCACGAATGTTTCCCAACATTCACCGCCCCCCGCGCGCACAAGTCGTTCACAGAAGACTGTTTTATTATAAACCGCACAAGTCTTTGCACAGGACGCTAAGGGAGAGAAATGCTGTCATCGTTTAGGCGTCCAACAACACGATACCGAATGTACTGTAGTAAAGGGATTCGATGGCGTAGAAAAAATCGTAAAATCAAAATCGATCAATATTAAAATTTTCTCACGTTTCAACTCTAATATTAACTTCAATATTTCACCGCTCGTTGTTGATGAAATCACCGATCGTATGCCCACCGCTGTGGTAGATAAATCAGTCTTAGCACAATTTGATGACATAAGGCTCACTGATGAATGTTACGTTGTGCCTAATAAAATTGACGTATTAATAGGCGCATCCCTTTTCCCGCACTTATTGTGTCCTGACGTAATTCACTCCTCTAAAGACTTGTCTGGGCCCTCAGCTTTGAACACGGTGATTGGTTACGTTATTATGTGTTCAGTACCGACACTTCAAACTAATCGGTCATTAACGCGTTGTACAATCCTAGAGTCTCCCGCTATTAATAAATTAGTGCAACGATTTTGGGAGCTTGAACAGCCTCCCTCCGCATCGCCCATTCAGTAACCTTCAGACATTGAATGTGAAGAGTTTTATAAGTCGACGACATCCCGCGATCCTGATAGTGGTAGATACATTGTTGGGCTACCATTTAAAGATGACGTTTATTCTTTCGGAGATTGTTACGATACTGCTCGAAGACGATTCATGCGCTTAGAAAGAAAACTTCAAGCATCACCTATACTAAGATTGGCATATGACGACGTCATAAAGAATATTTAGCTAAAAATTATATCTCTCCCGCACCACCGTACGACTCTCATGACCCCGCTCCAATCTATGTAATTACATACTTGCGTAATTACGCATCATGGAGTCTTACGCGAAGGCAAGAAGTCGACACGTTTACGTATAGTCCTGGATGCTAGCAGTAAGACTAGCACCGGTCGAGCATTAAATGATGTCCTACACTCAGGACCAAATTTGCAAGGCGATTTGTTCAATATATTTCTAAATTTCCGCCTACATCCAGTCGCTATGACAGCCGACTGTCGCCAGCAATTCATACAGATAATTGTCTACGATTCTGATCTTCGTTATCAATGCTTCCTATACCGCTTTCGTCAACACGACCCACTTGTGTTGTAACACTTCAATCGCTTATGCTTCGGTTTAACTTCGAGTGCATACCATGCGTAGCGTACAGTAAGACAGCTTATCGATGATTACGGCGCAAAGTATCCACTTGCGAGTCGTATCGTGTTTACTTCTGTATTTATGGACGATATCGCATTTTCTTTGCCCAGTAAATCTGAAGCCAGTGACGCCTCTCAGCAGCTGATAGGCTTATTCAAGGGTGCACAATGGTACTTAATAAAATGGAATAGCAACCGTTGACCTGTTCTAGATAACCTCCCTGCTTCTCATAAGATTATAGAAGAAGTAGAGATATATAAATCAACGCGGCATAAAATATTGGGCTTGTATTGGTCTTCTAATAATGACGCCTTTTATTTTAAAATAACTGCTCTCGCCCCATCTTATCTAATGTCGCCCGTCTGTGGGACATAATGGGTTTCGTTGCCTTCACAGTCGCGTACGCCAAGCTGTCAATGAAACAGCTTTGGTGACTTAATTAAGATTGAGACGAGATACTGCTGCCGCCCATTGTTAAGATGTGGCAGACATTTGTTGCAAACCGCGTTGTTCAGATCACTGCCAATATTCCCGCTGCTGTGACGTGCACTAAGTACTACACCTTAAATAAAACTAATTTTACGGATTTTATCGCGTATATTAACTTATTTTATATTCCCGACGTTTCGAGCACTTTACAGCACCCATGGTCACGGTAAAATAAGTTAATGTACGCGATAAAATCCGTAAAATTAGTTTTATTTAAATGTGAAGTGTTCGCGTAAATATAAGAAATCATTACTACACCTTATCCATTACCCCCCGCCTATTGGACATAATAAGTTTCGTTGCTCCCACAGTCGCGTACGCCAAGTTGATAACAAAACAACTTTGGCAACTTAAATTAGATTGATAAATTATTACCCCGCCGCAGCACTAATGTAGTGACTGCTGATGATCTCAGTTTATCTGAGGTTATAATGACCCGCGCCCTGCAAAAACAACACTTTGCAGTGGAATATTTAAATATTAAAGGTAACAAACCTTGATTACTCGCTTTCATTCGTTTAAGGCCTATCGTTGACAACAGATTGATCCGCGCCGGCCATTCGAAAACCGCATTAGATTACACTAAAAAATACTTAATTGTAATTCCACGCAGTGATCGTGTAGTAAGCATAGTCACTGATGGAGTAGCCCAGTCGTTTTGGGATCGGTGGAGGATGGAATACCTTCATGGATTAGAAGTTCGTCAGAAGTGGAACACTCCGTCTACGCCTACCGCACCAAGCACGGTTTTAGTTGTGATTAACGATAACGCACCGCCTCTTGCTTGGCCATAAGCTATTGTTGAGTCTGTTCATCCTTCGAAAGATGATGTAGTTTGAGTAGTAACCATGAGAACTTCTAAGGGAACCTACCTCCGTCCGGTTATTCGTATTTTTCATCTCCCAAAATCATAAACCATGAGAGTGTTTCGAGTATCTTAATTATAATTATTTAGCAATTAAGTTTAAATATCATATTATAAAATGTTAAACCGCTATATTAAATCTATGTACACATTTTCTCCCTTGCCAATCAAGCTTAGTAAATCAAATATGCGCATTGAGCACTCTCTGAATCTACATACCGCTCTATTTGCTTACTATAAATACTCGCTCTATATACCGCAAAACTGTTTTTCTTTTTTTATTTATCTTACGGTTGTCTTTTAAAGGTGACCCTTTAAGGGCGGGAGGAAATGGTAACGCCAGTTAAAAATCTAATTTATAAATTTACTAGAATACTTGGTACATAACTTTAACCCCCTCCCTTCCCTAATGCTTCATATATGCACGCACTGCCGTTTAAGGCGACGCAAGCGTCACGCAACGGCAATTTAGTTACAATCTAACAATACCTGCGAATGCCCACCGCACGGAGGACATTACGTCCTTCGATCTCCGCTTTAATATCAATTATCACCGGATATTGCGTCCTTGTAATTTCACAAAAATGTGACGCGCTTTCCGCGATTACAATAAGTCGAGAGTTAAGGAGTGTGTGATATCCTAGAACTGATCTAAGAGTGCGTGCACCGACCCACGTGGTGGACCTGCTGTGTGAGCTGACACTCCGGGGGGAAGGCGAGGCAGTCCCTCACAAAGTTAGTGCGTGCATTCCACTCTCATCCACTTTCCTTGCTCTACTTGTTGCATGTACCAATTACAGTCCACAGATCTTTATCGAAGAACTCAAGTCACTGGCGCGTCCAGAAATCATTTTCAAAAATTTTAAGTAAAAGAATGTAACCCGTATTAGAATTTACTCTGAAGGTTAATTGTTAAAAATAATAAAAGTGTGAGAGCGGATGTTCAACTTGCTCTCTTGCTTACGCAATTGATCACTACACATTCAGTATAGAGCAAATACAGTTCCACCAACCGTAACATGTACCAGACACAATCACACATTGATGTAACGTAAAGGACACAATTACATGATAACACCAAAGTATGCAAAGCAACATCTACACTACTCCTCTCGATGTAACACCGGGCAGCCTCTCAGCAACACAATCTTACTTGCTTACACTAGAAGAACTACTACACGAATAGAACCGCATCACTTGTCTTATTTGAGCAAAATCTCAGTTTAGAAGTAATGTTTTAGCCCAACCGGCATAATAACGATATGAGACTCGTAGAAGTATAGACTGTTGCCTCTTAGTCGCCTGTGCGATACTTTATACTGCTAAAACAAGTGGGAGATTACCATTCTACCTTCATTTATTCATATTTTCTTTTATTTATTTTTTTACCCTCATTCCCTACAATATATATATATATATATATATATATATATATATATATATATATATATATATATATATATGTCGGAGCGTCTATAAAATACCGGTTGGATCGGGGTGGAATTGACGATATATTGAGAAACCCCTACTCGTTTATGTAGTATAAAGTTCACTGTAGGCGCCATGCGCAAGAGATTTCGCTTAAGTCATTCTACGAGTACTAAGATAGTGTCGTGGTGAGGATGGCGTTACTGAGAGGCAGCCATGTGTTACACTGAGATAAGTAGTGTTGCTGTTGGTTTGCATACTTTGGTGTTATCGTGTGATTACGTCCCTCACGTTGCTCTGTTGTGTGATTATGGCGGGGATGTGTTATGGTGTGGGTCTAACTGTGATTTCTCTGTACTGAATTATTTATTATTTATTTATTTTATTTTTTTTAAAACGTGCGTTACGCTGTCTTATTACTGATAATAAGCAAGATAAACATCAGCTGTCACACTTTTATTATTTTTAACAATTAACGCTATCCTGATGTATTTCCGAGATCAAAATTGGAATCTTCTGCTGAATTTCTGAGATCAGAAGTAGGATAAAGTCCCGTTTCCCACCCACATATAGTCTTCGAATAGTATGATAGTTATTACCTTTGTGAAAGACTTCGAGTTTGATGACTTTGTTTTTATTAAATGTTGAAGTAAAATTTGCTGCCCTATTGACGACGTTAACGTACCATTAAAGTGTAGAGTAAAAGTTTACAGTGAAATGTTTAAAGCCAAAAGTTAAATATTTTTGTGCGATTTATGTTAGGGTACCCGCAAGCACTTTTGTAATTTCTTAACTAACCAAATATGTTAACAAATGTTGAAAGAAATATTAAAGGTACCTAGATGAGTTATAGTTTTTCATTCAGTGGAAATTTAAACTGACGTCAATAGAAAGCTAAGCCAAGTAAATTTATCTTAAACATTGCATTAAAAAATATTTTGTAGGAATAAGAGGTTAACTTTTTAATTGGTTGAGAGAAATGCCTGCAAGCCAAGCGTATTTCAGTTGACTAACCTAAGTGTAATTGCAGAGTTTCTTACATAATTTTATTTTGCATTTTGACTATTTCAACTGCCATACCGTAGTTGTAGCTCCAAAAGTGAGTGCGGTACGCGTGTAGTCTCGGTAGGGGTCTAGTTGAGATGTCACGAAGATGACTGAACATAAAGATAAGGGCTCATTTAAATAAAATGAACTGCAGTATACCTTTTTTGTGCAACAAACGATCAAGAATATTTAAAATATTAAGAATGTGCAGGGAAGTCTGCAGTCTGTGAACATGTTCAAGATCGTCCCTGCCATTACATCAGATTTGATAGACCACAAATCCTTGCAAAAGAACACCGATTCCTACCAAGGATGATACGCGAGGCTATTGAAATTAAAAAACATCCTAATTTCAATAGAGAAGATGGATGGGTGCTGCCATCTGCTTGGGATCCTATAATTAACAAAATTAAATCCAAACCCAAGCATAACACTGCAAGACTTCAGGATACTGTAAGTTCATTCTGCGTAAATCGAACCAAAAATTAATATTAAAAAAACTGAAGGTAGCCGAGCTTACTGTGACATTGGGACGTCAAACATCTCAGTCCCCCCCGTGACCATGGGTTGCTGAAAAGCACTCGAAACGTCGGGAATTAAAATAATAAAATAAACGCGATAAAATCCGTAAAAAACAGTTTTATTCAATGTGTAGTGTTCGCGTAAATTTAAGAAATCACTATGTTGCTGAGAAGCTGCCCAGTGTTACACTGAGATTAATAGTGTTGCTGTTGGTTTGCATATTTTGGTGTTATCATGTAATTACGTCCCTCACGTTGCACCAGTGGCATAACAGTCCATACTATAATTTTTCTTAGAGGTATTAATATGTCATGACAGTTTGTCCATGTTGCAGTAGATGTCGCTTTTTTTTAATTTAGCCATGCTAGGCCAATTAAGATTCAAGAAATTAATGAATAGTTCAAAAAATAAACGAACCTTGCTAACATACTATTTTGTTACAAAACAAATTTTTAATTAAATTTTTAGTGTAATTTATTTATTTTACATTTATTCAATTGAATTATTATGATTTCGTCGTTGCAAATTGTTTTATCCGTTTATCTATGGCAAGATCTGAAGGGAGAGATCTATGGTCATTTCGGTCTGTCAATGTTACAAATGTCATTTATATTTAATTTTATTATAAACATGCAATATTAAAAACAAAAGAAACTAAAACTAGTAGTTTGTGCGAGTGTAAAACTAGTAACTTCATTTAACGTAATTTAATTTGTCTATTTGTCATTACTTTTCCTTTCGTGGTTTGTGAATGTTTGTGTTTATAAGACTTTAACAACTTTGCTTGATTCCCGGACTCCGAAGACTTCGCCTTTTTCGTTGGACTTACGCATGAAACTCTGGACCCTGATTTGCTTAACTATTTGTGCTCTGTTGACCTGGATTGTGGCTTCTTTTGAGAGAAGTTGTTGTGTACTATTATAATAAAAGAAACATTATAAAAAAAACATCCAACCGCTAAACAGTTGTTTTATTTGCCTAAATTATATTGTATACAAAGTAATTTCCAAAAGCCAAATCAATATTAAAATGGTTTGACTTTTGGAAATTACTTTGAAAATAAATAATAAATATTGTAATATAGAGCATCCTACGTCGCTGGGTTGTAGGGACGTCGTTTATCGATAGATGGCGCTAACGCTACGATTCTAAGTGATGACTCTATCCCCTATATATAATGTACTCTGTGCGTTGCACTGGTGTGTGATTGTGGTGGGGACGTGATACGATGTGGTCGAAATGTGTGGTGTAATTTCTCTATACTGAAAGTATAGTGCGTTACACTGTCCTTTTACTGATAATAATCATTAATTACGTAAGCAAGAGAGCAAGATGAACATCAACTATCACACTTTTATTATTTTTAACAATTAACGCAATCCTGTTGTATTTACGAGATATAATCTATAAAAATAAAAGCACTTCTCCTTGCTGTGAAAAAGAATTAAATTTAACTACAAATCGAAAATTTTATGAGCTAGAAAAAAGTTGAATACTGAAAAAAGTTTGCTGTTTGCCTGCCTACATTATGCGACAAAAACTCTTTAGTACTTTACTTAATGCTTGTAATGAAACGGCAACTACTTTACTATACATTGGTTCATTACAAATCACATTGCCAGACGTCTTGCACCTTAGACACAGCTGCCTGTTGCTGGTCTGTAATTTTTCGTCTAACGTAAACTAAAGGGTTTTATACCTGCAATCGGAATTGAAAGTAACATTATATAATATCATATGGTGACAAACAGTACACGGTCCACCTACCGGTGTGTGGATATTATGGCTCATTGACACCTATATATATATATATATATAATATACTTACCAACTGAAATAGCAGTAATATGGTATTTTACGCTGGTATTATTTGCGAGCGTGAACCTTCCTCTATATAATACAGATGCAGCCTGCCACCACCATGTAAGAATATACAGGTTAATAATAAATGTAACACTTTATTATTTAATGACAAACGAGTTACTTAAGTGAATTCTATTGATAGAAAACTAGGCAAGAAGAAATAAATTTATAAAAATAGCAAAAAGTGGGGAAAAATATTTGACCGTGTTTATAGTGTCTGTCATCCTCATGTTATCCCTTATCTATGTATGTGTGAAAACGCTGTTGTGGAGAGTTTAATAAGATAAACTAGTAAATGCCTTTAGTCTGTCGTTGACATTCCATTACCAACCGAATTAAATGAAGATTTGTTGTTTGCATTCTAGTAATAGATCGGGGGACGTTTTTTCATAATCTATACAAATAAATATAATTGAAGTGTCTGTTTGTAAGTTCAAAATAACAGCTTTTACTAATAGTATATGAAACTATGCACGGTACTTATAACAAAACACAGTTTTTAAATTTTTGTCTGTCTGTCTGTTTGCTCCGGCTAATCTACGAAACAGCTAAACCGATTTGGACGGGACTTTCACTGACAGATAGCTGATGTTATAAGGAGTAAATTAGGCAACTTATATTTTAGAAAAATAATTAGGGTTTCCGCGTAACATAATTAAAACCCTAAATTACACGAGGGTGAAGTTGCGGGGAACAGCTAGTATGTATATAAATTTGTAATCAAAGTATTTTTTTATTGGATAGGGTGACAAACGAGCACACAGTCCATCTGATGGTAAGCGGTTGCTGTGGCCCATAGACACCTACATCTATCCTCGTTTGCGAATTAAAATGCAGATGCGTTGTCACCCATGAGGCCTAATATGGAATGCCTCTTTTCCAGTAAGAGTGGTCTCCGGTTCTCTACACTTTCCATACGAAACACAGCAGTGTTAAGCTGCTATTTTACGCTGGTATTCTGCGAGAGCGTGGTCCTTCCCCGGTCGAACCGACCCATTCGTGCTACAATTATACTACTAATATAGCTGCAGCATGGCTCTACCACGTTTAGTACTTTTTAATGTAATGTTTGATTTTGAATAGTTTTAATACAGTAAGATGTTAATAATCCGCTAAAAAGATTCCCTTTGTCGTATCTCCTCAGTTTCAAGGCACTCCCCTTGTTGCCTCAGCCAGTATCGGAATCCTCGGTGTCGACATATCGAGTGACGTGCAGTTTCGTGGTCACTTGGAAGAGAAGGCCAAATTGGCCTCTAAAAAGCTTGGCGTGCTCAGCAGAGCGGGACAGTATTTCATACGGGCACACCGCTTGCAACTTTACAAGGCGCAGGTTCGGCCTCACATGGAATACTGTTCCCATCTCTGGGCAGGGGCCCCCCAGTGCCAGCTCCTTCCACTTGACCGCATCCAGCGCAGAGCGGTTCGAATCGTCGACGACCGAGTTCTTTCCGATCGGCTTGACTCACTGGCACTGCGTAGAGAGGTTGCATCTCTTTGCGTATTTTATCGCATCTACCACGGGGAGTGCTCTGAGGAATTGTTCGGACTAATTCCAGCCGCTCAATTTCACCATCGCACATCGCGACAGAACTTGCGATACCATCCATATCATCTAGATGATTGGCGGTCCACCACTGTGCGATTCAGAAGAAGTTTTCTCCCTCGCACAACTTCCTTGTGGAATCGATTACCACCAGCGATTTTTCCGGACCGATACGACTTAGGGACCTTCAAGAAAAGAGCCTACTCCTTTTTAAAAGGCCGGCAACGCATCTGCGATTCCCCTGGTGTTGCAGTTGCTCATGGGCGGCGGTAGTCACTTACCATCAGGTGAGCCGCATGCTCGTTTGCCCCCTCTCCTATAAAAGAAAAAAAAATCTAAAAGAAAAAGAAAAATAAACAGAACGGACAGGCACCCGTACCACATGTGTAAAATACCCGTACTTAGCGTACAGGTTCAAATTTATATCTACGACATGAAAAGTTAAATTTTAGTTTGCATGTAAATAATTAGTTTATGTACATACGGATATCTCATATAAATAACAATAAAAAATATAATATAAATAACACAATATAAACTAAACCTTGACATACACCGCACAGACCATTGAAAAGGGTAACATTTGAATTCACACAAAATTAAATAATAATAATATGACGAAAATATTTACCCTGTGCGACTGTTCGACCACAGGCTATTATGTTTTTGGCATTGACATTATGAAAAATTATATATAAACTAACTAGTACCCGGCGCATTGCTGCCACAGAAAAGAATATACTCGAAATATCCTTTTAAATTTCATAATCATCATCATCATTACAGCCTCTCATAAGTCCACTGCTTAACATCGGCCTCCACCAAGGAATGCCATAAAGCACGACTTTGAGCCACCTGCATCCATCGACTTCCTTACTTACTTGTCTTACCAGGTCGTCACTCCATCTAGTGGGGGTCACCCTACACTTAGCCTACCGGTACGAGGCTGCCACTCGAGAACCTTTCTTCCCCATCGGTTGTCGGTTCTTCGAGCAATATGGCCGGCCCATTGCCACTTCAGCTTACTAATCCGTTGAGTTATGTCGGTTACTCTGGTTCTACTGCGGATATCCTCATTTCTAAGTTTATCACGCAGAGAAACCCCGAGCATAGCTCTCCCCATAGCTCGCTGAGCGACTTTGAGCTTCCTCATACGGCCAGCAGTGAAGGAATTTTAAATTTGGTAGAGTTATATTATTTAATTAGGAATGATAATGCACTCATTGTAGTTGACTGACGTGACTTTGTCGGTACGATTCGAGCGCCACCTATTGTAAGTTAGTTGTACTATGCCTATAACCGTCGCACAAGTGCAAGCAAGAACTTGACAAAATTTTAGTGCAATCTGATGAAAGGTGTGGCAGCGCATAAAATACGAACGAACAAAAATTAATTTTTATATATTAGATTTTGTTTATTGCAGTCCTCTAAAATATAAACTTCAACTATGCCAAATGTCACGCTTTTCTATGCCTGCAGTATGCTCAAAAAGGGCTCAAAGTTTTCCTTCCACGTATTAATATAAAGATATTTAAGTTTGTACAATGTTATTTGAATATTTGTGATTTTAAAACAAAACCTTTTTTCTACCGACTTCAAAAAGGAGCCGGTACTCAATTCGACTGTATGTTTTTTTATGTGTGTTACCTCATAACTTCTTACTGTGTGAACCAATTTTGATGATTTTTTTTTATTTGAAAGCTGGTGCTTCACATGTGGTCCCATATAAATTTGATCAAAGTCTGACCAATAGTTTCTGAGTTCTTTTTAATAATTTATATTGAAGTCGGTTGTACAAAATTTTTAATTTTTAATTATTGAAACAACAAGTGATATTCAATTGATAGTTGTTTCAAAAAAGTTTTTTCGAGTGTTAATACTCGTGAAAAGGATCGTGAAAAATCCCAAACAAGCTTTATAGCGATATTCAGTTTAATATGAATCAAGAGTAAATAAACGTCTTGTAATTTCCAAGAAATATTCCGTGCATTAAGGGTCTTATCGGTGGGAAAAAATATTTTAACTTTTACTGTATGCAGCCAATAAGATAATATCAATAAAAATTATTTTATTCAGAAACGGTGAGCATTTCTGTCCTGGCGTTTTTAGCCAACACAGTGAATCCACAAACGCTGCAGGAGAGATCCTTATGCTAAGACCACTATTTTCGTAACTATAGGCATGTCGTATGTCAAACCGACGATGTATGGTTATTTTCTTGTTAGTTCTAAAAGGTATTGCTTTTAATATTTTCATAATATGGTAGAAATTTATTTGTATTACTAAAATATTATTTTATATCTATATATAAATATTATATTATAAATATATATAATATAATATATAAGATAAGACAATGACATCACAAAATTGTATAAAGGTAAGTAGATAGTCCGATTACAGCTAGAATTGAGCGTCAAAGAAGTATATTTATACAAAATATTTCACTAAGTAGATTGAATGTTTATTATCATAAAAAGTAAACATAAATTCTACATTTTAAAGCGGACATGCAGTACGTTGTTTTATTGGTCATAAAATTAATCTGCCACGATTAAAGTGAACGCAAGTACTGCAAGCGTTTTTCATGTACCTTCTTTATTAAGTTAACATCTATATAAACTTTAATAAAACTTTATAGCATCACTTGAAAATTTGACACATGCCTCTCCTGTTGTTGGGAAGATTGAATTTAATCTTTACGCTTGGTCGGCAGAATAACGATCTCAGTAGCAGACATCTCCCATCTTTGACGCTTCACTATGTCATCAATCTCGGTACGTAGGCCAGTCGTTTTTATTATCAAATCATTTTAAGAAACCCTCACAGGTACGAATATATAGTGCGAGAAAGAATAAATACTAAGTATCAATCGTCTAAATCAATATACGAAACACTTTTTCTAGTCCGCCTCAGACACATCTCCTACGGTCTGCTCGAACGCTGGCTAGCGCGTCATCTGGCGGTGAAAACTATTTCCATTTCAACTCATTCTTAATTTTAAGAAATAAATAGAGCCTCATATTATAATCACCAACACTGTAAGGAGGGTGACCCAAAAATTTAACTGGTGTGCTGCCAGGAATGCCCTCGTTTTGAGCGCTGACTGTGCGAGTGCGTTGTATACAATCATCGCGCGAAAATGTTCCCGATGCAGATCCTTTTCTCTCTTGGTAGGTATATTAATTTGCATCCGGATGTATGCAAAAACCTTACCGTGGCCCATGGCAGAGTTTGCACAGTGATGCACACAACAGAACTTTCTGGCTTTATAATCCAGGATGCCGGTTACTCTAGCCTTGTGGACTTCACTAATAAATTAAAGAGTTAATTTTAATTTAACATTTTAAAGCTATATTTCTAATACGACTCCTTTTCTGCCGAGGATTCTGTCTGGGTAGACCACCCTCTTAGCTACTTCTGCCGCTAAGCAACATTGCACTGCTCTGTTCCGACCTGAAGTAAAGTAAAGACAGTAGTAAAGAGAGACAGTATAATGACAGGCTGTAAGGAATTCCATCTTAGTTCTCAGAGGTGGCAACGCAGTTGTCAAATATGAGGACTGCAGTAACCATTTATCATCAGGTGAGCTGTTAGTTCGTTTGCCACTTTAGGTTAATAAAAAAAAATAACTTGCAATTGATTAATTGTTAAAATATGTGTATATAAGTATACGATGGTTTCCTTTTATTCACACATCTAGTCAAACATGATCATATATAGTATGATCTAAAAATCCTTTGCTGTATACATACACATTTCATTGAGGATATTTTCCTACTGGAACGTTTAAGCTTAAAGTATCCATTCAAAAAAGCAAGTCGTTTGTAATTCCCCGCAGTCAAAATTCATCTATGCAAAAGCCGGAAATAATCCACAGTGTAAGCTAAATTATTAACGAAGCAATTTCAGTTGCTTGGACGTAACCACAGACAGCTTATGAATATCGTATACTGTGGTAAGTCTCGCAATACAGTAATAAAATATGACGCGGGAAAAATGCGGCAGAAAAATTGTGCAAGCAGTTTTTGCATTCATTTCGAGTTCCATTTCATAAAAACAATATTTCTAAAACAAAGCGTTGTTTTTATGCTGTTGCAAAAGCGTTTATTCACTTTTACGTAGATTATTCTTTTTTTTTAAACTTTACCGCCACACTAGGATTTTCTCCTGTATCGTGCATGCACATATGTTTAACATAAATTTCACTACTTGTCACGTGCGGGATTCGACCCGCAGCCCTCGGACCTGCAATTCATTGCTAATCCACTGTACCACAGCAAATTCTCAAATCATAGCAAATTATATTTTTATAAGCAAACTTGCAGTTCACCTGAAAAATTTAGGCCTCTGTAGCCCATAAATACCTACAACTACTCCAAATAACGAAATTCAGATCACCCAATGATGTAATGTCTCATAGCCAGCCATTATATTGACCATATATAAAAATGGAGGTACTGTAACCAAAGAGTTCTATGTAGTATAAACATAGTCTTCGACCATACTAGTCAAAAAAGGAGATTTACTATCCATTAATTGATTACTTTGTAAGTTAGTTTGTTGTAAATCTAAGCGGTCTTATTACAAAAAGTGTTTGTCATGAAATAAGTTCTTTAGATCTGGCACCCAGTCGTCACAAAATTTGACATTCACAGTCTAATTCTGAACTTTTTAATTTTTATTCGCATATTTTTTCACGGGAACTGCTTATTGAAACAAACTCTATTTAAAATCTAAAACGGATTATAAACCACTTTTTTATAATAAGACGGTACATGTCTATAAACTCATTTAACAAATATTGACACTCTGGGTAATCTAGCCCATATTTGAATACTCTCAAAAGCCTTTTAAAAGTCCTAATCAAATAGAGCTAGACCCGAACAAGCGTGTGCAAACACAATCACAACTTGCCACTCAACAAAGAAAGGAACTATTTGTTTATTTTATAACATTGATGCAGCTTTAGTTGGTTACTTTGACGTTTATTTCGTACTATAGATATTTTCTGATTAGAATTAAATGAAATAAAGAATAAAAAAGGCGTGCTTAATTTTATAATAGACACTCGTAGCAAGTGTTAGATTTATTAAAATTGTAAACACCATAAAAATGTTAAAAACATAATTTATAATTTATAGTACTCGTAGGATTATACAAGCAAGTAGCCGGAGTTCGATCCCCGAAAGCACCAATGCAATTTTTAATGGCATTATTCAAGCCAATTTACCACATGCTCGCAAATGAAAGAAAACGTCGCAAGGAAACCTACACGTTTATTTATCATCTTTACAATCTATCAAAATCGAAATTCGTTTCGTACTTAAAAAGTTAATTTCATACTTACGAGTTTAGTTACGTACTTACGAAAATAGTTTTATACTTACGAATTTAGTTTCATACTTACAAAATTAGTTTCCTAATTACGAAATAAATTTTTTTAAGTTTTTTAGGCATTTTGCACCTTAGAGCGATAGATTTTCTTGGAGTCCAACAAGTATGATAGGTTGCTCCATTTTATTTTGTCTTGGATGATGATGGGAGGTGGCGGTTTTAGCCTAAGTTCAGCAGGGGACCCATTCGCTGCGTGCTTGGCCGCAGGCTTAAGGACTTGAGCGTGCGCCGCGGGGGCAGGTTTTTTGCCGGAGTGGCGGTGGGGAACGAGGGGACAGAGTTAGGTTCGGCTACCGTTTTCGGGGCTGCGCGTTTGCACTTTTAGGCCTGGACGAAGGTGAAGCCTTCGTTTTCGGGCTTACGCGGGACACATCGGAGCACTGATTCGGCATCCGAGAAGACCGGAGAGGGACCGCGGGTGGACATCGCGGAGAGTTTGGAACGCGGCTTCATATATCGTATCTGTAGATACAGGGGTTGTAGGTTCAGTGCTTGGCGACAGAGGGTTCGGATCAACGACGAACGCATGGTTGGACGGTCAATAGGAGGCCAGACACGTTGGGTGGATGGGCCGGCTAGAGGCACGGACTCGAGCGCGAGCTCGGGCGTGGGACGGGCATTGCGCTCTGCAATAAACACATTCCAAATGTCAGGTCAGGCTCGGATTAAAAGTCGGTTAGTTCGTCGGTTGTAAACTAAGCCATCTTGTATACTATGCTAACACAAGCACAGATGTGTACCTAGGTGTGAGCCTAAAATGAATATCTATACACCTAGCGCGTTGGTATGCTAGGGTGTGTATCTAGCTGTTACCTGACGCAAAAAGCAACACAAAAATTAAAACGATGACCGCCTTAGAGGCGGCGGCTGTGTTTCACTCTAATTACAGTAGCCGATACCAGTACTAGGAAAACAGGAAGGAGAGTTACGCACAAAACACTCTTTGCACCACAACAAGCGTTAACTTCACTTCACCGTGAGACCGCTGTCATCCGACAACAAGAGCACCAAGGCCGTAACCAAGTACAAAGCAACAAGCATTGCAGTGTGATAAGTAATACATGGTTAAAATAAATTGTGCCTAGGTGCAATGAGTGTGGAGTGATGGGAGTGAACTCAACCGACATGTCCGTCGTTTACAAGGCCCAAGCGCGGAGTCTCTCCACTGACTGTCTGAACCTGAACCTGGTTCCAAAGATATCGTTATGGGTCAGTACATAGGTGGAAATCTCTTATATATATAAGAGATGATATATACATAAATATATATATATATATATATATATATATATATATATATATATATATATATATATCATGTATTACTGTGGCGCTCGATCTTAAATGAAAGTATGTTGTCAACGTATGCCACCGCGGATACATTATTTGCCGCTGCTGCCGATCACCATTTTATACATTGGGAAAGTAAATTTGTCTTAAACATTGTATTAAAAATATTTTGTAGGAATAAGAGGTTAACTTTTTAATTGGTTGAGAGAAATGCCTGCAAGCCAAGCTTATTTTAGTTGACTAACCTAAGTCGAATAGCAGATTTTCTTACCTAATTTTATTTTGTATTTTGACTATTTCAACTTCAATACCGTAGCCGTAGCTTCAAAAGTGGGTGCGGTACCCGTGTATTCTCGGTAGGGGTCTAGTTGAGATGTCACGGGGATGACTGAACATAAAGATAAGGGCTCATATAAATAAAATGAACTGCAGTACACCTTTTTTGTGTAACAAACGATCAAAAATATATGAAATATTAGGAATGTTGCTGAGAAGCTGCCCTGTGTTACACTGAGATTAATAGTGTTACTGTTGGTTTGCATATTTTGGGGTTATCGTGTAATTACGTCCTTCACGTTGCACTGGTGTATGATTGTGGTGGGGACGTGATACAACGTGGTCAAAATGTGTGGTGTTATTACTCTATACTAAAAGTATAGTGCGTTACGCTGTCTTATTACTGATAATGATTGCGTAATCAAGAGAGCAATAACCTTTTATTATTTTTAACAATTAACGCTATCCTGTTGTATTTACGAGATATAATCTATAAAAATAAAAGCACTTCTCATTGCTGTAAAAACAAAATAAATTTAACTACAAAACGAAAATTTTATCAGCTAGAAGAAAGTTGAATACCGAAAAAGGCCAAGAGTTTGACTGCCTATTTTATGCGGCACAAACTCTTTTGTACTTTATTTAATGCTTGTAATGTAACGGCAACTACTTTACTATACATCGGTTCATAACAAATCACATTGCCAGACGTCTTGCACCTTAGACACAGCCGCTTGTTGCCGGTCTGTAATTTTTCGTCTTACGTAAACTAAACTAAAACTCTTATTTATACCCGCAATCGAAATCGAAAGTAACAAGAGTTTTTTGGTATTTCCCGTAGACGCCTCTGACTAACTAAATGGGACGAAACAATGAATGGATTCTATTAAGGCGATGCGGCGCCTTAAGGCTACGCTATAACCACACATGGATGTCAATGTCGTTTGTGACTAACAATTATTGTTTTTAATGTAGCTTATTATCTTTATTTAATTTGAGTTAGGAGACAAAATTATTTTTACCTCAAACGGGAGTGTTTAATCTATCATTTGTGTAAACCATATGGTGACAAACAAGTACACGGTCTACCTAATGGTATTTGGATATTATGGCTCATAGACATATATATATATAGTTGATTGAGAAGCAAAATGCAGTTACGTTACCGGTATAAAGTATTCATATCGTTACCAGTGTATAAGAGTCTTTGAATCTCGCCACTTGCCAACTGAAACAGCAGTAATTTGCTATTTTACGCTGGTATTATTTGCGAGCGTGAACCTTTCTCTATATAATACAGATGCAGCCTGCCACTACCATGTAAGAATATACAGGTTAATAATAAATGTAACAGTTTATTATTTAATGAAAAACGAGTTACTTCAGTGAATTCTATTGATAGAAAACTAGGCAAGAAGAAATAAATGTATAAAAAAAATCCAAAAGCGAGGAAAAATATATGACCGTGTATAATGTCTGCCAACCTCATGTTATCCCTTATCTTTGTGTAGAAACGCTGTTATGGAGAGTTTAATAAGATTAACTAGTAAATGCGTTTAGGCTGTCTCTGACATTCCATTACCAACAAAATTAAACGGAGATTTGTTCTTTGCGTTCTAGTAATAGATCGAGGGAAATTTTTTCATAATCTATACAAACAAATAAAATTGAAGTGTCTGTTTATAATGTCAAAATTACAGCTTTTTAAAAAATGCATATAGAAGTATATACGGTACTTAAAACAAAAACACAATTTTTTAAATTTTTGTCTCTCTGTCTGTCCGTTTGTTCCGGTTTATCTCCGAAACGGCTAAACCGATTTGATCGGGACTTTCACTGGCAGATAGCTAAGAGTAAATTAGAATATTTATATTTTAGAAAAAAAAATAGGGTTCCGCGCAACATAATTAAAACCCTAAATAACACGAGGGCGAATTCGCGGGGTACAACCAGTATGTATAAATTTGTAATGAAAGTACTTTTACTAAAAGTAAAGTAAAGTACTAATGTGTTGTTTGATTCTGAGTAGTTTTAATAGAGTAAGATGTTAATAACCTATAAAAGAAAAATAAACAGGATGTACACGCACCCGTACCATATGTGTAAAATACCCGTACTTTGCGTACAGGTTCAAATTTACACCTACGACATGAAAAGCTAAATTTTAGTTTGCATGTAAATAATTAGTTTACATACATACAGATATATAAATAACAACAAAAACTATAATATGAATAACACAATATAAAATAAACGCTTTTTTGCCTTGCACAGGCTATTGAAAAAGGAACCATTGACTTCACACAAAATTAAATAATAATAATATGACGAAAATATTAACCCTTTGCTATTTTTCGACCACAGACTATTATGTTTTTGGCAATGACATTATGAAAAATTATATATAAACTAGCCAGTACGCGGTGCATTGCTGCCACAGAAATAATATACTCGAAATATTATTTTAAATTTGGAAGAGTTATATTATTTAATAAGGAATGATAATGCATTCATTGAAGTTGACTGATGTGAATTTGTCGGTACAATTCGCGCGCTACCTACTGTAAGTTACTCGTAATTGCACTATGCCTATAACCTTCACACAAGTGCAAGCAATAAGTTGATAAAGTTTTAGCGCAATATGTAACACGAAAATTTTCGTGTACATTATTTTAGCATATTTATATTATTACAGTCGATGAATAGACATCAGTGCGCCATCTAACGTCATTAGTCCGAAGTAACTAGAAACGTATATTGACGAATCGAGCTAGCTAATTGCATGCAATTGACCTTTCGTGTTAGTTCGAAATCCTACCACGGGTCGACGGTGGCGCGTAGCCCAAGGGAGGCCTAGTCTTTTTGAGCGAGCCGTTGTAATGATCGGACAGGCACATATATAATTTTTGAATCGAAACGCCGGAACATTAATTTAAAGTGACGAGTACTTGGGCGTACGGCCCCTTAAACACAATGTCTACAGGCAGTTTAATGTGTTGAAACACATCATCCCATAAATTGTAAGTACTTAATGTTTTTGTCTTCTTAAAAGCACATGTGCTCTAATTAACGGTACATGGTATTTCATAGATTCTTTTGTCTTGTCATAGGGGTCCTTAGTCCTTACTTTGATTATGGTCCAATATCAAGTTTAACTATGTGAACGAGGCGAGGCAGCTTCAACTGGTGGCTATATTGGGACTGGGCGGCCTGGAGACCGCGACCGGAGTACACCTGGAGGACATCTGTTACCTCACTGCTTCGCGGGATTGACCATAAACAGTGTAATATTGTGTAATCCACCAGGTTAGTCAAAACCTCAGTTCCCAGGGTATTTTAAAGTGACAACTTGATATTTGGAGCTATCCGTATGAACTTTAGAAGGAAATAAACTACTTTTTGTCTGAATATGTATCTTTGAATTTTCATTTACTAATCATCCAAAAACAGGCGCCCTGGGATACTTTTATTTTGATACTCGAGTCTCTTAACTCTCCGATGACCGTAGCCGGTGAGTAACGCCCTAAAAAGTGTTATAAATATGATGAACGGTATGGCAGCGCATAAAATACGACCAAACAAAAATGAATTTTATATATAATATAAACTTCAATATAAACTTCAACTATGCCAAATGTCACGCACTGCCTGCAATGCCTGCAATATGCTTAGAAAAGTGTTCAAAGTTTTCCTTTCACATATTTATATAAAGATATTTGTGTTTGTATAATTTTGTTTCAATATTTGTGATTTTAAAACAAAACCTTTTGTGAAACAACAAGTGACAAACAATTGATTGAAAATGACTAGTTGTTTCAAAATGGTTTTTCGAGTGATTAAACTCGTGAGGATCGATCTAGGATCGTGATAAAAGCCCGGACTAGCTTTATAGCGACATTCAGTTTAATATGAATCAAGATAAAAAAACAGGATCTTGCAATTTCCCAGAAATATTCCGTGCATTAAGGGTCTTATCTGTGGGAGAAAATATTTTAACTTTTACTGTGTGCAGCTGATGAGGTAATAGCAATAAAAATTATTTTATTCAGAAACGATGAGCATCTCTGCCCTGGCGTTCTTAGCCAACTCAGTGGATCCACAAACGCTGCAGGAGGGATAAGTAGCCTTAGGGTAAGTGCACTATTTTCGTGATTATAGGCATGCCGTACGTCGAACCGACGTATGCTTGTCTTTCATGTTAGTTTTAAAAGGCTTTTAATATTTTCATAATTTGGTAGAAATTTATTTGTATTACTATAATATTATTTTATATCCTTATGACATCATAAAATGGTATAGAGGTGAGTAGATAGTCCGATTACAGCTAGCATTGAGGGTCAAAGAAGTGCATTTATACCAAATATTTCATTAAGTAGATTGAAAGTTTATTATCATAAAAAGTAAACATAAATTCTACATTTAAACGTAGCGGACATGCAGTGCGTTGTTTTATTGGTCATAAAATCAATCTGCCTCGATTAAAGTGAACGCAAGTACTGCAAGCGTTTTTCATATATCTTCTTTATTAAGTTAACATCTATATAAACTTTAATAAAATTTTATAGCATCTCTTGAAAATTTGATACATGCCTCCACCTTTGTTGGAAAGATTGAGTTTAATATTTACGCTTGGTTGGCAAAATAACGATCGCAATAGCAAACATCGCCCATCTTTGAAGCTTCTCTGTCATCAGTCTCGGTACGTCAGCCAGTCGTTTTAATCATAAAATAATTTTAAGAAACCCTCAAAGGTACGAATATGAAGTGCGAAAAAGAATGAATACGAAGTTTCATGCGTCTAAATCAATATTCAAAACACTTTTTCTAGTCCGCCTCAGACACATCTCCTACCGTCTGCTCGAACGCTGGCTAGCGCATCTTCTGGCGATGAAAACTGTTTCCATTTCAAATGATTTTTAATTTAAACAAATAAAAAGGGATCCTCACAATACCGTCATCAAGACTGTAAGGAGGGTGACCCAAAAGTTTAACTGGTGTGCTGCCAGGAACGCACTCGTTTTAAGCGCTGACTGTGCGGGCGCGTTGTATACAATCATCGCGCGAAAATGTTTCCGACCATGACGCAAATACAAAGAGGAGACGGTATAAGCTACTGTGCACTGTGATTCTAAGTAGGTCCTGACGTCAACATAGTGGGCGTGGCTTTAGTTAGTATACTGTCAGCATTAGTCATGTGTGCTTATGTGTTGAAAATCGCAAATCGGTGTATTTTCGTAGTATTAAGAAGAAAAGAATAAAGTGTTCAATTTTATCGTGTAAAAACTACTCAGATACTATGGATGGCTCTGATGCTATGGATGGCATCACATTTCATTTGTAAGTAATTTCACACCTAATTTATTAAAATAGTTCTAGAAAAGTCGCTTTGCATCAGCTTTTTAATATAAAATTTAATATATTCGACACTAGATGGCGACAATTTGAGTCATGTAAACTAAAAATGTAAAGGTACGTAGAACTCAGTATTGGTAAAATAATCATACGAAGGTGCTGAAATTTGTTTTGCATTTAGTCCTAAAGAATTTTTAATCGCCAAAATATTATTTTTATAATTTTAATAATTTTGGGAACAGGCCGCCATCTTTCGTCAAGGTAGCTAAACTACATTGCAACACTGATATGGAATGATTCGAGTAGTTTTACTATTTATCGGTAGATGTAGATAGTAAAGTGGGCGGGCCTTAACATCCCCTCACCTCGCAAATTGTTACGCGTTCATACATGGTGAAATCTAATTACAACACCTCTTTGTATTTGCTTCCTGTTCACGACGCAGATCCTCTCCTCTCTCGGTAAGAATACCAATTTGCCGTGGATGTACGCGAAAACGTTATCGTGGCCCATGGCACAGTTGGCACAGTGATGCACACAACAGAACTTTCTGGCTTTATAATCCAGGATGCCGGTTACTCTAGTCTTGTTGTCTTCACTAATAAATTTAAGAGTTAATTTTAATTTAACATTTCAAAGCTATATTTCTAATAAGACTCCTTTTCTGCTGAGAATTCTGTCTGGGTAGTACCACCCTCTTAGCTACTTCTGACGCTAAGCAACATTGCGCTGCTCTGTTCCGACCTGAAGTAAAGTAAAGAGAGAAGTAAAGAGAGACAATATAATGACAGACTGTAAGGCATTCCATCTTAGTCCTCAGAGGTGGTAACGCAGTTCTCAAATATGAGGACTGCAGTAGCCATTTACCATCAGGTGAGCGGTTAGTTCGTTTGCCATTTCAGGTTTATAAAAGAAATAACTTGCAATTGATTAACTGTTAAAATATGTGTATATAAGAATACGATGGTTTCCTTTTATTCACACATCTAGTCTAACATGATCATATATAGTATGATCTAAAAATCCTTTGCTGTATACATACACATTTCATTGCAGATATTTTTCTACTAGAACGTATAAGCTTGAAGTATCCATTCAAAAAAGCAAGTCGTTTGTAATTCCCCGCAGTCAAAATTCATCTTGCGCTTAAATGCAAAAGCCGGACATAATCCACAGTGTAAGCCAAATTATTAACGAAGCAATTTCAGTTGCTTGGACGTAACCACAGACAGCTTATTAATATCGCATACTGTGGTAAGTCTCGCAATACAGTAATAAAATATGACGCGGGCAAAACTGCGGCAGAAAAATTGTACAAGCAGTTTTTGCATTCATTTCGAGTTCCATTTCATAAAAACAATATTTCTAAAACAAAGCGTTGTTTTTATGCTGTTGCAAAAGCGTTTATTCACTTTTACGTAGATTATTCTTTTTTTTAATCTTTACCGCCACACTAGGATTTTCTCCTGTATCGTGCATGCACATATGTTTAACATAAATTTCACAAGGACAAATATCCAGACCCGAAACAACTATTTGTAGGCCCAACAAATACTTGTTACGTGCGGGATTCGACCCGCAGCCCTCGGACCTGCAATTCATTGCTAATCCACTGCACCACAGCAAATTCTAAAATCATAGCAAATTATATTTTTATAAGCAAACTTGCAGTTCACCTGAAATATTTAGGCCTCTGTAGCCCATAAATACCTACAACTACTCCAAATAACGAAATTCAGATCACCCAATGATGTAATGTCTCATAGCCAGCCATTATATTGACCATATATAAAAATGGAGGTACTGTAACCAAAGAGTTCTATGTAGTATAAACATAGTCTTCGACCATACTAGTCAAAAAAGGAGATTTACTATCCATTAATTGAATACTTTGTATGTTACTTTGTTGTAAATCTAAGCGGCCTTATTACAAAAAGTGTTTGTCATGAAATAAGTTCATTAGATCTGGCGCCCAGTCGTCACAAAATTTGACATTCACAGTCTAATTCTGAACTTTTTAATTTTTATTCGCATATTTTTTCACGGGAACTGCTTATTGAAACAAACTCTATTTAAAATCTAAAACGGATTATAAACCACTTTTTTATAATAAGACGGTACATGTCTATAAACTCATTTAACAAATATTGACACTCTGGGCAATCTAGCCCATATTTGAATACTCTCAAAAGCCTTTTAAAAGTCCTAATCAAATAGCGCTAGACCCGAACAAGCGTGTGCAAACACAATCACAACTTGCCACTCAACAAAGAAAGGAACTATTTGTTTATTTTATAACATTGATGCAGCTTTAGTTGGTTACATTGACGTTTATTTCGTACTATAGATATTTTCTGATTAGAATTAAATGAAATAAAGAATAAAAAAGGCGTGCTTAATTTTATAATAGACACTCGTAGTAAGTGTTAGATTTATTAAAATTGTAAACACCATAAAAATGTTAAAAACATAATTTATAATTTATAGTACTCGTAGGATTATACAAGCAAGTAGCCGGAGTTCGATCCCCGAAAGCACCAATGCAATTTTTAATGGCATTGTTCAAGCCAATTTACCACATGCTCGCAAATGAAAGAAAACGTCGCAAGGAAACCTACACGTTTATTTATCATCTTTACAATCTATCAAAATCGAAATTCGTTTCGTACTTAAAAAGTTAATTTCATACTTACGAGTTTAGTTACGTACTTACGAAAATAGTTTTATACTCGTACTTACGAATTTAGTTTCATACTTACAAAATTAGTTTCGTAATTACGAAATTATTTTGTACTTTCGAGTTTAATAAAGTGAGCTTCGAAGACGGTGCGGGTTTGGGGGCAGGCAGCTGAAAGCGTGACACATTGGCATGACCCGCACGTCCGGGATCACCTCCGCACTGGTTCCTTCGTGGTGCTTTGGAACACCCGCGATAATTTTTTGGGCCCCTTTTCGCGGCAATTGGCGCAGTTTGGGGATTTAACCGTCTCGGGCGTGCGGGATCAGTCGGTGGTGCCGTGGTCACCTACGCACTTGACGTAGGTCTGGCCTAGCAGTTTCTGACCAAGTGGCCGTGAGTTGGCATCGGTGGTAATGGCCAACGACGCCGATGCGATTGCAGATGCACCGAACATTGAATATCTCCTTGCCTTCTGAAGACAGGTCCAGAACGACAAGGCACAGATCAAAAAACGTTTTATATCAGTTTCGTGGTGCATTCTGTGCACCTTTCGGACCGGGAGATTTTGAGCTTTGAGGTCGTTTAAGATATGTTCCGTTTCGAGCTCCTTCGAGAGCCCGCGGACGACTACCCGAAAGTTGCATTCCTCTGAGAGGGCATACGTGTGAAAGCTTATTTGCTGTGCGCGTAGGTGATAAGAAATGCTGCCGAATTCCTCAGTCGAGTTCATGAACATTCTGAGGCTCTGACCGGCGTTTTGCACCTTAGAGCAATAGATTTTCTTGGAGTCCAACAAGTATGATAAGTTGCTCTATTTTATTTTGTCATGGATGATGATGGGAGGCGGTGTTTTTAGCCTACGTTCAGCAGGGGACCCATTAGCTGCGTCCTTGGCCGCAGGCTTAAGGACTTGAGCGTGCGCCGCGGGGGCAGGTTTTTTGCCGGAGTGGCGGTGGGGAACGAGGGGACCGAGTTAGGTTCGGCTACCGTTTTCGTGGTTGCGCGTTTGCACTTTTAGGCCTGGACGAAGGTGAAGCCTTCGTTTTCGGGCTTACGCGGGACACATCGGAGCACTGATTCGGCATCCGAGAAGACCGGAGAGGGACCGCGGGTGGACATCGCGGAGAGTTTGGAACGCGGCTTCATATATAGTATCTGTAGATACAGGGGTTGTAGGTTCAGTGCTTGGCGACAGAGGGTTCGAATCAACGACGAACGCATCGTTGGACGGTCAATAGGAGGCCAGACACGTTGGGTGGATGGGCCGGCTAGAGGCACGGACTCGAGCGCGGGCTCGGACGTGGGACGGGCATTGCGCTCTGCAATAAACACATTCCAAATGTCAGGTCAGGCTCGGATAAAAAGTCGGTTAGTTCGTCGGTTGTAAACTAAGCCATCTTGTATACTATGCTAACACAAGCACAGATGTGTACCTCGGTGTGAGCCTAAAATGAATATCTATACACCTAGCGCGTTGGTATGCTAGGGTGTGTATCTAGCTGTTGCCTAACGCAAAAAGCAACACAAAAATTAAAACGATGACCGCCTTAGAGGCGGCGGCTGTGTTTCACTCTAATTACAGTAGCCGATACCAGTACTAGGAAGACAGGAAGGAGAGTTACGCACAAAACACTCTTTGCCCACAACAAGCGTTAACTTCACTTCACCGTGAGACCGCTGTCATCCGACAACAAGAGCACCAAGGCCCTAACCAAGCACAAAGCACCAAGCAATGCAGTGTGATAAGTAGTACATGGTTAAAATAAATTGTGCCCAGGTGCAATGAGTGTGGAGTGACGGGAGTGAACTCAACCGACATGTCCGTCGTTTACAAGGCCCAAGCGCGGAGTCTCTCCACTGACTGTCTGAACGTGAACCTGGTTCCAAAGATATCGTTATGGGTCAGTACATAGGTGGAAATCTCTTATATATATAAGAGATGATATATACATAAATATATATGTATATATATATATATATATATATATATATATATATATATATATATATATCATGTATTACTGTGGCGCTCGATCTTAAATGAAAGTATGTTGTCAACGTATGACACCGCGGATACATTATTTGCCGCTGCTGCCGATCACCATTTTATACATTGGGAAAGTAAATTTGTCTTAAACATTGTATTAAAAATATTTTGTAGGAATAAGAGGTTAACTTTTTAATTGGTTGAGAGAAATGCCTGCAAGCCAAGCTTATTTCAGTTGACTAACCTAAGTCGAATAGCAGATTTTCTTACCTAATTTTATTTTGTATTTTGACTATTTCAACTTCAATACCGTAGCCGTAGCTTCAAAAGTGGGTGCGGTACCCGTGTAATCTCGGTAGGGGTCTAGTTGAGATGTCACGGGGATGACTGAACATAAAAATAAGGGCTCATATAAATAAAATGAACTGCAGTACACCTTTTTTGTGTAACAAACGATCAAGAATATATGAAATATTAGGAATGTTGCTGAGAAGCTGCCCTGTGTTACACTGAGATTAATAGTGTTACTGTTGGTTTGCATATTTTGGGGTTATCGTGTAATTACGTCCTTCACGTTGCACTGGTGTGTGATTGTGGTGGGGACGTGATACGACGTGGTCAAAATGTGTGGTGTAATTACTCTATACTAAAAGTATAGTGCGTTACGCTGTCTTATTACTGATAATGATTGCGTAATCAAGAGAGCAATAACCTTTTATTATATAATATTTTAACAATTAACGCTATCCTGTTGTATTTACGAGATATAATCTATAAAAATAAAAGCACTTCTCATTGCTGTGAAAACAAAATAAATTTAACTACAAAACGAAAATTTTATCAGCTAGAAGAAAGTTGAATACCGAAAAAGCCAAGAGTTTGACTGCCTATTTTATGCGGCCAAAACTCTTTTGTACTTTATTTAATGCTTGTAATGTAACGGCAACTACTTTACTATACATCGGTTCATAACAAATCACATTGCCAGACGTCTTGCACCTTAGACACAGCCGCTTGTTGCCGGTCTGTAATTTTTCGTCTTACGTAAACTAAACTAAAACCCTTATTTATACCCGCAATCGAAATCGAAAGTAACAAGAGTTTTTTGGTATTTCCCGTAGACGCCTCTGACTAACTAAATTGGACGAAACAATGAATGAATTCTATTAAGGCGATGCGGCGCCTTAAGGCTACGCTATAACCACACATGGATGTCAATGTCGTTTGTGACTAACAATTATTGTTTTTAATGTAGCATATTATCTTTATTTAATTTGAGTTAGGAGACAAAATTATTTTTACCTTAAACGGGAGTGTTTAATCTATCATTTGTGTAAACCATATGGTGACAAACAAGTACACGGTCTACCTAAATGGTATTTGGATATTATGGCTCATAGACATATATATATAGTTGATTGAGAAGCAAAATGCAGTTACGTTACCGGTATAAAGTATTCATATCGTTACCAGTGTATAAGAGTCTTTGAATCTCGCCACTTGCCAACTGAAACAGCAGTAATTTGCTATTTTACGCTGGTATTATTTGCGAGCGTGAACCTTTCTCTATATAATACAGATGCAGCCTGCCACTATCATGTAAGAATATACAGGTTAATAATAAATGTAACAGTTTATTATTTAATGACAAACGAGTTACTTCAGTGAATTCTATTGATAGAAAACTAGGCAAGAAGAAATAAATGTATAAAAAAAATCAAAAAGCGAGGAAAAATATATGACCGTGTATAATGTCTGCCAACCTCATGTTATCCCTTATCTTTGTGTAGAAACGCTGTTATGGAGAGTTTAATAAGATAAACTAGTAAATGCGTTTAGTCTGTCTCTGACATTCCATTACCAACAAAATTAAACGGAGATTTGTTCTTTGCGTTCTAGTAATAGATCGAGGGAAATTTTTTCATAATCTATACAAACAAATAAAATTGAAGTGTCTGTTTATAATGTCAAAATTACAGCTTTTTAAAAAATGCATATAGAAGTATATACGGTACTTAAAACAAAAACACAATTTTTTAAATTTTTGTCTCTCTGTCTGTCCGTTTGTTCCGGTTTATCTCCGAAACGGCTAAACCGATTTGATCGGGACTTTCACTGGCAGATAGCTAAGAGTAAATTAGAATATTTATATTTTAGAAAAAAAATAGGGTTCCGCGCAACATAATTAAAACCCTAAATAACACGAGGGCGAATTCGCGGGGTACAACCAGTATGTATAAATTTGTAATGAAAGTACTTTTACTAAAAGTAAAGTAAAGTACTAATGTGTTGTTTGATTCTGAGTAGTTTTAATAGAGTAAGATGTTAATAACCTATAAAAGAAAAATAAACAGGATGTACACGCACCCGTACCATATGTGTAAAATACCCGTACTTTGCGTACAGGTTCAAATTTACACCTACGACATGAAAAGCTAATATTTTAGTTTGCATGTAAATAATTAGTTTACATACATACAGATATATAAATAACAACAAAAACTATAATATGAATAACACAATATAAAATAAACGCTTTTTTGCCTTGCACAGGCTATTGAAAAAGGAACCATTGACTTCACACAAAATTAAATAATAATAATATGACGAACATATTAACCCTTTGCTATTTTTCGACCACAGACTATTATGTTTTTGGCAATGACATTATGAAAAATTATATATAAACTAGCCAGTACGCGGTGCATTGCTGCCACAGAAATAATATACTCGAAATATTATTTTAAATTTGGAAGAGTTATATTATTTAATAAGGAATGATAATGCATTCATTGAAGTTGACTGATGTGAATTTGTCGGTACAATTCGCGCGCTACCTACTGTAAGTTACTCGTAATTGCACTATGCCTATAACCTTCACACAAGTGCAAGCAATAAGTTGATAAAGTTTTAGCGCAATATGTAACACGAAAATTTTCGTGTACATTATTTTAGCATATTTATATTATTACAGTCGATGAATAGACATCAGTGCGCCATCTAACGTCATTAGTCCGAAGTAACTAGAAACGTATATTGACGAATCGAGCTAGCTAATTGCATGCAATTGACCTTTCGTGTTAGTTCGAAATCCTACCACGGGTCGACGGTGGCGCGTAGCCCAAGGGAGGCCTAGTCTTTTTGAGCGAGCCGTTGTAATGATCGGACAGGCACATATATAATTTTTGAATCGAAACGCCGGAACATTAATTTAAAGTGACGAGTACTTGGGCGTACGGCCCCTTAAACACAATGTCTACAGGCAGTTTAATGTGTTGAAACACATCATCCCATAAATTGTAAGTACTTAATGTTTTTGTCTTCTTAAAAGCACATGTGCTCTAATTAAAGGTACATGGTATTTCATAGATTCTTTTGTCTTGTCATAGGGGTCCTTAGTCCTTACTTTGATTATGGTCCAATATCAAGTTTAACTATGTGAACGAGGCGGGGCAGCTTCAACTGGTGGCTATATTGGGACTGGGCGGCCTGGAGACCGCGACCGGAGTACACCTGGAGGACATCTGTTACCTCACTGCTTCGCGGGATTGACCATAAACAGTGTAATATTGTGTAATCCACCAGGTTAGTCAAAACCTCAGTTCCCAGGGTATTTTAAAGTGACAACTTGATATTTGGAGCTATCCGTATGAACTTTAGAAGGAAATAAACTACTTTTTGTCTGAATATGTATCTTTGAATTTTCATTTACTAATCATCTAAAAACAGGCGCCCTGGGATACTTTTATTTTGATACTCGAGTCTCTTAACTCTCCGATGACCGTAGCCGGTGAGTAACGCCCTAAAAAGTGTTATAAATATGATGAACGGTATGGCAGCGCATAATATACGACCAAACAAAAGTTAATTTTATATATAATATAAACTTCAATATAAACTTCAACTATGCCAAATGTCACGCTCTTCTATGCCTGCAATATGCTTAGAAAAGTGTTCAAAGTTTTCCTTTCACATATTTATATAAAGATATTTGTGTTTGTATAATTTTGTTTCAATATTTGTGATTTTAAAACAAAACCTTTTGTGAAACAACAAGTGACAAACAATTGATTGAAAATGACTAGTTGTTTCAAAATGGTTTTTCGTATGATTAAACTCGTGAGGATCGATCAAGGATCGTGATAAAAGCCCGGACTAGCTTTATAGCGACATTCAGTTTAATATGAATCAAGATAAAAAAACAGGATCTTGCAATTTCCCAGAAATATTCCGTGCATTAAGGGTCTTATCTGTGGGAGAAAATATTTTAACTTTTACTGTGTGCAGCTGATGAGGTAATAGCAATTAAAATTATTTTATTCAGAAACGATGAGCATCTCTGCCCTGGCGTTCTTAGCCAACTCAGTGGATCCACAAACGCTGCAGGAGGGATAAGTAGCCTTAGGGTAAGTGCACTATTTTCGTGATTATAGGCATGCCGTACGTCGAACCGACGTATGCTTGTCTTTCATGTTAGTTTTAAAAGGCTTTTAATATTTTCATAATTTGGTAGAAATTTATTTGTATTACTATAATATTATTTTATATCCTTATGACATCATAAAATGGTATAGAGGTGAGTAGATAGTCCGATTACAGCTAGCATTGAGGGTCAAAGAAGTGCATTTATACCAAATATTTCATTAAGTAGATTGAAAGTTTATTATCATAAAAAGTAAACATAAATTCTACATTTAAACGTAGCGGACATGCAGTGCGTTGTTTTATTGGTCATAAAATCAATCTGCCTCGATTAAAGTGAACGCAAGTACTGCAAGCGTTTTTCATATATCTTCTTTATTAAGTTAACATCTATATAACCTTTAATAAAACTTTATAGCATCTCTTGAAAATTTGATACATGCCTCCACCTTTGTTGGAAAGATTGAGTTTAATATTTACGCTTGGTTGGCAAAATAACGATCGCAATAGCAAACATCGCCCATCTTTGACGCTTCTCTGTCATCAGTCTCGGTACGTCAGCCAGTCGTTTTAATCATAAAATAATTTTAAGAAACCCTCAAAGGTACGAATATGAAGTGCGAAAAAGAATGAATACGAAGTTTCATGCGTCTAAATCAATATTCAAAACACTTTTTCTAGTCCGCCTCAGACACATCTCCTACCGTCTGCTCGAACGCTGGCTAGCGCATCTTCTGGCGATGAAAACTGTTTCCATTTCAAATGATTTTTAATTTAAACAAATAAAAAGGGATCCTCACAATACCGTCATCAAGACTGTAAGGAGGGTGACCCAAAAGTTTAACTGGTGTGCTGCCAGGAACGCACTCGTTTTAAGCGCTGACTGTGCGGGCGCGTTGTATACAATCATCGTGCGAAAATGTTTCCGACCATGACGCAAATACAAAGAGGAGACGGTATAAGCTACTGTGCACTGTGATTCTAAGTAGGTCCTGACGTCATCATAGTGGGCGTGGCTTTAGTTAGTATACTGTCAGCATTAGTCATGTGTGCTTATGTGTTGAAAATCGCAAATCGGTGTATTTTCGTAGTATTAAGAAGAAAAGAATAAAGTGTTCAATTTTATCGTGTAAAAACTACTCAGATACTTTGGATGGCTCTGATGCTATGGATGGCATCACATTTCATTTGTAAGTAATTTCACACCTAATTTATTAAAATAGTTCTAGAAAAGTCGCTTTGCATCAGCTTTTTAATATAAAATTTAATATATTCGACACTAGATGGCGACACTTTGAGTCATGTAAACTAAAAATGTAAAGGTACGTAGAACTCAGTATTGGTAAAATAATCATACGAAGGTGCTGAAATTTGTTTTGCATTTAGTCCTAAAGAATTTTTAATCGCCAAAATATTATTTTTATAATTTTAATAATTTTGGGAACAGGCCGCCATCTTTCGTCAAGGTAGCTAAACTACATTGCAACACTGATATGGAATGATTCGAGTAGTTTTACTATTTATCGGTAGATGTAGATAGTAAAGTGGGCGGGCCTTAACATCCCCTCACCTCGCAAATTGTTACGCGTTCATACATGGTGAAATCTAATTACAACACCTCTTTGTATTTGCTTCCTGTTCACGACGCAGATCCTCTCCTCTCTCGGTAGGAATACCAATTTGCCGTGGATGTACGCGAAAACGTTATCGTGGCCCATGGCACAGTTGGCACAGTGATGCACACAACTGAACTTTCTGGCTTTATAATCCAGGATGCCGGTTACTCTAGTCTTGTTATCTTCACTAATAAATTTAAGAGTTAATTTTAATTTAACATTTCAAAGCTATATTTCTAATAAGACTCCTTTTCTGCTGAGAATTCTGTCTGGGTAGTACCACCCTCTTAGCTACTTCTGACGCTAAGCAACATTGCGCTGCTCTGTTCCGACCTGAAGTAAAGTAAAGAGAGTAGTAAAGAGAGACAATATAATGACAGACTGTAAGGCATTCCATCTTAGTCCTTAGAGGTGGTAACGCAGTTCTCAAATATGAGGACTGCAGTAGCCATTTACCATCAGGTGAGCTGTTAGTTCGTTTGCCATTTCAGGTTTATAAAAGAAATAACTTGCAATTGATTAATTGTTAAAATATGTGTATATAAGGATACGATGGTTTCCTTTTATTCACACATCTAGTCTAACATGATCATATATAGTTGATCTAAAAATCCTTTGCTGTATACATACACATTTCATTGCAGATATTTTTCTACTAGAACGTATAAGCTTGAAGTATCCATTCAAAAAAGCAAGTCGTTTGTGATTCCCCGCAGTCAAAATTCATCTTGCGCTTGAATGCAAAAGCCGGAAATAATCCACAGTGTAAGCCAAATTATTAACGAAGCAATTTCAGTTGCTTGGACGTAACCACAGACAGCTTATTAATATCGCATACTGTGGTAAGTCTCGCAATACAGTAATAAAATATGACGCGGGCAAAACTGCGGCAGAAAAATTGTACAAGCAGTTTTTGCATTCATTTCGAGTTCCATTTCATAAAAACAATATTTCTAAAACAAAGCGTTGTTTTTATGCTGTTGCAAAAGCGTTTATTCACTTTTACGTAGATTATTCTTTTTTTTAATCTTTACCGCCACACTATGATTTTCTCCTGTATCGTGCATGCACATATGTTTAACATAAATTTCACAAGGACAAATATCCAGACCCGAAACAACTATTTGTAGGCCCAACAAATACTTGTTACGTGCGGGATTCGACCCGCAGCCCTCGGACCTGCAATTCATTGCTAATCCACTGCACCACAGCAAATTCTCAAATCATAGCAAATTATATTTTTATAAGCAAACTTGCAGTTCACCTGAAATATTTAGGCCTCTGTAGCCCATAAATACCTACAACTACTCCAAATAACGAAATTCAGACCTTCCAATGATGTAATGTCTCATAGCCAGCCATTATATTGACCATATATAAAAATGGAGGTACTGTAACCAAAGAGTTCTATGTAGTATAAACATAGTCTTCGACCATACTAGTCAAAAAAGGAGATTTACTATCCATTAATTGAATACTTTGTATGTTACTTTGTTGTAAATCTAAGCGGCCTTATTACAAAAAGTGTTTGTCATGAAATAAGTTCATTAGATCTGGCGCCCAGTCGTCACAAAATTTGACATTCACAGTCTAATTCTGAACTTTTTAATTTTTATTCGCATATTTTTCCACGGGAACTGCTTATTGAAACAAACTCTATTTAAAATCTAAAACGGATTATAAACCACTTTTTTATAATAAGACGGTACATGTCTATAAACTCATTTAACAAATATTGACACTCTGGGCAATCTAGCCCATATTTGAATACTCTCAAAAGCCTTTTAAAAGTCCTAATCAAATAGTGCTAGACCCGAACAAGCGTGTGCAAACACAATCACAACTTGCCACTCAACAAAGAAAGGAACTATTTGTTTATTTTATAACATTGATGCAGCTTTAGTTGGTTACATTGACGTTTATTTCGTACTATAGATATTTTCTGATTAGAATTAAATGAAATAAAGAATAAAAAAGGCGTGCTTAATTTTATAATAGACACTCGTAGTAAGTGTTAGATTTATTAAAATTGTAAACACCATAAAAATGTTAAAAACATAATTTATAATTTATAGTACTCGTAGGATTATACAAGCAAGTAGCCGGAGTTCGATCCCCGAAAGCACCAATGCAATTTTTAATGGCATTGTTCAAGCCAATTTACCACATGCTCGCAAATGAAAGAAAACGTCGCAAGGAAACCTACACGTTTATTTATCATCTTTACAATCTATCAAAATCGAAATTCGTTTCGTACTTAAAAAGTTAATTTCATACTTACGAGTTTAATTACGTACTTACGAAAATAGTTTTATACTCGTACTTACGAATTTAGTTTCATACTTACAAAATTAGTTTCGTAATTACGAAATTATTTTGTACTTTCGAGTTTAATAAAGTGAGCTTCGAAGACGGTGCGGGTTTGGGGGCAGGCAGCTGAAAGCGTGACACATTAGCATGACCCGCACGTCCGGGATCACCTCCGCACTGGTTCCTTCGTGGTGCTTTGGAACACCCGCGATAATTTTTTGGGTCCCTTTTCGCGGCAATTGGCGCAGTTTGGGGATTTAACCGTCTCGGGCGTGCGGGGTCAGTCGGTGGTGCCGTGGTCACCTACGCACTTGACGTAGGTCTGGCCTAGCAGTTTCTGACCAAGTGGCCGTGAGTTGGCATCGGTGGTAATGGCCAACGACGCCGATGCGATTGCAGATGCACCGAACATTGAATATCTCCTTGCCTTCTGAAGACAGGTCCAGAACGACAAGGCACAGATCAAAAAACGTTTTATATCAGTTTCGTGGTGCATTCTGTGCACCTTTCGGACCGGGAGATTTTAAGCTTTGAGGTCGTTTAAGATATGTTCCGTTTCGAGCTCCTTCGAGAGGCGGCGGACGACTACCCGAAAGTTGCGTTCCTCTGAGAGGGCATACGTGTGAAAGCTTATTTGCTGTGCGCGTAAGTGATAAGAAATGCTGCCGAATTCCTCAGTCGAGTTCATGAACATTCTGAGGCTCTGACCGGCGTTTTGCACCTTAGAGCAATAGATTTTTTTGGAGTCCAACAAGTATGATAAGTTGCTCCATTTTATTTTGTCATGGATGATGATGGGAGGCGGCGGTTTTAGCCTACGTTCAGCAGGGGACCCATTAGCTGCGTCCTTGGCCGCAGGCTTAAGGACTTGAGCGTGCGCCGCGGGGGCAGGTTTTTTGCCGGAGTGGCGGTGGGGAACGAGGGGACCGAGTTAGGTTCGGCTACCGTTTTCGGGGCTGCGCGTTTGCACTTTTAGGCCTGGACGAAGGTGAAGCCTTCGTTTTCGGGCTTACGCGGGACACATCGGAGCACTGATTCGGCATCCGAGAAGACCGGAGAGGGACCGCGGGTGGACATCGCGGAGAGTCGTCATATATCGTATCTGTAGATACAGGGGTTGTAGGTTCAGTGCTTGGCGACAGAGGGTTCAGATCAACGACGAACGCATGGTTGGACGGTCAATAGGAGGCCAGACACGTTGGGTGGATGGGCCGGCTAGAGGCACGGATTCGAGCGCGGGCTCGGACGTGGGACGGGCATTGCGCTCTGCAATAAACACATTCCAAATGTCAGGTCAGGCTCGGATAAAAAGTCGGTTAGTTCGTCGGTTGTAAACTAAGCCATCTTGTATACTATGCTAACACAAGCACAGATGTGTACCTAGGTGTGAGCCTAAAATGAATATCTATACACCTAGCGCGTTGGTATGCTAGGGTGTGTATCTAGCTGTTGCCTAACGCAAAAAGCAACACAAAAATTAAAACGATGACCGCCTTAGAGGCGGCGGCTGTGTTTCACTCTAATTACAGTAGCCGATACCAGTACTAGGAAGACAGGAAGGAGAGTTACGCACAAAACACTCTTTGCCCACAACAAGCGTTAACTTCACTTCACCGTGAGACCGCTGTCATCCGACAACAAGAGCACCAAGGCCGTAACCAAGCACAAAGCACCAAGCAATGCAGTGTGAAAAGTAGTACATGGTTAAAATAAATTGTGCCCAGGTGCAATGAGTGTGGAGTGACGGGAGTGAACTCAACCGACATGTCCGGCGTTTACAAGGCCCAAGCGCGGAGTCTCTCTACTGACTGTCTGAACCTGAACCTGGTTCCAAAAATATCGTTATGGGTCAGTACATAGGTGGAAATCTCTTATATATATAAGAGATGATATATACATAAATATATATATATATATATATATATATATATATATATATATATATATATATATATATATATCATGTATTACTGTGGCGCTCGATCTTAAATGAAAGTATGTTGTCAACGTATGACACCGCGGATACATTATTTGCCGCTGCTGCCGATCACCATTTTATACATTGGGAAAGTAAATTTGTCTTAAACATTGTATTAAAAATATTTTGTAGGAATAAGAGGTTAACTTTTTAATTGTTTGAGAGAAATGCCTGCAAGCCAAGCTTATTTCAGTTGACTAACCTAAGTCGAATAGCAGACTTTCTTACTTAATTTTATTTTGTTTTTTGACTATTTCAATTTCAATACCGTAGCCGTAGCTCCAAAAGTGAGTGCAGTACGCGTGTAGTCTCGGTAGGGGTCTAGTTGAGATGTCACGGGGATGACTAAACATAAAGATAAGGGCTCATATAAATAAAATGAACTGCAGTATACCTTTTTTGTGTAACAAACGATCAATGTTTGCATATTTTGGGGTTATCATGTAATTACGTCCCTCACGTTGCACTGGTGTGTGATTGTGGTGGGGACGTGATACGATGTAGTCGAAATGTGTGGTGTAATTTCTCTATACTGAAAGTATAGTGCGTTACGCTGTCTTTTTGCTGATAATAATCATTAATTACGTAAGCAAGAGAGCAAGATGAACATCAACTCTCACACTTTTATTATTTTTAACAATTAACGCAATCCTGTTGTATTTACGAGATATAATCTATAAAAATAAAAGCACTTCTCATTGCTGTGAAAACGAATTAAATTTAACTACAAATCGAAAATTTTATGAGCTAGAAGAAAGTTGAATACCGAAAAATCTTTGTTGTTTGACTGCCTAAATTATGCGACACAAACTCTTTTGTACTTTACTTAATGCTTGTTATGTAACGGCAACTACTTTACATCGGTTCATTACAAATCACGTTGCCAGACGTCTTGCACCTTAGACGCAGCCGCTTGTTGCCGGTCTGTAATTTTTCGTCTAACGTAAACTAAAGGGTTTTATACCTGCAATCGAAATTGAAAGTAACAAATGTTTTTAGTATTTCCCATCGGTATTTCCCATAGACGCCTTTGATTAACTAAATGGGACGAAACAAAGAATGGATTCTATTAAAGCGACGCGGCGCCTCAAGGCTACGCCAACACCACACATGGAGGATGTGTCGTTTAGTGACTAACAATTATTGTTTCTAATGTAGCATATTATCTTAATGTAATTTTAGTTAGGAGAAAAAATTATTTTTGCCTTAAACGGGAGTGTTTAATCTATCTTTTGTATAATAGCATATGGTGACAATCAGTACACGGTCTCTTTGAATCTCGCCACTTACCAACTGAAACAGCAGTAATATGTTATTTTACGCTAGTATTATTTGCGAGCATTAACCTTTTTCTATATAATACAGATGCAGCCTGCCACCACCATGTAAGAATATACAGGTTAATAATAAATGTAACACTTTATTATTTAATGACAAACGAGTTACTTAAGTGAATTCTATTGATAGAAAACTAGGCAAGAAGATATAAATTTATAAAAATATCAAATAGTGAGGAAAAACATTTGACCGTGTATATAGTGTCTGTCATCCTCATGTTATGTTACGCTACGTTATTATATATATATGTTGTTATGTTACGCTGTTGTGGAGAGTTTAATAAGATAAACTAGTAAATGCCTTAAGTCTGTCGCTGACGTTCCATTACCAACCAAATTAAATGGAGATTTGTTGTTTGCATTCTAGTAATAGATCGGGGGACGTTTTTTCATAATCTATACAAACAAATATAATTGAATTCTGTCTGTCTGTCTGTCTGTTTATTAGTTCAAAATAACAGCTTTTTACTAAATGTATATAAAAGTATATACGGTACTTATAAGAAAACACAGTTTTTTAAATTTTTGTCTCTCTGTCTGTATGTTCCGGCTAATCTCCGAAATGGCTAAACCGATTTGAACAGTACTTTCACTGGCAGATAGCTGATGTTATAAGGAGTAAACTAAGCTACCTATGTTTTAGAAAAAGGATTAGGGTTCCGCGCAACATAATTAAAACCCTAAATAACACGAAGGCGAAGTCGCGGGTAACAGCTAATATGTATATAAATTTGTAATTAAAGTAATTTTTAATGTATTGTTTGATTTTGAATAGTTTTAATAGAGTAAGATGTTAATAATCTAAAAGAAAAAGAAAAATAAACATAACGGACACGCACCCTTACCACATGTGTAAAATACCCGTACTTATTTTTTTATAGGATAGGGTGACAAACGAGCACACAGTCCACCCGATGGTAAGTGGTTGCTGTGGCCCATAGACATTTACATTTATCCTCGTTTGCGAATCAAAACGCAGATGCGTTGTCACCCGAGAGGACTCAGATGGAATGCCTCTTTTCCAGTAAAAAGGGTCTCCGGTTCTCTACACTCACCATACGAAACACAGCAGCGTTAAACCGCTATTTGACGCTGGTATTCTGTAAGAGCGTGGTCCTTCCCCTGTCGAGCCGACCCATTCGTGCTGCAACTATACTACTAATAAAGCTGCAGCATGGCTCTACCACGTAATAGCGTACAGATTCAAATTTATACCTACGACATGAAAAGTTAAATTTTAGTTTGCATGTAAATAATTAGTTAACATACATACAGATATATAAATAACAACAAAAACTATAATATAAATAACACAATATAAAATAAACCTTGACATACACCGCACAGACTATTAAAAATGGTAACATTTGATATCACACAAAATTAAATAATAATAATATGACGAAAATATTTACCCTGTGTTCGACCACAGGCTATGATGTTTTTGGCATTGATATTATGAAAAATTATATATAAACTAACTAGTACCCGGCGCATTGCTGTCACAGAAAATAATATACTCGAAATATCCTTTTAAATTTCATCATCATCATCATCATTACAGCCTCTCATAAGTCCACTGCTTAACATCGGCCTCCACCAAGGAATGCCATAAAGCACGGCTTTGAGCCACCTGCATCCATCGACTTCCTGCATGTCTTACCAGGTTGTCACTCCATCGAGTGGGGGTCGCCCTACACTTCGCCTACCGGTACGAGGCTGCCACTCGAGAACCTTTCTTCCCCATCGGTTGTCGGTTCTTCGAGCTATATGGCCGGCCCATTGCCACTTCAGCTTACTAATCCGTTGAGTTATGTCGGTTACTCTGGTTCTACTGCGGATATCCTCATTTCTAAGTTTATCACGCAGAGAAAACCCGAGCATAGCCCTCTCCATAGCTTGCTGAGCGACTTTGAGCTTCCTCATACGGCTAGCAGTGAAGGAATTTTAAATTTGGTAGAGTTATATTATTTAATTAGGAATGATAATGCACTCATTGTAGTTGACTGACGTGACTTTGTCGGTACGATTCGAGCGCCACCTATTGTAAGTTAGTTGTACTATACCTATAACCGTCGTACAAGTGCAAGCAAAAACTTGACAAAGTTTTAGTGCAATCTTATGAAAGGTGTGGCAGCGCATAAAATACGAACGAACAAAAATTAATTTTTATATATTAGATTTTGTTTATTGCAGTCCTCTATAATATAAACTTCAACTATGCCAAATGTCACGCTTTTCTATGCCTGCAGTATGCTCAAAAAGGGCTCAAAGTTTTCCTTCCACGTATTAATATAAAGATATTTAAGTTTGTACAATGTTATTTGAATATTTGTGATTTTAAAACAAAACCCTTTTTCTACCGACTTCAAAAAGGAGCCGGTACTCAATTCGACTGTATGTTTTTTTATGTGTGTTACCTCTGTGTTTCAAAAAAGTTTTTTCGAGTGTTAATACTCGTGAAAAGTATCGTGAAAAAGGCCCGAACAAGCTTTATAGTGATATTCTGTTTAATATGAATCAAGGGGAAAAAACATCTTGTAATTTCCAAGAAATATTCCGTGCATTAAGGGGCTTATCGGTGGGAAAAAATATTTTAACTTTTACTGTATGCAGCCAATAAGATAATAGCAATAAAAATTATTTTATTCAGTAACGGTGAGCATTTCTGTCCTGGCGTTTTTAGCCAACACAGTGGATCCACAAACGCTACAGGAAGGATCCTTATGGTAAGACCACTATTTTCGTAACTATAGGCATGCCGTATGTCAAACCGACGATGTATGGTTATTTTTCGTGTTAGTTCTAAAAGGTATTGCTTTTAATATTTTCATAATATGGTAGAAATTTATTTGTATTACTAAAATATTATTTTATATCTATATATAAATATTATATTATAAATATATATAATATAATATATAAGATAAGACAATGACATCACAAAATTGTATAATGGTGAGTAGATAGTCCGCTTACAGCTAGAATTGAGCGTCAAAGAAGTATATTTATACAAAATATTTCACTAAGTAGATTGAAAGTTTATTATCATAAAAAGTAAACATAAATTCTACATTTTAAAGCGGACATGCAGTACGTTGTTTTATTGGTCATAAAATTAATCTGCCACGATTAAAGTGAACGCAAGTACTGCAAGCGTTTTTCATGTACCTTCTTTATTAAGTTAACATCTATATAAACTTTAATAAAACTTTATAGCATCACTTGAAAATTTGACACATGCCTCTCCTGTTGTTGGGAAGATTGAATTTAATCTTTACGCTTGGTAGGCAGAATAACGATCGCAGTAGCAGACATCTCCTATCTTTGACGCTTCACTATGTCATCAGTCTCGGTACGTAGGCCAGTCGTTTTTATTATCAAATCATTTTAAGAAACCCTCACAGGTACGAATATATAGTGCGAGAAAGAATAAATACTAAGTATCAATCGTCTAAATCAATATACGAAACACTTTTTCTAGTCCGCATCAGACAAATCTCCTACGGTCTGCTCGAACGCTGGCTAGCGCGTCATCTGGCGGTGAAAACTATTTCCATTTCAACTCATTTTTAATTTTAAGAAATAAATAGAGCCTCATAATATCATCACCAAGACTGTAAGGAGGGTGACCCAAAAATTTAACTGGTGTGCTGCCAGGAATGCCCTCGTTTTGAGCGCTGACTGTGCGAGTGCGTTGTATACAATCATTGCGCGAAAATGTTCCCGATGCAGATCCTTTTCTCTTTTGGTAGGTATATTAATTTGCCGCGGATGTATGCGAATACCTTACCGTGGCCCATGGCACAGTTGGCACAGTGATGCACACAACAGATCTTTCTGGCTTTATAATCCAGGATGCCGGTTACTCTAGCCTTGTGGTCTTCACTAATAAATTTAAGAGTTAATTTTAATTTAACATTTAAAAGCTATATTTCTAATACGACTCCTTTTCTGCCGAGGATTCTGTCTGGGTAGACCACCCTCTTAGCTACTTCTGCCGCTAAGCAACATTGCACTGCTCTGTTCCGACCTGAAGTAAAGTAAAGACAGTAGTAAAGAGAGACAGTATAATGACAGGCTGTAAGGAATTCCATCTTAGTTTTTAGAGGTGGCAACGCAGTTGTCAAATATGAGGACTGCAGTAACCATTTATCATCAGGTGAGCTGTTAGTTCGTTTGCCACTTCAGGTTTATTAAACAAAAACTTGCAATTGATTAATTGTTAAAATATGTCTATATAAGTATACGATGGTTTCCTTTTATTCACACATCTAGTCTAACATGATCATATATAGTTGATCTAAAAATCCTTTGCTGTATACAGACACATTTCATTGAGGATATTTTCCTACTGGAACGTTTAAGCTTAAAGTATCCATTCAAAAAAGCAAGGCGTTTGTAATTCCCCGCAGTCGAAATTCATCTTGCGCTTAAATGCAAAAGCCGGAAATAATCCACAGTGTAAGCTAAATTATTAACGAAGCAATTTCAGTTGCTTGGACGTAACCACAGACAGCTTATGAATATCGTATACTGTGGTAAGTCTCGCAATACAGCAATAAAATATGACGCGGGAAAAAATGCGGCAGAAAAATTGTGCAAGCAGTTTTTGCATTAATTTCGAGTTCCATTTCATAAAAACAATATTTCTAAAACAAAGCGTTGTTTTTATGCTGTTGCAAAAGCGTTTATTCACTTTTACGCAGATTATCCTTTTTTTTTTAAACTTTCCCCCCACACTAGGCTTTTCTCCTGTATCGTGCATGCACATATGTTTACATACATAAATTTCACAAGAACAAATATCCAGACCCGAAACAACTATTTGTCGGCCAAACAAATACTTGTTACGTGCGGGATTCGACCCGCAGCCCTAGGACCTGCAATTCATTGCTAATCCACTGCACCACAGCAAATTCTCAAATTATAGCAAATTATATTTTTTATAAGCAAACTGGCAGGTCACCCGTTAGGCCACTGTAGCCCATAAATACCTACAACTACTCCAAATAACGAAATTCAGATCACCCAATGATGTAATGTCTCATAGCCAGCCGTATATAAAGAATATTGACCATATATAAAAATAGTAGTCGATCAGAATAGTCAAAAAAGGAGATTTACTATCCATTAATTGAATACTTTGTATATTAGTTTGTTGTAAATCTAAGCGGTCTTATTTCAAAAAGTGTTTGTCATGAAATAAGTTCATTAGATCTGGTGCCCAGTCGTCACAAAATTTGACATTCACAGTCAAATTCTGAACTTTTTAACTTTTAATTCGCATATATTTTCACGGGAACTGCTTATTGAAACAGACTCTATATAAAATCTAAAACGGATTATAAACTACTTTTTTATAATAATACGGTACAAGTCTATAAACTCAATTAACAAATATTAACACTCTGGGAAATCTAGCCCATATTTGAATATTCTCAAAAGCCTTTTAAATGTCCTAAGCAAATAGAGCTAGACCCTAACAAGCGTGTGCAAACACATTCAAAACTTGCCACTCAACAAAGAAAAGAACTATTTGTTTATTTTATAACATTGATGCAGCTTTAGTTAGTTATATTGACGTTCGTTTCGTACTATTGATATTTTCTGATTAGAATTAAATGAAATAAATAATAAAAAAGCCGTGCTAAATTATATAATGGACACTCGTAGCAAGTGTTAGATTTATTAAAATTGTAGTCACAATAAAAATGTTTAAAATATAATTTATAATTTATTGTAGGATTATACAAGCAAGTAGCCGGAGTTCGATCCCCGAAGGTATCAATGTAATGTTTAATGGCATTGTTCAGGCCAATTTACCACATGTTCGCAAATGAAAAAAAATATCGCGAAGAAACCTACACGTTTCTCTATCATCTTAACAACCTATCAAAGTCAACTGCTGAACACAGATTGATTGTCCCATTTATTGCCTTACAAGGGAGTTACTTGAGATAGTTGCTACGCTTAGCAGGCGTGTAGGCAACCACAGTTTTTATTTGCTATCTGTTATGAGGAAGACGCTGCTGTCCATCTTCTGGTTTGTTTCCCTCTGTTGCCTCTTATGACGCCTATGGAGCGATGTGGCGCAGTGAATATGTATACACCACCACTATTCTGTTCCTGCACGATTAATAAATTACAAATATTACGGGGATCTGGGAAGAGAACTGAGCGCTGCGAGCTCTTTTCTACTCCGTACCCCACAAAATGAGAGTATATATCAGTCGTATGTTCCAGAATCTGTGACATATATATGTAGGTTATTATTTTATTAACACGGAAATATTCATGACTTTTTAATGTGAAATTTACAAGACGTGCTGCCTAACGAATGAGGTGCTGCCGATCTGCTGAATCCAAAAAAGACTATCTCCTTATTTTTCAACGTAGGCCTTACGAGATAAACCATTATCTACCGAAAGCTACATTTTTGTTGAATTTACTAGACACATTTTACAATACCCATTAGAAGTAATTGGAGGATAGATTCCCTTACTTCGCTACCACATGGCTAACAATATCATACCAAAGCAATCAAGAAAACCAAAATCAAAAACAACAAACCGATGGTGTAGAGCAGCATATTTAACGTGATAGTATTTTATTCATGCATACCACTGACGATAGGAGAAACAGAAACAGAAACAGAAACTTTTTTATTTAGTATAGATTATAAATAAAACTTATTGCAAGTCACTCTTTTGTTTAATTACCACTGGTTCGAATAAACCTCTGTCCTGGTAAAAACCAGCAAGAAACCCAACGGGACTATTTTTTAAATAAAAGCTTACAATCGTGTATGTTACACAATTAACCACAAAAAACAAATTAGAATTAGCTTGGTTGCGATCACCTCATTCCCAGGGGTTATTATCATCCAATAAATACCTTAATATTTTAATGACTCTTTTTATATAAACTTTGTTTATGAAGTTTTTCAACATTGAGTAGGTCAAATTTTCTATATTTTGTGGGATTTTGTTGTAAAAGCGTATACATCGCCCCAAGAGTGAATTACTGACTCGGTGGAGTCTAGTAACTGGTACTACTAGCTTGGGTCTTATATATCAGGGATTTAAAGTTTTATCTCTTAGAAAAAGTAAGACAACAAAATGTGCGGTCGCTTAAGATCGTCGTTAGGATTGACGCTAAGAATATTATATATTTTCTAAAAACTTTAAAATGTAACGCACGAAATGTATAGTGCTATTTTCAACAACTCCGTAATTTCTAAGTGTACAATTATGAGAGAGATCCTTTTATCGTCATTATAAATTCAAAAACATTTTCGGCCTACTAGAGACCAACATTCGACTTCTAAATAATCTCTGTCCACGTACCGTAATACGAAGCAACATTTTACATAATTCCGTGTATACTATTCATATGGGACTAGTAAAGTTGAGTGCGGTAGGACGTTAGCAGAAGGTCGTGCGTTGAATTATTTAGGTATCTCGAGCATTATTTGTTCATAGTTTTATACCTTTATCTTTACTGTTGTATTTTGTATTCAACTATCATCATTGTATATCAAAACAAGTAAGAATTGAAGAATTAGAAATATAATGTCGTAAATGACTAATCAATTCCTAAAAAATGGAAATAAAAATTTTGGTCATGGCAAAAATCATTCAATTTGTTGTATATTTCTAATAAATTTCTTAAAAGTAAATATTTTTTATATACCACTAGCTGACCAGGCAGACGTCGTTCTGCCCTTTCCTAAAAAAAACCTCCTGAAATAAGCAATAAAACAAATTGAGGGTCCCTTATCGGGATAAAAACTATCCTATCTCTCAAGTTCGATCAAAATGCACACAGTATGCAAAATGTCATTGAAATCAGTTCAGTAGTTTAGAAGTTCATCGCGGACAAACAACGTGACACGTAATTTTTTTATATATAAAGATGAACAATTAGCAAAAATTTAACAAAATTGAACAATACTTAATAGTAATTTCTATTTATTGCAAATTACTCATTTTTTTTCAAACAAGCGTCCCGCCCAGTTTTACCTGGGTGGGATCTGTTAACTTTCCGAGGCGGTTTTCACGAAACCCAATTACGTAGCGAAGCCACGCGCCCAAATTCCAATTCTAGACCCTAATCAACCAAAAACCGGACTCGCGCGAACTTCTGCAGCGATAGCCAAAACACTCGGCTTAACCGGGTCGCTGCTAGCAAGCTACTGCTTTCGCACTCGCGTTCTGCCTACACACCACCTGCTGAGCAACGCACATGGGAAAGGTGACCTTTACAAAGTCAGCGGGCGGACACGAGTGGAATGCCAATTTGAAATATTATTTGTTTGGCCTAAACAACCTATTATATTATAAGTTTTACGATTTCACAAAAAATGATAAACGATGTATGCATGCTCCGCCTGATGCTAAGCGAATGTTTTGGCTCGTATACAGTATATATACTCTCTATTAAAATGGAAGTGAAATAATAGCATATAGTAGAACCATTGTTACTTCTGATAAGTAAGATATAATGCCTTTGCTATCAAGTGATTTTTTAATACAATAAGGGTCACAAACGAGCACACAGTCCACCTAAGTAAGTGGATACTGTGGTCCATAGACATCTGCATTTTAATACTCCATTACGATACAAAATGCAGCTGCGTTGTTAATGGAGTAAGATTTAATGCCTCTATTCAGTAAAATTGTCTCCGGTTCTCTACACTAACCATCCGAAACACAGCAGCATTGAACTGCTATATTACGCTGGTATTCTGTGAAAGCGTGATCTTTCCCGGGTCTTGCCGACCTATTCGTGCTACAACTACATATAATAGAGCTGCAGCATGGTAGATAGGCATGGCACAGAGCCATGATAGGAGCCACTTTAAAAAATGCATGCAATTTAATTTTTTTCGAGAATCACGCATTAGGCAGAGTGGCCTACTCTACCTAGCTCCAACACATCTTAAGATGAGAAGAAAGTTGTGGTGAATAATTGTATTGCATCCATTTATAAAAGAAAAACAAATGAAATATTAGAATTTCCATCATTAAAAATAAACAATAGTAATCTAAGAACAAAGATAGGTTAATAAATTTATCTTTTCACGAATATCAATTCCAGTCGAGATTTGTACTCAAAACCACGATTCAGTATTATAACAATTTATATAACAGCTTTATAAATTGTAAAAGATATAATAAAATATTTGGAACACTCAACAAAGATGACAAGAAAATCTAAATTTAATGAAAATTCTAAAATATCATTTCTCATTTCACGCATCAATGAATTTCAGGATTTCTGTCTTGAAGAAATTTCAATACAAATTATTTTTCGTCTTATAGAAATTATGATAAATATCAATTTATTCGTTTAAAAATTCACTTTAAATTTAAGGAACCGTAAAAAAAATTATATGAGGTGTTTCTTCTTCATGATAAATTCGACATAAATTATCATACAGCCATCTTTCCCGCGATATAGTGTCAGGTACCTTGACTGCGGTTCCTCGCTGAACGGTTTTACTTAGCCGCTGAGCTAGTATAGACTTATTAACACTCAGTACAAAAATTTTACCAAATAATACCTGATACTTAATTATTCGATAAAATATATACGAGAGTGCTACTGAAATTTCTTAAAAAATCAAAAACTGAACAATCTAGCAAGTTATTAGTTTTATTGTATCTTTTCAAAATAGTGTCCATTTACATCACTACATCGCTGCATCCGATGGAACCACTGAGAAAAGCACTTTGCCCATTCATCCTTTGGGGTCTCTTCGACGGCGTTTTGAAAGGCAGCCACTGCTTCCTCGGCGTCCATAAAACGTTTCCCTCGAAGTTTTTCTTTTATTTTCGAAAATAAATAAAAATCGCAAAACGGGATTATAGGGCGGGTGAGCCAGTAATTCCACGTCTAACTTCGCCAAGTAGTCGAGTGTATGCTGGACGGTGTGCGACGAGGCGTTGTAGTGGTGAAATTTTCAAAATAGTGTCCATTTACATTACTACATCGCTGCATCCGATGGAACCACTGAGAAAAGCACTTTGCCCGTTCGTCCTTTGGGGTCTCTTTGACGGCGTTTTGAAAGGCAGCCACTGCTTCCTCGGCGTCCATAAAACGTATCCCTCGAAGTTTTTCTTTTATTTTCGAAAATAAATTTAATTTGCAAGTCGAGATTATAGGGCGGGTGAGCCATTAATTCCACGTCTGACTTCGCCAAGTAGTCGAGTGTATGCTGGGCGGTGTGCGACGAGGCGTTGTAGTGGTGAAAGAGTATCGTACTGCCGAACTTTTTCCAAGACAAGTGGCAAACATATGTTAGTGTACCACTCTACAGTAATTGTTTTTTGATCTACTAAAACAATTGTTGCGTAATGACCTTTCTTTAGTTGGCTACTCCTCGGAAGGAAACACCCAGACAGCAGACTGTCTCTTAGTTTCAGGATAATAACAATAAATACGCTTTCGTCACCCGTAAGTATGTCGAACACTGCATTTGAGTAACCTCCGTTAAATCTCTGAACCATTTCATGACACCAATCAACACGACGGAGTTTTTGGGCCCCTGTCAAATTATGAGGTATCCACCGGGCACAAAGCTTCCTGACCGCTAAATGTTCATGGAGGATTTTGTGCAGTCCGAATCTGCTGATAAGTCACTCTTTTGTCAGTCTCTATCATACGCCGCACAACACTAATGTTATCTTCAGTCGTCGCCGTAGAAGGCCGTCCCACACGCAGATCATGGGTGAGTTTAGTGCGACCACGTTGTAGTCTTATGGTACTTACATATCATTTTACACAGTTTTAAATTTGTTTTTTCATTCTGTTTTTGATTTTCTGCATTCATATTTTGCATCACCTTTATTTCCATTAGATCCTGTAACGTTTTTGGACCATAATAGCACAATAACAGGTCATTTTCACTTCGTATTTTTACGCTGTCAATGGAGGCTACCTTTTTTTGATCTTTTATTTAGTTCTCCGTAACTCTGCAATTTCGGGCTTCGTGCGCGCTGTTGCGCTACCTTTTTTCCTATATCAATAATATCGCATTTCTTACTTAAATCTTGCCGTTTCTTAAGTACGAGCCTAATACCAAAAATTTACATGTTTTGACATCGTTATTTATTTGGTTGTCATGACAATTTTTATTCAAATTCGTTACCGGTCTGATGTTTTTATTTCAATATTTCCACATAAATACTCTTTTGCTCTGGGCCATTTACAAAAATTTGCTTTTAATTTAAATAATTTTCCGTTCTCTCTAAAAAGGTATAAAAGCCGAATCATCGGTCAATACAGACAGTCTCGCTTCAGCTTCCAAACTTGAAGCATCTCCTAAAGGCCTTATCCCGGGGCCGCACTGCCCCGGGATCCTGCAAGCCTCGGTCTTCACCTGAAGTCGTCGCCTAGTCTACTCCAAGCGCGTAGCCACACTGCTCCGGGATCCTGCAAGCCTCGGTCTTCACCTGAAATCGTCGCCTAGTCTACTCCAAGCGCGGGCCACACTGCTCCGGGATCCTGCAAGCCTCTGTCTTCACCTGAAGTCGTCGACGTAGCCTACTCCAAGCACGGGGCCGCACTGCCCCGGGATCCTGCAAGCCTCTGTCTTCACCCGAAGTCGTCGCCTAGCCTACTCCAAGTGCGAGGCCGCACTATTCCGGGATCCTGCAAGCCTTTGCCTTCATCTGGAGTCGTCGCCTGCGCCTCCACCTACTAGTGCCCGTGCTACCTTTAGCCACTGTGCGTGCTTGCTCCAGGCACTGCGAGACTCCAAGCTCAGCGTGTGCCTACTCCTACTCCAAGCGCAGCGTGTGCCACTTTGACCTTCAGGCTCCGCTTCAATATTCATCTATATTTATTTTCTATTTAATTGTAATTCACGTCACCCATCACCATCATCATACTTCATTTTTTTATATAAAATTGTAAATATCTTTTTTAAATTTTAAATATATTATTTCCTTGTTCTATTTCTGTTGTTTCGTTGTTGTTAGGTTAGGTTCTCTTTTTTTATAGTCGCTTCACGACATTTTAAGGTAGCGCAACAGCGCGCACGAAACCCGAAATTGCACAGTTACGGAGAACTAAATAAAAGATCAAAAAAAGGTAGACTCCATTGACAGCGTGAAAATACGAAGTGAAAATGACCTGTTATTGTGCTATTATGGTCCAAAAACGTTACAGGATCCTATGGAAATAAAGGTGATGCAAAATATTAATGCAGAAAATCAAATATAGAATGGAAAAATAAATTTAAAACAGTGTAAAATGATATGTAAGTACCATAACACTACAACGTTTAAACTCATTAAACCAGTTGTAAACAGTGGCATGAGACGGGACTTCATCGTGAAAGGCCAATCGAAATCTATCATAACTTTTTGTTGATTTAAATGACATCGAAAGTCATTTAAGTCAACTAGAAAGTTATCGTTAAATTCATGCTGACGTGACACAGACAATTTTCAATTTGCCGCCAAATCGTAAACAAATGACAAATAATAAATAAAAATATATTAGCAAAGATTTCCATTTTTAAAATTTTAACTTATTTTTTATTATATCGTTTACAAGTGGCCAGTTCTAAAAACTTTCCATGTCGCCCTCGTACTTGACGCATCTCGAACATAAATCAATATCACCTTTTATCATTAGGTGAATGCTTAGTCAGTTTTTGACAAAAATTTTGAAGAAAAAAAAAAGAGATTGATGCGTCTTTCTTTTAAAAGTGGTCTTGGTTACCAGATGCAGCATCTTTGCATTACCCGACAATATGTTTAAAGTTACAGCCTATATACGTCTCACTGCTGGGCACAGGCCTCCTCTCATTTCTAAGAGGGTTTTAGGGCAAGATAATGTCCGCCGCGCTGCCCCAATGCGTGTTGGCGAACTTCACATGTCTTCGAAAAAAGTTTTATCTTAATTCTGTCTACTATCTTACTTCTCATGACTGAAATATCGCCTCAATAGTAATACCGAGAAAAACAGTGGTATCCACAAGACTAAACTCCTCCCCATTTAACAGCACATTGGTTAATCTTTACGTTTGGTAGACAAAACAACGATCGTAGTAGCAGACACTTTCCCATCTTTGACGCTTCTCCATGTCATCAGTCTCGGTACCTAGGCCAGTCATTTTTATTTTAAAATCATTCTAAGATACCCTCGAAGGTCAATAATATGAAGTGCAAAATAGAATGAATATTAAGTTTCATTCGTCTAAATCAATATACGTCGTTTTACGACGTACGTTTTCTAGTCCGCCTCAGACACATGTCCTACGGTCTACTCGAACGCTGGCTAGCGCGTCTTCTGGCGATGAAAAATATTTCAATTTCAACTGATTTTTAATTTTAAGAAATGAAAAGGAGCCACACAATATCATCATCAAGACTGTAAGGAAGGTGACCAAAAATTTAACTGGTGTACTGCCAGGAATGCCCTTGTTTTGAGCACTGACTGTGCGGGCGCGTTGTATACAATCATCGCGCAAAAATGTTCCCGACGCAGATCCTTTCCTCTCGGAAAGCATATCAATTTTCCGCGGAAGTATGCGAAAACGTTACCGTAGCCCATGGCACACAACAAAGCTGTCTGGCTTTATAATCCAGGATGCCGGTTACTCTAGCCATTAATTAGTGACGACCACAAGGTCTTCACTAATAAATTTAAGAGTTAATTTTAATTTAACATTTAAAAGCTACATTTATAATACGACTCATTTTCTGCTAAGGATTCCGTCTGGGTTGATACCACCCTCTTACCTACTTCTACAGCTAAGCAGTAGTGCACTACTGTATTCCGACCTGAAGTAAAGTAAAGAGAGTACTAAAGAGAGACAGTATAATGACAGGCTATAAGGCATTCCATCTTAGTTCTCAGAGGTGGCACCGCAACTATCACATCTGAGGACTGCAGTGGCCACTAACCATCAGGTGGGCTGTAAGTTCGTTTGCCACTTCAGGTTTATAAAAAAAATTACTTTCAATTGATTAACTGTTAAAATATGTGAATAAAAGAATACGATGGTTTCCTTTTATATCCATATCTAATCTAACATGACCATATGATCTCAAAATCCTTTGCTGTATACATACACATTTCATTAAGGATATTTTCCTACTGGAACGTATAAGCTTGAAGTATCCATTCAAAAAAGCACGCCGCGTGTAATTCCCCGCAGTCGAAATTCATCTTGCGCTTAAATGCAAAATCCGGAAATAATCCACAGTGTAAGCTAAATTATTAACGAAGCAATTTCAGTTGCTTGGACGTAACCACAGACAGCTTATGAATATCGCATACTGTGGTAAGTCTCGCAATACACCAATAAAATATGACGCAGGAAAAATGCGGCAGAAAAATTGTGCAAGCAGTTTTTGCATTCATTTCGAGTTCCATTTCATAAAAACAATATTTCTAAAACAAAGCGTTGTTTTTATGCTGTTGCAAAAGCGTTTATTCACTTTTACGTAGATTATTCTTATTTTTTTAAACTTTACCGCCACACTAAGATTTTCTTCTGTATCGTGCATGCACATATGTTAACATACATAAATTTCACAAGGACAAATATCCAGACCCGAAACAACTATTTGTAGGCTAAACAAATGCTTGTTACGTGCGGGATTCGAGCCGCAGCCCTCGGACCTGCAATTCATTGCTAATCCACTGCACCACAGCAAATTTTCAAATCATAGCAAATTATATTTTTATAAGCAAACTGGCAGGTCACCCGAAGTATTTAGGGCTCTGTAGCCCATAAATACCTACAACTACTCCAAATAAAGAAATTCAGATCACCCAATGATGTCATGTCTCATAGCCAGCCATTATATTGACCATTTATAAAAATGGAGGTACTGTAACCAAAGATTTCTACGTAGTATAAACACAGTCTTTGACCAGAATAGTCAAAAAAGGAAATTTACTATCCAATAATTTAAGACTTTGTATATAAGCTTGTTGTAAATCTAAGCGTTCTTATTACAAATAGTGTTTGTAAAGAAATAAGTTCATTAGATCTGGTGCCCAGTCGTCACAAAATTTGACATTAACAGTCAAACTCTGAACTTTTTAACCTTTAAATCGCATATTTTTTCACAGGAACTGCGTATTGAAACAGATTCTATATAATATCTAAAACGGATTAAAAAACCACTTTTTTATAATAAGACGGTACAAGTCTATAAACTCAATTAACAAATATGGACACTCAATTAACAATATTCAAATATGGGCAATCTAGCCCATATTTGAATATTCTCAAAAGTCTTTTAAATGTCCTAAGCATAGTGTAATATATATAATAGAGTTAGACCCGAACAAGCGTGTGCAAACACATCCACAACTTGCCACTCAACAAAGAAAGGAACTATTTGTTTATTTTATAACATTGATGCAGCTTTAGTTAGTTATATTGACGTTCGTTTCGTACTATTGATATTTTCTGATTAGAATTAAATGAAATAAATAATAAAAAAGCCGTGCTAAATTATATAATGGACACTCGTAGCAAGTGTAGTTTATTAAAATTGTATTCACAATAAAAATGTTTAAAATATATTTATAATTTATTGTAGGTTTATACAAGCAAGTAGCCGGAGTTCGATTCCCCAGGGGTATCAATGTAATGTTTAATGGCATTGTTCAGGCCAATTTACCACATGCTCGCAAATGAAAGAAAATGTCGCGAAGAAACCTACACGTTTCTCTATCATCTTTACAACCTATCAAAGTAACTACTGAACACAGATTGATTGTCCCATTTATTGCCTTACAAGGGAGTTACTTGAGATAGTTGCTACGCTTAGCAGGCGTGTAGGCAACAACAGTTTTTTATTTGCTAGCTGTTATGAGGAAGACGCTGCTGTCCATCTTCTGGTTTGTTTCCCTCTGTTGTCTCTTATTACGCATACGGAGCGATGTGGCGAAGTGAATATGCATACACCACCACTATTCGGTTCCTGCACGATTAATAAATTACAAATATTACGGGGATCTGGGAAGAGAACTGAGCGCTGCGAGCTCTTTTCTACTCCGTACCCTACAAAATGAGAGTATATATCAGTCGTATGTTACAGAATCTGTGACATATATATGTAGGTTATTATTTTATTAACACGGAAATATTCATGACTTTTTAATGTGAAATTCAGAAGACTAACGAAGGAGGTGCTGGCGATCTGCTGAATCTAAAAAAGACTATCTCCTTATTTTTCAACGTAGGCCTTACGAGATATACCATTATCTACCGAAAGCTACATTTTTGTTGAATTTACTAGACACATTTTACAATACCCATTGGAAGTAATTGGAGGATAGATTCCCTTACTTCGCTACCACATGGCTAACAATATCATACCAAAGCAATCAAGAAAACCAAAAACAAAAACAACAAACCGATGGTGTAGAGCAGCATATTTAACGTGATAGTATTTTATTCATGCATACCATTGACGATAGGAGAAACAGAAACAAACACTTTTTTTTAATATGGATTATAAATAATACTTATTGCAAGTAACTCTTTTGTTTAATTACCACTGATACGAAAAAACCTCTGTCCTGGGAAAAACCAGCAAGAAACCCAACGGGACTTTTTTTTAAATAAAAGCTTACAATCATGTATGTTACACAATTAACCACAAAAAACAAATTAGAATTAGCTTGGTAGCGATCACCTCATTCCCAGGGGTTATTATCATCCAATAAATACCTTAATATTTTAATGACTCTTTTTATATAAACTTTGTATAATGAAGTTTTTGAACATTGAGTAGGTCAAATTTTGTATATTTTGTGGGATTTTGTTGTAAAAGCGTATACATCGCCCCAAGAGTGAATTACTGACTCGGTGGAGTTGAGTAACTGGTACTACTAGCTTGGGTCTTATGTGTATCAGGGATTTAAAGTTTTATCTCTTAGAAAAAGTAAGACAACAAAATGTGTGGTCGCTTAAGATCGTCGTTAGGATTACCGCTAAGAATATTATATATTTTCTAAAAACTTTAAAATGTAACGCACAAAATGTATAGTGCTATTTTCAACAACTCCGTAATTTCTAAGTGTACAATTATGAGAGAGATCTTTTTATCGTCATTATAAATTCAAAAACATTTTCGGCCTACTAGAGACCAACATTCGACTTCTAAATAATCTCTGTCCACGTACCGTATTACGAAGCAACATTTTACATAATTCCCTGTATACTATTCATATGGGACTAGTAAAGTTGAGTGCGGTAGGACGTTAGCAGAAGGTCGTTCGTTGAATTATTTAGGTATCTCGAGCATTATTTGTTCATAATTTCATACCTTTATCTTTATTTGTATATTAAAACAAGTAAGAATTGAAGAATTAGAAATATAATGTCGTAAATGACTAATCAATTCCTAAAAAAAGGAAATAGAAATTTTGATCATGGCAATAATCATTCAATTTGTTGTATATATCTCATAAATTTCTTAAAAGTAAATGTTTTTATATACCACTAGTTGACCGTCTGGTTCTGCCCTTTCCTAAAAAAACCTTCTGAAATTAGCAATAAAACAAATTGAGGGTCCCTTATCGGGATAAAAACTATCCTATCTCTCAAGTTCGACCAAAATGCACACAGTATGCAAAATGTCATTGAAATCAGTTCAGTAGTTTAGAAGTTCATCGCGGACAAACAACGTGACACGTAATTTTTTATATATAAAGATGAACAATTAGCAAAAATTAAACAAAATAGAACAATACTTAATAGTAATTTTTATTTATTGCAAATTACTCAATTTTTTTTCAAACAAGCGTCCCGCCCAGCTTTGCCTGGGTGGGATCTGTTAACGTAGCGTCATTTAGGGATCGTCAAATAAACATCAATGACCTATGTTACGGCCTACGGCTGCCTCTACAAAGCTCGAATATCCCGGGGCCCATGGAGGGGAAATCCAACGAGCAGACGCAAGTCGGGCCTCCAAAGTGGCCAGTTGGAAATCTCTAATTACAATAAATTATATGGGAGAAAGCTATAAACCAATAATACTTACAAGTAGGCGAAGCTAACTTCGCTCCAAGGCTTGGGTAGACCGTGAGTGTGTATAAAAGTAGATGGCGAGTCGTTTCTAGTGATGTGTAAATGTGTGGGCCTGGGCAAGCATAGGCGACCAGCAGCGGCCGAGTTCCAGGCTGCTCCAAAATGCTGCATCGCTCCAGACTGCTCCATCGCCGGACCACTTCTTTCTTCACTGTCACAGTCTCTTAGCTTCATTGTACATTTAACTATTCCACACTCATCGCAGAATCGAACACTTAATACTCGACACGGCAAGGACAGTAGCGCAAGATTCAAAATACGCCTTGTTGACGCAAATTAATCCAACTAGGAAACCAAACACAAAAGGCACAACACGCGACGACACAATTATAACGATATCCTGACAATTAACCGGGAGAAGCTCACAAACAAGGAATGCGCGGCTCGAATCCTAGACCGTACATCTCCTCGACGCACGAACACAATTCCGCTTTCTCGCACGAGTTAAATATCGCACAATTCACACATCTACGTGACTAAGAAACACGCACTTCATCTAGCTAATATGCACAATTACTTTCAACGAAGTTACTTCAACCGTAAAACCCTATAAAGGCCTTCTGTACAGGAATTTAAACCCGATATCACCAAATCCAAGGCGGTTTTCACGAAACCCAATTACGTAGCGAAGCCACGCGCCTAAATTCCAATTCCAGACCCTAATCAACTAAAAACCGGACTCGCGCGAACTTCTGCAGCGATAGCCAAAACACTCGGCTTAACCGGGTCGCTGCTAGCAATTATATCTTATTTATCAGAAGTAACCCAATTACGTAGCGAAGCCACGCGCCTAAATTTCAATTCTAGACCCTAATCAACCAAAAACCGGACTCGCGCGAACTTCTGCAGCGATAGCCAAAACACTCGGCTTAACCGGGTCGCTGCTAGCAAGTTACTGCTTTCGCACTCGCGTTCTGCCTACACGCCACCTGCTGAGCAACGCACACGGGAAAGGGTGACCTTTAAAAAGTCAGCTAGCGGACACGAGTGGAATGCAAATTTAAAATATTAATTGTTTGGCCTAAACAACCTATTATATTATAAGTTTTACGATTTCACAAAAAATGATAAACGATGTATGCATGCTCCGCCTGATGCTAAGCGAATGTTTTGGCTCGTATACAGTATATTTACTCTCTATTAAAATAGAAGTGAAATAATAATATATAGTAGAACCATTATTACTTCTGATAAATAAGATATAATGCCTTTGCTATCAAGTGATTTTTTAATACAATAAGGGTCACAAACGAGCACACAGTCCACCTAAGTAAGTGGATACTGTGGCCCATAGACACCTGCATTTTCATACTCCATTACGATACAAAATGCAGCTGCGTTGTTAATGGAGTAAGATTTAATGCCTCTATTCAGTAAAATTGTCTCCGGTTCTCTACACTAACCATGCGAAACACAGCAGCATTGAACTGCTATATTACGCTGGTATTCTGTGAAAGCGTGATCTTCCCCGGGTCTTGCCGACCTATTCGTGCTACAACTACATATAATAGAGCTGCAGCATGGTAGATAGGCATGGCACAGAGCCATGATAGGAGCCACTTTGAAAAATGCATGCAATTTAATTTTTTTCGAGAATCACGCATTAGGCAGAGTGGCCTACTCTACCTAGCTCCAACACATCTTAAGATGAGGAGAAAGTTGTGGTGAATAATTGTATTGCATCCATTTATAAAAGAAAAACAAATGAAGTAATAGAATTTCCATCATTAAAAATAAACTATAGTAATCTAAGAACAAAGATAGGTTAATAATTTTATCTTTTCACGAATATCAATTCCAGTCGAGATTTGTACTCAAAACCACGATTCAGTATTATAACAATTTATATAACAGCTTTATAATTTGTAAAAGATATAATAAAATATTTGGAACACTCAACAAAGATGACAAGAAAATCTAAATTTAATGAAAATTCTAAAATATCATTTCTCATTTCACGCATCGATGAATTTCAGGATTTCTGTCTTGAAGAAATTTCAATACAAATTATTTTTCGTCTTTAAGAAATTATGATAAATATCAATTTCTTCGTTTAAAAATTCACTTTAAACTTAAGGAACCGTAAAAAAAATTATATGAGGTGTTTCTTCTTCATGACAAATTCGACATAAATTATCATACAGCCATATTTCCCGCGATATAGTGTCAGGTACCTTGACTGCGGTTCCTCGCTGAACAGTTTTACTTAGCCGTTGAACTAGTAAAGACCAGCGTTCTTATTAACACTCAGTACAAAAATTTTACCAAATAATACCTGATACTTAATTATTCGATAAAATATATACGAAAGTGCTACTGAAATTTCTTAAAAAATCAGAAACTGAACAATCTAGCAAGTTATTAGTTTTATTGTATCTTTTCAAAATAGTGTCCATTTACATCACTACATCGCTGTATCCGATGGAACCACTGAGAAAAGCACTTTGCCCATTCGTCCTTTGGGGTCTCTTCGACGGCGTTTTGAAAGGCAGCCACTGCTTCCTCGGCGTCCATAAAACGTTTCCCTCGAAGTTTTTCTTTTATTTTCGAAAATAAATAAAAATCGCAAGTGGGGATTATAGGGCGGGTGAGCCAGTAATTCCACGTCTGACTTCGCCAAGTAGTCGAGTGTATGCTGGGCGGTGTGCGACGAGGCGTTGTAGTGGTGAAATTTTCAAAATAGTGTCCATTTACATTACTACATCGCTGCATCCGATGGAACCACTGAAAAAAGCACTTTGCCCATTCGTCCTTTGGGGTCTCTTCGACGGCGTTTTGAAAGGCAGCCACTGCTTCCTCGGCGTCCATAAAACGTATCCCTCGAAGTTTTTCTTTTAATTTCGAAAATAAATTAAAATTGCAAGTCGAGATTATAGGGCGGGTGAGCCATTAATTCCACGTCTGACTTCGCCAAGTAGTCGAGTGTATGCTGGGCGGTGTGCGACGAGGCGTTGTAGTGGTGAAAGAGTATCCTACTGCGAGGTCATTTCTCCCGAACTTATTCCAAGACAAGTGGCAAACAATTGTTAGTGTACCACTCTACAGTAATTGTTTTTTGATCTACTAAAACAATTGTTGCGTAATGACCTTTCTTTAGTTGGCAACTCCTCGGAAGGAAACACCCAGACAGCAGACTGTCTCTTAGTTTCAGGATTATAACAATAAATCCGCTTTCGTCACCCGTAAGTATGTTGAACACTGCATTTGAGTAACATCCGTTAAATCTCTGAACCATTTCACGACACCAATCAACACGACGGAGTTTTTGGGCCCCTGTCAAATTATGAGGTATCCACCGGGCACAAAGCTTCCTGACCGCTAAATGTTCATGGAGGATTTTGTGCAGTCCGAATCTGCTGATAAGTCACTCTTTTGTCAGTCTCTATCATACGCCGCACAACACTAATGTTATCTTCAGTCGTCGCCGTAGAAGGCCATCCCACACGCAGATCATGGGTGAGTTTAGTGCGACCACGTTTAAATTCATTAAACCAGTTGTAAACAGTGGCATGAGATGGGACTTCATCGTGAAAGGCCAATCGAAGTCTATCATAACTTTTTTGTTGATTTAAATGACATCGAAAGTCATTTAAGTCAACTAGAAAGTTATCGTTAAATTCATGCTGACGTAACACAGACAATTTTCAATTTGCCGCCAAATCGTAAACAAATGACAAATAATAAATAAAAATATATTAGCAAAGAGTTCCATTTTCAAAATTTGAACTTATTTTTTATTATATCGTTTACAAGTGGCCAGTTCTAAAAACTTTCCATGTCGCCCTCCTACTTGACGCATCTCAAACATAAATCAATATCACCATTTATCATTAGATGAATGCTTAGTCAGTTTTTGACAAAAATTTTGAAGAAAAAAAAGAGATTGATGCGTCTTTCTTTTAAAAGTGGTCTTGGTTACCAGATGCAGCATCTTTGCATTACCCGACAATATGTTTAAAGTTACAGCCTATATACATCTCACTGCTGGGCACAGGCCTCCTTTCATTTCTAAGAGGGTTTTAGGGCAAGATAATGTCCGCCACGCTGCCCCAATGCGGGCGAACTTCACATGTCTTCGAAAAAAGTTTTATCTTACTTCTGTCTACTATCTTACTTCTCATGACTGAAATATCGCCTCAATAGTAATACCGAGAAAAACAGTGGTATCCACAAGACTAAACTCCTCCCCATTTAACAGCACATTGGTTAATCTTTACGTTTGGTAGACAAAACAACGATCGTAGTAGCAGACACTTTCCCATCTTTGACGCTTCTCCATGTCATCAGTCTCGGTTCATAGGTCAGTCATTTTTATTTTAAAATCATTCTAAGATACCCTCGAAGGTCAATATGAAGTGCAAAATAGAATGAATACTAAGTTTCATTCGTCTCTGCTTCTTCGACCTGCAATTCATTGCTAATCCACTGCACCACGGCAAATTCTCAAATTATAGCAAATTATATTTTTATAAGCAAACTGGCAGGTTACCCGAAATATTTAGGCCACTGTAGCCCATAAATACCTACAACTACTCCAAATAACTAAATTCAGATCACCTAATGTGTAATGTCTCATAGCCAGTCATTATATTGACCATATATAAAAATAGAGGTACTGTAGCCAAAGAGTTCTATGTAGTATAAACATAGTCTTTGACCAGACTAGTCAAAAAAGGAGATTTACTATCCATTAATTGAATACTTTGTATATTAGTTTGTTGTAAATCTAAGCGGTCTTATTACAAAAAGTGTTTGTCATGAAATAAGTTCATTAGATCTGGCGCCCAGTCGTCACAAAATTTGACATTCACAGTCTAATTCTGAACTTTTTAACTTTTATTCGCATATTTTTTCACGGGAACTGCTTATTGAAACAGACTCTATATAAAATCTAAAACGGATTATAAACCACTTTTTTATAATAAGACGGTACAATCTATAAACTCATTTAACAAATATTGACTCTCTGGGCAATCTAGCCCATATTTGAATACTTTCAAAAGCCTTTTAAAAGTCCTAATAAAATAGAGCTAGACCCGAACAAGCGTGTGCAAACACATTCACCACTTGCCACTCAACAAAGAAAGAAACTATTTGTTTATTTTATAACATTGATGCAGCTTTAGTTGGTTACAATGACGTTTATTTCGTACTGTTTACAGAAGCTGAAAGATAGCTGTTTGGGTGTGAAATTGGGTGACATTAAAGTAAATTGTCTGCTGTATGCTGATGATGCAGTGCTTATTGCACCATCAGAGGCAGAACTGCAGGCATTAGTCACGTGTATGAAAGAGGAATGTAAAATTAAATGTCTCCGTTTGAATGCTAATAAAACTAAGGTTCTGGTATTTGATAGGGACGAAGAGACAACGAAGTGTGAAATATGGGTAAATCAGGAATGTCTAGAACAGGTAAATGAAATTGTATACTTGGGGAGTGCTTTTAGCCGGGATGGAAGATGCGATTTAGATGTGGACAGGCGTGTCGCCAATGGTGCCCTGACTGCGTTAGTCAAAAGGCAAGGCGTAGTGAAGAGTGCACGCCTTGCAATACATAACGCAGTATTGGTACCGACTTTGTTATATGGCAGCGAAACCTGGGTGTGCCAGAAGAAGCATAAAAGCAAGTTGAATGCAGTGGAGATGCGATCTCTTCGTAAAATATGCGGCGTTACCATGGCCGACCGAAAGCGAAACGCAGAGATTCGTAATATGGCAAGTTTGAAAGATGACCTTATCACAAAAATTGATAAGGGCGTGCTTCGATGGTTTGGGCACGTTGAGCGAATGAGTGAAGATCGAATGGTGAAGAAAATATATAGTGCGAAAGTTAATATTAAAAGGTGTCGAGGTAGACCGAGACTAACTTTCGAAAACCATGGGAGCAAATTGCTCGAAGAGGGGAGGGTCAAGAGTACTCGGATACCTAGACGTGCATGTATGAAGAAGTTAATGAATCTGAAAGAAGCGAAAGAGGTATGTAAGGATTGTGACGCTTGGCAATCTGTTCTCTCTGGCTACCCCGTCAGGGATTGTGCGTGAAGATAAAAAAGTAAGTTATTTCGTACTATAGATATTTTCTGATTTGAATTAAATGAAATAAAGAATAAAAAAGGCGTGCTAAATTTTATAATAGACACTCGTAGCAAGTGTTAGATTTATTAGAATTGTAAACACCATAAAAATGTTAAAAACATAATTTATAGTTTATAGTAGGATTATACAAGCAAGTAGCCGGAGTTCGATTCCCCAGGGGTATCAATGTAATGTTTAATGGCATTGTTCAGGCCAATTTACCACATGCTCGCAAATGAAAGAAAACGTCGCGAAGAAACCTACACGTTTCTCTATCATCTTTACAACCTTTCAAAGTAACTGCTGGACACAGATTGATTGTCCATTTATTGCCTTACAAGGGAGTTACTTGAGATAGTTGCTACGCTTAGCAGGCGTGTAGGCAACCACAGTTTTTTATTTGCTAGCTGTTATGAGGAAGACGCTGCTGTCCATCTTCTGGTTTGTTTCCCTCTGTTGTCTCTTATGACGCATACGGAGCGATTGTGGCGAAGTGAATATGTATACACCACCACTATTCGGTTCCTGCACGATTAATAAATTACAAATATTACGGGGATCTGGGAAGAGAACTGAGCGCTGCGAGCTCTTTTCTACTCCGTACCCCACAAAATTAGAGTATATATAGAGTATGTTACAGAATCTGTGACATATATATGTAGGTTATTATTTTATTAACACGGAAATATTCATGACTTTTCTAGAGTGAAATTAACAAGACGTGCTGAATCACGAATGAGGTGCTGGCGACCTACTGAATCCAAAAAAGGCTATCTCCTTATTTTTCAACGTAGGCCTTACGAGATAAACCATTATCTACCGAAAGCTACATTTTTGTTGAACTTACTAGACACATTTCACAATACCCATTGGAAGTAATTGGGGGATAGATTCCCTTACTTCGCTACCACATGGCTAACAAAATCATACCAAAGCATTCAAGAAAACCAAAATCAAAAAGAACAAACTGATGGTGTAGCGCAGCATATTTAACGTGACAGTGTTTTATTCATGCATACCATTGACGATAGGTGAAACAGAAACAGAAACTTTTTTATTTAGTATAGATTATAAATAATACTTATTGCAAGTCACTCTTTTGTTTAATTACCACTGGTTCGAAAAAATCTCTGTTCTGGGAAAAACCAGTAAGAAACCCAATAGGACTTTTTTTAATAAAAGCTTACAATCATGTATGTTACACAATTAACCACACAAAACAAATTAGAATTAGCTTGGTAGCGATCACCTCATTCCCAGGGGTTATTATCGTCCAATAAATACCTTAATATTTTAATGACTCTTTTTATATAATCTTTGTATAATGAAGTTTTTGAACATTGAGTAGATCAAATTTTGTATATTTTGTGGGATTTTGTTGTAAAAGCGTATACATCGCCCCAAGAGTGAATTACTGACTCGGAGGAGTCGAGCAACTGGTACTACTAGCTTGTGTCTAATGTGTATCAGGGATTTAAAGTTTTATCTCTTAGAAAAAGTAAGACAACAAAATGTGCGGTCGCTTAAGATCGTCGTTAGGATTAACGCTAAGAATATTATATATTTTCTAAAAACTTTAAAATGTAACGCACGAAATGTATAGTGCTATTTTCAACAACTCCGTAATTTCAAGTGTACAATTATGAGAGAGATCCTTTTATCGTCATTATAAATTCAAAGACATTTTCGGCCTACTAGAGACTAACATTCGACTTCTAAATAATCTCTGTCCACGTACCGTAATACGAAGCAACATTTTACATAATTCCCTGTATACTATTCATATGGGACTAGTAAAGTTGAGTGCGGTAGGACGTTAGCAGAAGGTCGTGCGTTGAATTATTTAGGTATCTCGAGCATTATTTGTTCATAATTTCATACCTTTATCTTTATTTGTATATCAAAACAAGTAAGAATTGAAGAATTAGAAATGTAATGTCGTAAATGACTAATCAATTCCTAAAAAAAAGGAAATAGAAATTTTGATCGTGGCAATAATCATTCAATTTGTTGTATATTTCTAATAAATTTCTTAAAAGTAAATATTTTTATATACCACTAGCTGACCAGGCAGACGTCGTTCTGCCCTTTCCTAAAAAAACCTCCTGAAATTAGCAATAAAACAAATTGAGGGTCCCTTATCGGGATAAAAACTATCCTATGTCTCAAGTTCGACTAAAATGCACACAGTATGCAAAATTTCATTGAAATCAGTTCAGTAGTTTAGGAGTTCATCGCATACAAACAACGTGACACGTAATTTTGATATATAAAGATGAACAATTAGCAAAAATTTAACAAAATTGTGCAATACTTAATAGTAATTTTTATTTATTGCAAATTACTCAATTTTTTTTCAAACAAGCATCCCGCCCAGCTTTGCCTGGGTGGGATCTGTTAACGTAGCATCATTAGGATTAATATACATAGGATTTTCAAATAAACATCAATGACCTTTTATATTATAAGTTTTACGATTTCACAAAAAATGATAAACGATGTATGTGTGGCGGCGCTATCGTCGCGCCACAAGCGAAACACGTCGAAGTCTAAATCGCGCTAACAAAGTTCCGAAGTTAAAGCAGCATATATAGAATAGCTCCAAACTACCAATTGGAGCGTGGGCCGCTCCTTGGGCAGAATACCTTGCCCGGCGGGAGATCTCCCCTTTTCCTTCCACCCGCCATAGTAGTGACCCCGACGTGATATGAACACGCAACCAACAACTTTCGGAAACTACAACTTCAAACCTTCGTCATCGTCCTGAAGTACCCCATTCATTCGCTCCCGAGCAGATATTGTCTGCAGTCTTCACATTCTGCAAGCCATCTAGCTATACAAATGTTCATCGCAGCACTGAAATAATAATACTTCCTGTTCTTTCAAGCTACTCTCTGCGCTACAGTGTTCGGCATGGCTCTGAGACTTACTGCTCGCCTCTGCTTTACGGCACTCTCGCAGATTACTTGCCTTCTTCTTGACTCACCGCAAACTACAAGGCAATCCCTGACACTTGCAATCGGTCTGCACTATCGACCTCCGGTCTGAGCAGGGGGGTGATGTGGCGGCGCTGTCGTCACGCCAAAAGCAAAACACGTCGAAGTCTAAATCGTGCTAACAAAGTTCCGAAGTTAAAGCAGCATATATAGAGAATAGCTCCGAACTACCAATTGGAGTGTTGGCCGCTCCCCGGGCAGAACACCTTGCCGGCGGGAGATCTCCCCTTTTCCATCCACCCACCACATATGCATGCTCCGCCTGATGCTAAGTGAATGTTTTGGCTCGTAAACAGTATATTTACTCTGTATTAAAATGGAAGTGAAATAATAGTATATAGTAGAACCATTGTTACTTCTAAGAAATAAATTAGAATGCCTTTGCTATCAAGGGATTTTTTAATACAATAAGGGTCACAAACGAGCACACAGTCCACCTAAGTAAGTGGATACTGTGGCTCATAGACATCTGCATTTTTATACTCCATTACGATACAAAATGCAGCTGCGTTGTTAATGGAGTAAGATTTAATGCCTCTATTCAGTAAAATTGTCTCCAGTTCTCTACATTAACCATACGAAACACAGCAGCATTGAACTGCTATATTACGCTGGTATTCTGTGAGAGCGTGATCTTCCCCGGGTCTTGCCGACCTATTCGTGCTACAACTACATATAATAGAGCTGCAGCATGATAGATAGGCATGGCATAGAGCCATGATAGGAGCCACTGTGAAAAATGCATGCAATTTAATTTTTTTCGAGAATCACGCATTAGGCAGAGTGGCCTACTCTACCTAGCTCCAACACATCTTAAGATGAGTTGTGGTGAATAATTGTATTACATCCATTTATAAAAGAAAAACAAATGAAATAATATAATTTCCATCATTAAAAATAAACAATAGTAATCTAAGAACAAAGATAGGTTAATAAATTTATCTTTTCACGAATATCAATTCCAGTCGAGATTTGTACTCAAAAACACGATTCAGTATTATTACAATTTATATAACAGCTTTATAAATTGTAAAAGATATAATAAAATATTTGGATCACTCAACAAAGATGACATGAAAATCTAAATTTAATGAAAATTCTAATTTCTTGGAATTTAGGCATGGAACAATAATAATGTAAATATCCTTTCAACAAATAAAATTCTTATAAAATAAATTTAAGTATATTACCTATATAAGAAAAGTTATGTGCTTGTTTTAAATATACTATCCAGACGGAGAGCAATTAGGCGAGGGTCACGATATATCACGTTGAACAGGTAGCAACATATTGTGTGACAGCGATGACGCTAAAGCGGTTTTAATGGCAACATTTAGTATTCAACTTAAGCAATTAGGTTCCATAGACCTCTTTTATGAATAGCTGAAAGATTAAATATCAATAAAAATAAAATAACCAGTTTTATTTATTGTTCTTCTTAAATAGTATAAAAAGAAAGGCAGACAGTCGTTGTAAGAAATAAGGTAGAGAAGATGAATATAAGTATATTTTTATGAGTAAAAGTGATAAAGAGAATATAAGAATTAGAATATTATTATCATTACATATAAGTGGATGCTCTGAATTATAGACACTACAACCATAGACTAATGTTGTCACCCGTGAAGGCAAGGATGGAATGTCTCGTTACCATTAATAATGGTTTAGTGTGTTATAATAAAATATAATTTAAGTCGAGCGCCCAGTCAAGTTACCACGTATTATATTAATTCGCAACAGGTTATTTCATTATTTTGACATTTTACCGCGTTTTTATTTTCTGAATTTATTTTTTATTTTCTGTTTTTTTTTGTCTGTCATCCGGATGAAATTTAGTAATCGATTTTTAAACTAATTTCCCGATGAGCTGGCAACTTTAAATTTTATCTATAGCTCAAATTCGGATGATAATACAAGAAAATAATAACAAAGGTGGTAAATATTGTCTTTTTTTTCTTTTTTTACTTTATTAGCACGAAATTAAAAGTCCACTGCTGAACGTAGGCCTCTTTCGTTGTTTGGAGGATTTGCCTTAATCGGTACACTTGGCAGATGGATTTCTGCCCCGACTATGGGTTTTACATCAGACAAATATAAAATGGGTATTGCGCTATCTATCGGAATGCATAAGATTTTACTGGCATTTTCTTTTATTTTTTAGTTTTACAGTGCTGACTAATTTCCCACCTGATAGTAAGTGATAAAGCGCACTGACTTAACAAATTCTATTCACTCAATCTTGAAAACGCCCACGCTTAATCGAATGGAAAGACAGACGCTGGCAAGTTATTCCACTGCTTTGTTGTACACATGACGAACGATGAAATATTTCCCATAGTTACCTCTTACAACACTCACACGATGAAATAGAGTAATGGATTCCCTTACACATTCACCACAAGGCAACTACTAAATACAACCTTAAGTATAGGGCATACCACGACCTGAGTTTACTTAGCTAAATGGCAGTTTTTTTTACTTATATAAGCCATTGCTTGATCATAATTCCACCTGATGGTAAGTGGTAATGCAGATGGCAAATCGCACTGTCTTAGCATATCAAAAGCCTACTCACTCTTGCCTTGAAGACGCCCAGATTGTGACTTTTTTATATTTCGGCTTATACCCGAACTACTGAGCTAATCTAAGCGAAATTAAATGGGCCGGCCGACTCAGTATCCAAAAAAAAAGTAAATATGATGGAGTTAACCTTTTTTTCACATTCTTCCTTCTTTCACCTTCACAAGTATCAATTTAACAGCTGAAATGTATCAATAAGTACATCATCGATAGTTTCCGATGGAACCCGTAAATTTTTGCTCGGTTGAATTAGCTTATCTAGGTGAACTCGAAAACTATGTCACCTAAGTTAGTTTAGCTAATTTAGATCGCATTGTGGCTATTGCTTAATGCTACTTTACGCTTGTGTTCAGTAGTGATCTTTTCCGACACGTCTTGTCCCTACCCCATTTACGTCACACAGCCACAACCCTTCCAAAACCTTCCCTTTCTAAGCAAAAATCTTTTATTGTATTTATAGAAGAACAATGTCGCTTAGATTATAGTGCTTTATTAAATATATTTTTTTAATTTTTTTGGTCGTTTTAAGTCCGCTAACGACCTAATGTGGTCTTATACCGTTTTAAAATAATTAAAATCGATAAATGCCCGTGCGACAACAGCACGGCTCAGACGTTATACAACATCTAACAAAATTAACGCACATCCTCAGACACCTCAATTAGTATATTATGTTATAATCATAATACCTGCACTAAATTCTTAGTTAAGCACGCTTATGCATTGATAATTTACCAAATTAGTTATACTAATTTCGGAAGAATGTTGTGGTCACCGTACAAAACCACGAACTCTAGGTATAGCTCTATAATTGTTCCGGGTCTGGATGTTTGTCCTTGTGCAATTTATGTTTGTACACTGCCTCCACAATACAAGAGAAAATCCTAGTGTGGAGGTTACGTTTTAAAAAAGAAAGAAAATAATTTAGAAAGCAATTCAGTGTCATTTATCACTATTCTAAAATCGTTCACTCATAGAATTACTATTTTTAGGTCCTCGGCACTTGTTGTCTCACTAAAATAAACTAATGATTTAAATATGTGCCCATAAAAAAAGTCAAGAGGCGTCAAATCAGCTGATCTGGAAGGTCAATGGCCTGGCCGCCGCGACCTTTATAATGCACTCCAAACTCTGTATTTGTAAAGATTTTAACGTGCTTGAAATAAGGTTCAATTTTCTTTATTTTGTATTCAATGCCGGAATTTGTATTAATACAAATAAAACTACACTTTTAAAACTCTTATTGCCTTGAGTTACGGTCCATTTCAGTTTGTTTATGACTGTACATGTTTAATGTGACTGTAAATTACGTAGTTTCAATTATTTTTGGGATAACAAAATTACCTATATTAAAAATGATAGAAATCGATTAAGTAAACAATTCTGAACAAACTATTTTCACAAAGTGCGTTAATTATGTTACGTGTTGTATACAGAATAAATCATGCAATAACTTTCAGCAGAACACTTGCAGGATTCCTTCATAAAACTAAATGAAAATATAATTAAGAACCTAAAGAACTTTAATAGGATTGTAAATAGCGGTAACAATGATTAAATTATTAAAAAGGCATAAAAATAACTATAAATTAAAGAATATGTAAGGTTTAGAATGTCTTTCTGTTTTCTTTCTGTTCTCTTTCATTACAGTATTTTTTGTTATTTATCGGCTAGTTTTTTAGTTATACAGACTAAGAGGATGTAATATTTTACAAGGTTTTCGTTATTATTGTTTTATAATTATAGATTGAGAATATGTAAAGTTTACCAGTGTCTTTTTGTTATCTTTTATTACTGTATCTCTTGTTAATTACGTATGTCAATTTTTTAAATTGTATCTATATTAATTGTAATACGCAGTTGCAACTGATATTCGTTTTTATTTTTGTATATGCTTTACTTGCCACTAAATAACGTTTTAATTAATTAGCTTAAAATTTTATAGAATAATTCACCCTAGTTACTTTCACACACTCATTATACAATTTTATTTTATAAAAACCTACGATAATCACTTTGCATTAATAATTTTAGAAAACACTCGTTTATATTAGAGCATAACCAAGGCGCCGATTGAATTTGTTAAAACAATTACTAACAAAATGATAACCAAAATAAAAGAAAATTGTGTTATCACTATATGTAATTTTTAAAACAACTTTTAAACAGAATTCGTAGTAATAGAGAGTGGAAGACAATTACGTATAAAATAGCGTTAATTGTTTCTCCACTCTCGATGTGTAATAAATTTATGAAAATTATGTGACCATTGTAAAATATTTGTGGAAAACTGACAAACATTTTAGGCGGACGGATGTACTCTCCAGCGAAAACCAAAAAAAGTGTGGTCTTATAACTCACTTATTCGCAGACTTTTTCCTGATACAATCGTCTCAGTAATGAATAGAGATCAACAAAGAAAAAAAGCCATAATGCAGGTAATATTTATAATTTCATTATAAGAAAACTTCAGTAAAATTATATTCTCACAATAAGTTCCGTAATCATAAACGACACACGACGCATTTTCTTGAGCTTGTTACTACCATAAAACGTTACCTTATTTTGGTTTATCAAGTGTCCAAGAAGTATAAAGAAACTTCTTAAATTTTATAAATGCATAAGACAAAATTTCCAAATTTGCTGCAGTACACGATTTTAATCCACTACGTAAACTTTAAGAAAGACTTTTAAATATATAATTAGAAATTCAAATTTTTTAATCTTAATTTTTCAATTTATAAACAGCTTAGTAAAGAATAACAAAGGCAAATAGGAGACCATTAAAAATTTATTAAAGGAATTTAGAAATATGAAGCAGAGGAAATATCACCATTCACCTAGAAACAATGCAATCATGATAATTTAATATAGTTACACACAAAATAAAATGTGAAATATTTTCATAAATAATTAAATAAATATAATTAATAAATTAAAAAAATTAACAAATTAACGAATCCGGCGCAGCGGGCGTTCCGCATAAGAGACTGTCAACCAAAAGTGTGTATTTTTCAAGCACACTGAACGCCCAAAATGTCATTAAACTCTGATGATTTCCGACAAATGAAAATATAGTACCGCAAACATACGTCCCACTGAATTATACATACGTCTCATTGAATACTTCTCCAACTGTTGCCGACTCATTACTTAAACAGAATGTTAATACCTGTTTAAATGAATTTAGATTTAAAAAAGTACTACCGCATAATATTGTAAAATACTTCAAACCATTGATGTAAAGAAAACCGCAGATTTGTGGGGGATTTCCGTTACAGTGATTGCGTCCATAATAGATTTAATTGCACCTCATCTTGCTATTATTTTTAATACTTGTATCGATTCTGGTGTTTCCTGATTTAATGAAGTATAGTAAAGTAATACCTTTATTTAAATCTGCTAATACATTGGACCCCGCTAATTATAAACCTATTTCTATACTACCAACTCTCAGTAAAATTTTTGAAAAATAATTTTAGATCAATTGATAATTTTTCTTAATACAAATAAATTACTTCATCAAAACCAATTTGGTTTTACAAGAGTTCGCTCGACATCTGACGCCGGTGTTGAACTTACGAAATATATTTTTAATGCCTGGGAGAATTCACGAGATGCCTTAGGTATTTTCTGTGATCTTTCCAAAGCTTTCGATTGTGTTCACCATGAGACATTAACCAGGAAACTACAACATTACGGTGTAAAAAGTTTAGTAAAGTATAAAGAAACTTCTTAAATTTTATAAATGCATAAGACAAAATTTCCAAATTTGCTGCAGTACACGATTTTAATCCACTACGTAAACTTTAAGAAAGACTTTTAAATATATAATTAGAAATTCAAATTTTTTAATCTTAATTTTTCAATTTATAAACAGCTTAGTAAAGAATAACAAAGGCAAATAGGAGACCATTCAAATTTATTAAAGGAATTTAGAAATATGAAGCAGAGGAAATATCACCATTCACCTAGAAACAATGCAATCATGATAATTTAATATAGTTACACACAAAATAAAATGTGAAATATTTTCATAAATAATTAAATAAATATAATTAATAAATTAAAAAAATTAACAAATTAACGAATCCGGCGCAGCGGGCGTTCCGCAAAAGAGACTGTCAACCAAAAGTGTGTATTTTTCAAGCACACTGAACGCCCAAAATGTCATTAAACTCTGATGATTTCCGACAAATGAAAATATAGTACCGCAAACATACGTCCCACTGAATTATACATACGTCTCATTGAATACTTCTCCAACTGTTGCCGACTCATTACTTAAACAGAATGTTAATACCTGTTTAAATGAATTTAGATTTAAAAAAGTACTACCGCATAATATTGTAAAATACTTCAAACCATTGATGTAAAGAAAACCGCAGATTTGTGGGGGATTTCCGTTACAGTGATTGCGTCCATAATAGATTTAATTGCACCTCATCTTGCTATTATTTTTAATACTTGTATCGATTCTGGTGTTTCCTGATTTAATGAAGTATAGTAAAGTAATACCTTTATTTAAATCTGCTAATACATTGGACCCCGCTAATTATAAACCTATTTCTATACTACCAACTCTCAGTAAAATTTTTGAAAAAATAATTTTAGATCAATTGATAATTTTTCTTAATACAAATAAATTACTTCATCAAAACCAATTTGGTTTTACAAGAGTTCGCTCGACATCTGACGCCGGTGTTGAACTTACGAAATATATTTTTAATGCCTGGGAGAATTCACGAGATGCCTTAGGTATTTTCTGTGATCTTTCCAAAGCTTTCGATTGTGTTCACCATGAGACATTAACCAGGAAACTACAACATTACGGTGTAAAAAGTTTGGCGCTTAGACTTATTACTTTATACTTAAGTAACAGAACTCAAAAAGTAAAGTAAGTAAGTAAGTAAGTTAAGGTTCCTTCGGATCGGTAGTATAAATGGGCGTTCCTCAGGGCTCGATTCTTGGCCCATTCCTGTTCTTAATCTATATTAATGACTTACTTTATCTTGTAGGGGACAATCGCGATATAGTATTATTCGCTGACGATGCAGTCAAGGCAGTCAATTAAATATGACGATGTAAATAATGCTCTATCGAAATTAGTACATTGGTTTAACGCAAACAATTTGTTCTTAAACGGCAATAAGACAAAGTGTATTAAATTTACAATGCCTAATATAAAACATTCGAAAACCAACGAGCTCTTAAATGAAGATGAGTTAAATCTTGTGGATACCACTGATTTTCTTGGTATTATTATTGACGCGAAATTTCAATGGGGCCCCCATATATCTAAATTGGCAAGCAGACTTAGTTCTGGAGCATATGCTGAAAGAAAGATTAAAAGTCTCACAGATGTTGAGACAGCTAGGTTAGTGTATTTTAGTTACTTTCATAGCGTAATGTCTTATGGAATTTTGCTATGGGGTAATGCGACTGATATTGAAGCTATATTTGTTTTGCAAAGTAGAACCGTACGGGCGATTTATAATCTAAATTGTAAAAAGTCCCTCAGCAAAAATTTTTAAGAAATAAACATATTAACTTTAGCATCGCAATATATTTATGAAAATGTAATGTATGTACATAAAAACATAAATAGCTTTATAAAGAATAAGGATGTGCATACTTCAAACACTAGGAATAAACATAAGCTTGTAATACCAGTTACTAGACTCCACAGAATTAGTAATTCATTTATAGGGCAATGTATACGCTTTACAACAAAATCCCAGAACATATTCAAAGTTTATCAATAAACAAGTTTAAAAGTTTTATTAAAGAAAAACTGTACAAAAAGGGTTATTATAATATCAAGGAATACATGAATGAAAATAACCCCTGGGAATAAGGTGATCGCCACTATGCTGGTTCTATAAAAATTAATTTAAAATTGTATAAACAAAGTAATTGTTAAGTGAAATTATGTTTAAAAAAAAGTCCCTCTGGGTTTCTTGCTGGTTCTTTCCAGGACAGAGGTATTTTCCGAACCAGTGGTAAATAAAAAAATGACTTTCAATAAGTATTATGAAATAATCAATATTGAATAAAAATGATTCTATTCTATTCTATTCTATACTGCTTAGTCCTCTTTTTCTCTTTTCTATGAGAGTTAGGACTTTACTTCAGAAAACTCAACATAAACGTAATCAAATTAAATTTCTATTAAATAATATATGTAAATTTTATGTCGATTGATTACCTCTGCCTGGAATTATTAAGCAACTAAAGAAAAACAGCAAGCAGCGGTGATCGGCGGCGGCGTACATCAAAGACGGGGTACGCGCGCGATTTTTGGAATACAGACTGTTTAATCGAACCCCAAAGATGATGTAAGATCAGGTGATCACATTGGCCAGTTGACCGGTCCACCACGGCCAATCCATCTCGCACCGAATTCAGTATCAAAAAAATAACTTACACAACGGGAGATATGCGGTGGTGCGCCATCGTGTTGAAATCACATGTGACGAACGAGGTCTAGAGTTATTTCATCAAGTTCATTGCTTAGTTCTTCTCGCAAAAAGCGTCCGTAGTTTTCAACGCTCATTTTATAATTCACGCCCAAACATTGATTTTCCATCGGTGTTGAAAGTGGCTTGGATTATGCGGATGCGGATTAGTCTTCGACTAAACGTGTTCATTATTAGCATTAAATACGCCTGTTCTAACAAAAGAGCATTCATCCGTGAAAAGTACGCGGTTCAAGAACTCAGATTCTCCTTCAACCTTATCGAGTAACCATCTACAGTTATCCATTCTCAGCTCGTAGTCGTTGGCAAGAAGACACTGAACTCGACGATAATGATACGGGTGCTGGGCATCATCTTTGAGGGCTCTCCAAACACGCATATGTTCCACATCTAGTTCACGTGCTACCGAGTGCGTGCTCCGGGTCAGATCTTCCCCAAACATGTCGAGAATTTGCTCTTCAATGTCGTCGTCATACATTGTCAGTCTTCCTGAATCTGTACCTTGTTGATCAAATCCATGCACACTGCCAGTATTGTACATACGAATGTGAAGTCGTTGGAACGTCATTGCCGACGGCAATTGTAAATTTCGTGGAGTAGCAAAGCGCTCCTCATAAAGTCTTCGTGCTTCTGCATAATTGCAGTTACATTTCCCGAGACACATCAACATATTAAAATATTCCTCGTTTGAATAAAAAATCGCACACAAGTCACTCACGGTGGATACTTAATTTCGCAATATAAAACAGATCAGTCCGGAAGTAATTTTCGCGGGCGACAACAGCTAGCAATATTAACGTACGCACAATACTAAAGCTTTTGTTTGTTGTTTGTGGACGTGGCAAAACGACTGTACTTTACAACACAATTTTGATCTTTTCTGAATGTAGGTAATTTGTTGTAATTTAGATGTAATTTTTAATAATAGTTATTATTTATTAATTTACTTCAAGCAGAGCCCGTAAGTGTTATTATCGAATGAAATTATAGGTAGGGATTAGTAAAAATACATTTAAAACACTACAATAACAAGAAATTTTTTAAAAATTGTGGGATAAATTCACACAATATCATATACTTAAACTGCTATGCTGCTGTGTTTTTCAAAATCTACAAATTAGCATTTTTTTATTAATGATAAACAGTCCTTATGTAGTGGCGGATAAGAATAACACTACCCCGTATCTTCCCGTGGATGTCGTAATAGGCGACAGAGGGAAACTGAGGCAGAAAATGGGTAACAGCATTTTTCTGATAACAAAAAAAGCAATAAAAACAGCGGTTGCCAACACGCTCGCCAAGCGTGGCACCTACCGCGATAAACCCCCCATCAGCAATGATATTAATAAACGGCCCCCAGTCCCGGCGGCCCCGCTATTCCTGGCTACGGTGGCGACCATGGTAACGGCAGGGCAGGGGGTGCTAAAAATCTCCGGTAGAGGTTTGGTTGCCATCTACGACGATTCGACCTGGCAACTAAAACGCACGCACCCTGAGGACTGACGAGATGATCTTGGAGCTGGAAGAAAACATGGACAAGTTGCGCTGGAATATTATAGATTTATCCTCGAATCCGCAACTTGTTCTAGTTTGGAGGGCGACCATCTGTCCCAAAAAGGTGTCGGAGTTATCGTCCACAAGTCTCTCGTTAAACAACGGTGTAAAGATTGGGAGAAAGATTGGGACTGTGGCGACGAGGGTTGCGTACCTTATATTCAGAATCACCAAACGGTGTTCGCTGAAGGTCAGGTTTACGCACCAACCTCGGCACATCCTGATGAGGAGGTGGAGGAAATGTATGAGAATATCTCTAGAGCCATGCATTCCTCCAAAACCCACTATACGGTGTTAATGGGAGACTTCAACGCAAAACTAGGCACAAGAGGGAACGGTGAGCTGAAGGTAGGGAAATTCGGAATAGGGCAACGGAATCCAAGGGGTCAGCAGCTAGCCGACTTCATGGAGAAAGAGGGACTCTTTATGATGAACTTTTACTTCCAGAATTAGCCCCACAGGAAGTGGATCTGTTCGAGCCCCGACGGTTGACTTCATTATGACGACCAGACGACAACTGTTCAGTGATGCCTCAGTGATCGCGAAGGTGAAAACTGGTAGCGATCACCGGATGGTTACAGGCACACGAAACTTAAACGTTAAGTTAGAAAGGTCATGTCTAATTAAATCAACGCTCCATCCCCCTCGTGCTCTAATTCAAAGTTCGAAACCTTTCAGCTCGAGTTACAAAATCGTTTTCAGTGCCTAGAAGATTGCAATGTAGTGGACGATAGGAATGACAAGTTCATGGAAACTGTCCGACCTGCCGCAGAAGAACACAAATACTCTCCGAACACACTCTTAATATCAAGGCTATTAGAAAGGGAAATGAAGTTGCAGTCTTCAGTGGATCTGAAAGCATACATTTAACTGAACAGACAGATCTCCAAACGCATTCGGCGGGACTTTAATACTACTCGTATTGGAGAAGCAATCGAGCGGAACCAGGGCTCCAAAGTCTTTGCCAGAGATAAGTCTGCTAGAAAGAGCCAACATCGGCAAGCCAAGCCAAGCCAAGAGGCAGCATCGTTTCCGAGACACCTGAGATTTTGAGTGAGATTGGGAGGGTCTTTGGGTAGCTGTACACGTCATCGTTGGAGCCACACGTAAGCGTGAGTAACGATCCAATAACTAGTCCGATGATATCTCCGACGTCAGTCTGAGCAAGATTAGAATGGCTATCCAGCACCTTTAAAACGGCAAGACCCCAGGCCGCAAAACCGGTACATAAAGCCTTTCAGAAGGTCTTTATTTCCGTCTTCTATGTTAGCACTACAACGGAGGCGTGGAGCAGACGTGCGGTGGTCTTCTTCTTCAAGAAAGGAAACAACGCTTTCTTGAAGAACTACAGACCGATTTCCCTTCTGAACCGCGTCTACGTGCTGTTTTCCATATGTTACATACATACCCTTCTTCATATTGTACAGAAGATCGAAGAGTACAATCTGCCACTTTGTCTTGGGTATGTGAGTTATGAGAAAGTCTTTGATTCCGTCGTAATTTGGGCGGTGCTGCAGTCCCTCCAGCGGTGCCAAGTGGACTGTAAGTATATCGAAGTGCTGAAGTATTTGTACAGTAGGGCTACGATGGCTATCCGAGTACAGAACCAGAGTACGATACTTATCCAACTGCAGAGAGGTGTAAGACAGGATGACGTAATATCCCCAAGCTACGGGATTGGAAAGGATACGGTATCAACGAGAATGGCTAGTACATCACTCACCTTCGATTTGCCGATGATATAGTCCTTATGGCAGAATCGCTGGAGGACGTAAACACTATGCTCAATGACCTCAATAGTGTCTCCCAACGGATAGATCTTAAGATGAACATGGACAAAACAAAAATGATGTTTAACGTCCATGTCACACCTATGCCGGTAGTTGTTGGGAGCACTAAGCTCGAAGTTGATGACGAATATCTTTACCTGGGACAAATAGTTCGACTAGGTAAGTCCAACTTCGACCGAGAAGTCAATCTACGGATTCAACTCGGCTGGGCAGCGTTCGGGAGCTTGCGACATGTCTTCTCGTTAGACACACTTCAAACCCACAAAACTAAATTGTTCAACCAGTGCATGCCAGTGATGACCTACGGATCTGAGACGTGGTCCTTCACTACTGGCCGTATAAGGAAGCTGAAAGTCGCTCAGCACGCTATAGAAAGGGCAAAGTTCGGCGTTTCTCTGCGTGGTATACTTAAAAAGAAGGATATCCGCATTAGAACCAGAGTAACCGGGCCGGTCATATAGCTCGGAAACCGACAACCAATGGGGAGGAAAGGTTCTCGATCGGCAGCCTCGTACCGGCAGGCGAAGTGTAGGGCGTTCCCCCGCTAGATGGAATGACGACCTGGTAAGACATGCAGGAAGTCGATGGATGCAGGTGGTTCGCGACCATGCTTTGTGGCATTCCTTGGGCGAAGTCTATGTTCAGCAGTAGATATGTGAAGGGCTATAATGATGATGATGATGAATCCTTATTTTTATTTCTATTTTTGACTACTGAATTGTGACAAAACTTTTTGTTCATAAAACTTCCCATGTTTTTAAATATTACTACTAAATATTAGCACAGTATAATTAATAGATATTAGGTAGATCAAAGTAAGTGGATCAAAATAAGTTAGTCGACATATAGTGGACGCTACCTTTGATCACTCGAATGAGGTTTTTGGGTTTTTCTTATACCTGAGTCCTCCGTCGGCTAACGGTTTTGAGTTTGAGGAGCGCGTGTATCGCCGCGTGTTTTATGGTAATTTTGACCCCCAAAGAACCCTCTTACGAGATTATATGTGGGGAGGCCTTTGTTCAGTAAGTTGACTTTGATAAGTTTTAATGAACGTAATTTCAGAAACTGGTAGATTACGTCAAAACATCTTCATGTAATTAGGGGATCTAAGAAATTTCCTCGTTAAGTTACTTCGTAAAATGATGATAATGATGAAAATGTAAAAGTCAACTCTTTGTCATGTGTATTTCCATTGTACGAATAATTTGTTGCCTGCTCCAAAAAGGAGGAGGTTCCCAATTCGACAATTAGGATCCGATTTTGATAATTCTTTTTCTAATAAATAAGTTTTAATAGGTTTTTTTTATATAAAAGTTCGGGGAAAAAGTATCTTCGTATTTTATATACAAATCAAGACATTTTTAAAAGTTTACTTACATTTAATTATAATATAATATATGTGCCATTTTGCTCGATGACTTGATGCCCTCTTATAAGTAGTAACATAATCTCTGTATAGAAATCTTGGAATTTTTTACCAAAAAAATTGCGACATATAGTTTTGATATTCCTCTCTTGATTTTTACCTAACACTACCCAAAGAATTCTTAAATGGCCAAACAGGTGAAATCTAAGGTTGCAAGGTCTGGACTATATGGTGGAAGTATTATCACTTACCTACCAAGCTCTCTCAATTTATGCTGAGTGGCCGAATATGTGTGTGGTCTGGCGTTATTATGATGAAAGTCCACTTCTTTTCTGTTGATTAATTTCGGTCGTTTTTTCTCAATTTCTTGCTTGAGTCTCATTACTTTTTGGTGGTAGAGATTCAAATCAATGGTTTTACCTGGCGGTAAAAATTCATAATAAACGATGCCCTTCACATCC